>JAMPIV010003791.1:0-187500 GCA_024509875.1 Oreohelix idahoensis
AAGCATACATGGAAAAAACATAATTACTCGTAATAGTTCAAGACGGAGGGCTTGACGTAAAACGATTTACGGCCTATATTCCACACGAAGCTGTAGTGTGATGTTGATGATGATAATATCCTCATCATTAATTTATTTTTTTTACATTACTGTAGCAAGACATGGCGTTTATTTAGAACTATGGAGATGGGTTTATTAGTGAAGCACTGAATCGACATATTTATATTAGTATTTAAGGGAGAGATGATTTATCGCTAAAGATAGATTTTATGTAAGCCATAAAGCGAGACGTTATATTAGCAATAAATTGAAGGTTAAATGAACATATTGTGTGGGGGTTTGATACATATTTAAAAGTTTTAAAAATAATGTAACACTATAACAATTTCCTTCTGTGGAACGCTTGGTTCACAAAGAAGTCTTTCCCTTGCTCGTCTGCTGTCCTATATTTCACCTATGGTGGTTTTAAATTTACAAACGACCCATAATCATTAAATAAACGGAAATATGAAGAGAAACCTATCATAATTTTTAACAAAAAAATTCGCATTCGACATACAGACCTGGAAAAAATAGATAGTGTTTATTGACAACACGGCAGATATAAGAACTGGCAACCAATCACGAGAGGTTGGTTGGCAACAATGCGTAATGTCACCTGATCTATGCAGCATTGAAAACATTATGTGTTCTATTGAGGATGTGCCAAGAAAATCAGTTAGTGGACATATGAAAAACAAATTCAGATAAATATTAATAGCAGAAACTGATAAATAGCTCAATAAGTAAATTTTTGAAACGATAGCGATAAAACGTAAACATAACAGCACTAGGGCAAAAAGACAAAAGTAATGGTCTTCTCGTAGAATAAGAATTCTCTAGACTTCATTATCAAGTAAATAGGACGGTTATGAAACGAGTCTATACGTTTACCTACCTCAGAGACCACGGGGCATTTTAGAATTCACATGAAAATACATGATCTTACAGTCGGTCAATGAGGTCCCTGCAGAAGTTGAGGCTGTGTAACTTGTTCAGTAAAGCTGTAATTGAAGGTCTACTGACTGGGTCGGGATGTATCAAGGACGTCAGACACCACCTGAAGAGACATTAAAACGCACATGTAATGCGACGTTTAGTTTTAAGGGTATCTAAGTATACACTAGTGTAGCTTTACAATAAAATGAACTGGAAAGTGTAGACAAACAGGATAAGAAACATCAGTCAGGGGGAGCGTGAAGGAAGAGCTGAAATTGCGACAAGATGTTGAAGAAGTATTGTAAAAGAGGCCTTTAAAAAACACATTAAAAATTAGTAAAAGTCAGATCAAGACAATGAATTAAACAACAAAAACAACTAGGGTAGTTATAGTGTCATGGCTACAATGACAAAGTAGAATAACGATAGGTCTTTGCATACCTTAAAGGCTGTGGAATGTCGAACATGAAAGGCGGGTTCTGTATGGATTTATACACGTTGTTAAAGGTTGGTTCTTCCTGGGATATCAGACACCAGAGTACAACACCCAGGGAGTATACGTCCAACTGTAGACGAAAGATAGATAGATAAATAAATAGAAAAATAGATAGATAGATAGATAGATAGATAGATAGATAGATAGATAGATAGATAGATAGATAGATAGATAGATAGATAGATAGATAGATAGACAGATAGATAGATAGATAGATAGATAGATAGATAGATAGATAGATAGATAGATAGATAGATAGATAGATAGATAGATAGATAGATAGATAGATAGATAGATAGATAGATAGATAGATAGATAGATAGATAGATAGATGATAAATAGATAGATAGATAGATAGATAGATAGATAGATAGATAGATAGATAGATAGATAGATAGATAGATAGATAGATAGATAGATAGATAGATAGATAGATAGATAGATAGATAGATAGATAGATAGATAGATAGATAGATAGATAGATAGATAGATAGATAGATAGATAGATAGATAGATAGATAGATAGATAGATAGATAGATAGATAGATAGATAGATAGATAGATAGATAGATAGATAGATAGATAGATAGATAGATAGATAGACAGACAGATAGATAGATAGATAGATAGATAGACAGACAGATAGATAGATAGATAGATAGATAGATAGATAGATAGATAGATAGATAGATAGATAGATAGATAGATAGATAGATAGATAGATAGATAGATAGATAGATAGATAGATAGATAGATAGATAGATAGATAGATAGATAGATAGATAGATAGATAGATATTCTGATGCCATTTTTGATGAATGCAGGGAGTTTTGCTCCAACTATGAAGCTGAAATCATTGCACTGAAAGCATATGTATACCTTATGAGGACTGTATTTGATGCCTTTCCCTCAAATGCTCAAAACATTGTCATTTTTTTAGTGACTCAATGTCTGTCCTTCAAGAACTGGAAGGCAATGGACGGTGTAGAACTGACTTTGCCAAATTAATCCTGGATGCTGATCAAATAGATAGATAGATAGATAGATAGATAGATAGATAGATAGATAGATAGATAGATAGATAGACGATTCACAAACCTGTATGGATCCACATAACTGCATCGGATTTCTCGGGAGCAGAGAAGCACGGCGTACCACCCATCCCACTCATGGGTACGACTGTGTCTGTTGAAAGGATGGAAAATGATATTCCAAAATTTCCCAGAACGACATCATTTTTGGCGTCGATAAATATATTGCTAGGTTTGATGTCGTTGTGAACAAGTTTTTGCTTGTCATTGAGATAACGGACTGCACATGCCAACTGGATAAAGTAGATGGTACACAACCTTGGAGTCATGACGCTGAGTCTAGAAGACAATGTCCCGTTAGGACAGTACTCAGTACAGATGACTAGGTACTCAGGACAACGCGCTGACAGGATGTGTTTAATGACATGGGGATGAGATAATCCTTGTATGGCGCCGATCTCATTAGCAAACAAACGCATGCTTCTAATACCTCCGTCAGCAGTAAGTAATGACAGTTTCTTGACAGCTCGCTTCTCTGATGGGTTAGTAGGTGAGGTAATTAAAATCACCTCACCGCTCATCCCACGTCCTAGAACAGGGCCCTGACAAACCTTTAACGCCGCAAAGAAATCCTCGTTTAGATCTATCGCTCTTGGTTTCACTCTAGATTCAGCCATTTTCATGAACACAAAATCCTCAAGTGACTTATTATAAATCTCCAATCCGCCCGTTAGAAAATCTGAAAGTTAAATCAGTGAAGACTCGTTGTTATTGTTGTTGTTTTCGTCTACTATGTTGCTGTAATACCTTGTTCAACCTGAAAGTTGGTTATAATTGGGGTATATTGTGTGTTAGGTTCAGTGATCAGTGAAGACTCGGTTGTGTTGGTTGCTTTTATAGCTTGCTGCAATGTAACGCCATTTCACCTCTCACTAATTCTTTAAAAGACCCATCGCAAATAAATCCATAGATCTACAATTAAATTTATTTTCTAGTGACCTTGTCGGTGGCGAGTCTGATATCAGAGGAGAGCCACCAACGAGTGTTCCTATTCTTAACGCGTGGGCCAAACGAGTAGGAAATGACGCAATTTCACAGTGATAAGTAAACCCGCTTTGAAGTACCGATACTTTTGATGTTAGCGTTAGACTCATGTACACACAGGTTGTCCTGAAAATATGAAAACGGCTCACATTGCGCTGAACGTTATGTTAAACACTCATTAGAATTATTTTAGAACTGTGGGAGAAGTTTATTAATTTAGTTCAATAACAAAGGAGCACCTATTACCTTTTCATGCTTTTTTTTTTCTTTTTAACTTTAACACTCTGTCGAAACTAAAGGCATTTGACATAGTGTTTACAAATTACAAGCAATCATCACATGCAGTAATTAAGGTTGACAAGTTTTTATTCCACGCATCAATTTAGAGCCAAGCGATATCAGCTTCTTTGTCATGTTGAGACGTAACCAGATTCTTGTGATTTTAGATTTTGCTGTGACAATCAACAAAGTTGAGAAACAAAAATTTAATAATTTAGATGTATCCTACTAGAAGTAGTCTTTGCTCAAGAAGCTTAATCATTTCCACATGAGCTGTCTTTGCAGGATTCTCATGATCAAGTGGCATGATAGAGTATCTAATTCTGAGGTCCTCAACAGAGCACATATCTCAAGCATCTACACATTGCTGCAGAGGGCCCAAATTAGATGGGCCGGACATGTTGTTCGCATGCCCGAAAAACGCCTCCCAAAGCAGTTGATCTACAGCGAACTCTCCATGGGGAAGCGAACATTAGGGGGACAAAAGAAACGCTTCAAAGACACACTGAAAGCATCCTTGAGCAGCTTCAAAATTGATGTCTCCTCCTGGGAGACTATCACACAGGATCGCTGTGCCTGGTGGACAAACATTACTCAAGGCGCTCGCATTGCTGAACAGATTTTAGCTGATACGGCAGAAGGCAAGCGTGCTGCAAGAAAGGTCAGAATGCACAGCAACACTACTATCGACTCTAACCATGTGTGCCCCGTATGTGACAGGGCCTGTAGGGCCAAAATAGGACAAATTAGCCACATGACATCACGGCACAGATGTATCCCAACTCAAGTCTGAAGCTGTCGCCGTCTTCGCTTGCGATGGGCAACTACTATTATTATTATTAGTCTTTGATCATATTCTTCTTCTTCTTCTTTGATCCTTAGCCGCCGACCGTCAAAGCAGTCAGTGGCCATTACGCCTGGTGGCGTCTTGTAGGGCAACAACAAATTGATTCCACTTTGCTTGGTCGGCGGCCATCCTTCGTACAGTGCCCCAACTCCGATTCACTCTTTGTATCTCAGCCTCCACAGTCCTACGCCAAGTTGTTTTTGGTCGGCCTCTCTTTCGCTTTCCTTCAGGGGTCCAAAGCATAGCTGTTCTTGTGATGGCATCGGGGTCTCTTCTGAGGACATGGCCAACCCAGCTCCAGCGTCTGCCAGCTATGATGGTGTGCATGTCCTCTTGCTTGCTCCGAGTAAGCAGATCTTGGTTAACGATGGTATTCGACCAAAAGATTCGGAGAATTTTTATTAGGCATGTTGTGTGAAAAGAGGACAATTTCGACATTTCCTTCTCCGTAACTCTCCAGCTCTCCGCACCATAAAGAAGCACAGAAAGCACACAGCTCTGATATAATCCTAATTTTGTGCTCATATTCAAGGAACACAAATTATCTTCAAGTATATATTCAGGACATAGGCTATGAATGCAACACTTTAAAGATAACCATGAATTTAAAAATAAATCTTCATTAAAGTGCGGTTTAGTAGTTAGTCCAATTACACTCTATTTATCTACTCTTGCTTCTCAGATTTCTAAATCTGCTGCAGATGCTGAAGGTTTCAGATTTTGCTTTTGGTTTTTAATCTTCTCCAATCATTGTTTTACCGGGTATAATAGGTAAAGGTAAAGGATCCCGTTACACGCCCATTGAGGCATATTGGGAATATAGTGAGACCCATATTTTCTTGACCATCGGCACACTATGGGTGATGTGGTCAGCATCACGCTGGCCGCCTTAACCTTCGGAGAGTTCCTTTGGTACCCAATTCATGAGGCTGGGTCGACCCCGGAGCCGTTTGCGGTCTAAAAAATCCCACCTCAACTGGGGATCGAACCATGGACCACCGAGCTAGGAAGCCAGTGCACTAACCACTGTGCTACCGCGGCTCCCAACGGGTATAATAGCTCAGGCTTTAAGAACGCTGATCATGAGCAAAGACTGCTTCTGGTAAGTATATACTTAAACGACCAAAATATAGACCACGTCTTTTGTTGATTGTTCTAGAAAAAACGACTATCCCAGGAAGCTAGCGACAGCAATTTTACTTATTCAAATACTTGTGAAAAATATTGTTAGGTGTGAATATCCGATTATTCATCAGAAGAGTACAGAGATTTTCTGTTGTTTTAATTTCTAATTTTGCTTTGTTGTGATTTCTTGATCGAGACAATGCGACGTACAGCTGTCCGTGAGAGAAAACTGGCTCGATCAAGAAAATATTGTTAAACTCTAAGTGATATAGAACACGGCTGTTTGCCCGCTATTAAACTCTAAGTGATATAGAACACGGCTGTTTGCCCGCTATTAAACGTCGCTACGTTAGTTCTGGACCGTCCGATTGGCAGAGTGGTTAGAGCACTAGTCTCTGGCGGTAAAGGTGCCGGGTTCGATTCACAGTATCAATACGGTTCAGTTTACCCAGCAGCAAATGGGCACATGACTTTGCTCTTAAATTAGGGAAGGAAAAGGCAGCGAGGAAAGAAACTGATCACCACATCTCTCGATGCTGAACCTAGTATTGTGAAGTCTCTTAATTCCCCCATACTTGTCGCGGTAGCCGATCATTGGGGAAAATACCAGTTGATTTTATTCTAACAAAAGCGTGAAACTTAGATTATTGTACGCCCATTCCTGTTAATTATCGTAGTAAAATAATTTTGTTCAAAGTCTGAACATGCACGCCGTTCACATTGCACCAACCTTTGCGCAATTTTCTTTGTCGATCATTACTTTTTTCGGCAGAGTATTAAAAAACCGAAATATTTATTTTACATCCGAGGTTTAAAAAAAAAAAAAAAAGTCCGAACATGCACGCCCGTTCAAATTGCGCTTGCACACCGTGTTTTGCGCACTTTTATTTGTCGAGTGTTACTACTTTCGGGCGTTATTTACAGACAGAAAAAGCTAGGATATTATATATAGGATTCTGGTAAGATGCTTATTCATTGTTTTTAAGGCAATATTGATAGACTTAATCTTGACTGCAGCATTATCCTTGTTTTCTATGATAGTTTTTGATACTGCTGCTTCAGCTGATGGTGTTAGTTTATGATCTTTTCCCTCTCAGTTTTTACGGGCTTGGGACCGTCACGTGATCATATGGCTACCACGTGGCCTGATTAAAAAGATGTTAGACCGAATATTACCAATAGGTCACAACATGCTGAGACGCAGATGGAGACTCAACAACACTCTGGAAAAGAAATTGAAACAGGTTTATAAAGAATAAAGCATACATGGAAAAAACATAAGTACTCGTAATAGTTCAAGACGGGAGGGCTTGACGTAAACGATTTACGGCCTATATTCCACACGAAGCTGTAGTGTGATGTTCATGATGATAATATCCTCATCATTAATTTTTTTTTTTTTTTTACATTACTGTAGCAAGACATGGCGTTTATTTAGAACTATGGAGATGGGTTTATTAGTGAAGCACTGAATCGACATATTTATATTAGTATTTAAGGGAGAGATGATTTATCGCTAAAGATAGATTTAATGTAAGCCATAAAGCGAGAGGTTATATTAGCAATAAATTGAAGGTTAAATGAACATATTGTGTGGGGTGTTACGCACGGATCATTATTATTTTTCGTTTGTATAAACATTTTTTCATATGTATGATCATTTTTTTTGACTGAAGTGTGTATTATGTTTTCTATGGTCAAAGGGACATAATCCGAGTTATCGAGACTACAATTTGTTAGGAGTTGCCTTCTCTTGTATAGAGACACGTTCGGTCTATAATTTCTTGAACGAAGCGTGACCACATCTCCTTATTTGGTAGTATCAGTCAACTATGGTAGATGTCTGAAACCTTTCTTAACGCTTCTTTTCATGACCATAAAAGGCGCGACTGTGTAAGACTTTTATCTCGAATGTTCTTCGAATCGTCTTATTGTGAACGGCAACTCAGAGATTGTCGTTCTGCGCATGTCAAACCGGGAGTTCGTTCTGTGTGTTCCGCCCAGTTGGGGCAGTTTAGAAATGGTTTAAGAAGCGAGCAGACGCAACTGCGTCTTGTGATTCTCTGAGGGAAATACAGTGTCTTAGTGAGTTAGTTAGCTAACTAGACTATTTCCCAGTATTATGCAGCCTGCCTGGAGGCATATGTTCATGGTTGATTTTCCGAAATAAGGTAATTCCTCTTGTATCGAACTTTATGCTATCGTCTAGAGGTTCGTCATTTTGTCGCCTATTTGCTCGCCTGTGTGATGCAAAATGGAGAGGTACTTTGACTAGGATTAAGTCACCAGTATCTGTATACCTGAACTAGTTAAATATATATGGGTCGCTCTAGACCAACAAGACTGTTGTCTGTGTTCCAGGATTCGTTATATCAGAGATCACGTCCAAGTCAGATGGTTAGACTTAGGAACATTATAAAGGTCGAGCTGACCTGTAGCCCATGTATGCTATTCACGTGCAGACAGTGAACGGACTTATTGTATACAACTGATCTGCTAGCATCAGAATGGGAGCATTTATTATTGTTTATGAACATTGAAGATCTGTAGCTGACACTGTTGCAGAAGTTATAGAAATTATTATTATTTATACAGCTTCACGAACTAGCACTCGATGATTGATGAATTTCTGAATCTATTGAACTGTGATGTCTTATGACGCATATATACAACAGCTATCATTGCTGACTACAGAAATTGTTTTCAATGTGCCATATCATCTTGCTGAACTCGTTAACCATGTTGATGTCATAAGTATCATGACTGTTTTGTGGCGTGCAATAAATGAAAGAAACTTATACAACGAAGTTACCCTTTCTATGACTCTACACGTCATGTTGCCTGTGTGATAACCTGTGAACTGTTCCACTACCACATACACAGCAACATCCTAAATCAGAGAAGACACCTACATCTTACACTTTAACACCAGGTGTCGATAAGGGTGGCAAGTTACCACTTCAGCACAAATCCACCCTTATCATTTTTGGTGGCCAGAGCTGGTTCTATCATCTGATATTTTGGCGCACCATATCATTTTTGGTGGCCATAGGTTGGTTCACTCTGATTCCAGCTATCAAGGGGGTCAGCAAACCCAGACATCATCATCATACTAGATACAACTACAGCATCAACTACCACCTTACAAGAAATTTTATTGAAAGTATCCGGATTTTCTGACAGTTGCTGATTTTGAAACTACCCGGCGCTGCTCGGCAATATTGAAGTTTATGTAAAATTAGAAGGACAAGTACCGAGCGAATGGATTTCCTGATCTGGTGAAAAGAAGGACAAGTGCCGTAACAACTGTTCCGGTCTCAGGGGTACTGCTGCGGGTTCAGAAGGTCAAGTGCCGGTTAAATCAATTTAGAAGATTCAGAAGGTCAAGTGCCGTAACAACTGTTGCAGTATTAGAAGCTCATTTCCTTCGTCATGGCTGTTTATGGGAGCAGAAGTTAATCAACGTTGGATCATTATCCTCAGAATGCTGATTACATCCTGTTCTGCACCGTGCTGACGCTGGATTTATAGAAGTTAAGTGGCCTGTTTTGTTTGTGAACTGTGCCCTTATGTTCTAACTGAGCCTTCTGTACTTTCACACTTTCTCCTATTGTTTTCATGATACATGTTTATATGTTATATGTTATTTGTTATTTGTATATTTATATGTTTATATTTCAGCGGGTTTTTCTCGGTTGGGCGGAGTCTTACAGTAGAAGATACCACGTCACAGAGGTTCTACTGTTAGCGTTTTCGTTAGGGACTGTGCGAATTTCCTACAGTGAAATTTGCTAGCGACAATCGTTGCTATATCTGTTTAGTTGTGACGAGTTGTGCTTTATTTTTGTTTCTTGTATATATATATTTTTTTTCTTTTTTCTTCTCTCTCTTTCTTTGTGTTTTTAGTTTCGATTTCGATTGTTTGTATTTGTAGGTCTCCCCTTTGCTATTATTCAGTTCTTTACGTATATTTTTGTGTATACACTGTAGCGTCATTTGTTAGTCATATCTTCGCATATTTTTTTTTAGTTTTGCTGTTTGTGTATTTGACTTATGCGAATGTTTTCGTATTGTTTGATCTTTGTTGATTGTTTACATTGACTCTGATCTTTGTTATTGTTTACATTGACTCTGATCTTTGTTATTGTTTACATTGACTCTGATCTTTGTTGTTGTTTACATTGACTTTGATCTTTGTTATTGTTTACATTGTTGATGACCTTTGTTATTGTTTACATTGTCTTGTTATTGTTTACATAGTTCTTGCATAGTTAGCTTTCACTATTGTTGATATATGCTCATGCACTATTGGTCTATAGTGCACTTATCATAACAAACTGGTGTTTTTTGCTTATGCACTATTGTAGTGCAGTTATGATAAATAACTGATGATTATGCACTGATTTGGGTAGTGCACTGTTAATTAAGAGGTGACTTGTGATATTATTATACATTTGATAATACAAGTTGGTGTCAACTCCTGTTCCCCACAGAGATTGGGTTCAACATAGAGATTATACAAGCACTTTATTAAGTCTTGTTGCTATTTAACATTGAAATAAGATAATTAATTATTTCAGGTTCTGTACTCACATTTTGGACATCATGTCTACATTTGAGTACTTTATTGAGCAGGGTAAAGCCCTTGGGAAGACAGGTGATAAATTAGAAGAATTTGCGACTGTTCAATATGCCAAGGCATTGAAGTCGGAAGAAAAGAAAATGAAAGAACAAACTGAACAAAAGAGAATAGAGGCTGAAATAGAACAAAAGAAACTGCAGATGCAGGTGGAGGAAAAAAGATTTCAAATGGAAATGGAAAAAAACAAAAAAGAGAAGCAGAATCTCAGGAGAAGAGGCTTCAGGCTGAAGCTGAAAAAGACTTGAAAAGAGACTTGAGAAAAAAGAAGCTGAAAAAAATAAGAGACTTGAAATAGAGGCTGAAGGAAAAAAGTTACAGGCCCAGGCTGAAGAAAGAAAGTTACAGGCTGAGGCTGAAGAAAGAAGGTTACAAAGAGAGGCTGATGAGAGAAAAGCAAAAATGGAACATGATGAAAAAAATCTTAGCTTTAGAGTTAGAGAAGTTAAAGTTATTGAACACTGGTAATGCTAATGATGCAAATAAGGTGTCAAATAAGACTAATGCTAAGGATTTCAAGCTTAATCTACCAGCATTTAATCCCTCAATCGATGATATAACATTTTATCTAGATAGATTTGAAAGTGCATGTAATGTGCATAATATAGATAAAACATTATATGTGTATCATCTGTCCAAGATACTTAGAGGTGATGCTTTGACTTTGTTGAGTATGGTAGATGTGCCTGACAAAAACAACTATGAGGTTGTCAGGGCGGCATTGTTAAAGAAGTACCAACTTAACGAGGACGGATATCGTCTTAAATTTAAAACCATGTTACCAGAAACTGGAGTTGAATTCTCTGAATTCATCTCAGGCATCCGTCTTACTTTTTTACGATGGGTTGAGTTGTCTAAGACAGAAAATACATTTGAAGCTCTTATGGATTTACTACTTAGAGATAAGGTTATGTCTTCTGTTAATGAAGCTTTTCTATCTTTTCTTCATGAGCGTAAGCCTAAAAAACATAAAAGAAATGGAAGAATACTGTAGCCAGTATGTTACTGCGCATCCGCACATAACCATTAGTAACTCTAAGGTGAAAGAAGGTCTGCCAGTTGCTTCGGCAGCACCTTATGGCCCAAATTTTATGCGTAAATTTCAGGGTAGCCAGAAAAATTTCAATAAAAAGAGTAATCGTAATTATGCCCAGAACCATAGTGATCAATTCCAGGGTGATTCTTCTTCCCAGAACTGGAGACAACCTAATACTACACGTTATTCTACTCCGGTTAACTTTAGAAATTTTCACAAAGGTAATCGGTATAGAGGAAAATATTTTATGCAGAGACCTCAATACCAAGATAATAGAGGTTCTCAACAGCATAGAGATAGTAATGACAGTTATGGAAACTGGAACTCAAACCAGGATAAAAATTACAGTAGGGACTTTAATGATAATTGCAGAGGCAATAATGGTCGCGGTAGATCGCAACATAAGAGAAAAAGATATCAACAGACAAACTCTGTTCAACAAGAATCTCAGGGAGCAGATAAACAGGTTAATAATGATAAAGACCATAATGCTATCGGATGCTCATCTTTTGATTTTGGTAGGGCAAATAAATGTATCCAATGCAGTACTTTATTTGATCCGAAAACCGTTAGTACTTTAAGCTGTGGTCATCCTTTGCCCGCTCTTCCTGCTAATGTTGCTCATGATGGGAGAGGTTCTCTTATATTACATAAGGGGCTAGTAAATAGTAATCCAGTCTCAGTGTTGTTTGATTCTGGATGTACTACTGTCGGCGTTAGGCAATCTCTTGTAGATCCATCCTGTGCTACAGGAAAAGTCATCAAATGTGTCACATTTGGTGGCACGTTAGAAAAGTATCCTACTGCTATAATACACATTGCTACTCCTTTCTTCACGGGAGAGGTCCACGCGTGTCTACTTCCAAACCCTATTGCGGACCTTATTATTGGTCGTATTCACGGAGTTAGGGAATGTACCCCACAGCAGATTGCTGTTTGGGAAGAGCAAAACATTGAAGCTACCAATGCGGTGGTCACAAGAGCACATGCTCTGGATCCACCTCAAACTTCATTAACTAATAATGATGAAGTAAATGACCAAGATAGTCACTTGACTATTACACGTGACTCATTTATCAAATTGCAAGAAGAAGATCCTTCTTTACAAAAATTCTTCATTCTAGCAAAAAAAGGTGATCCTAATCAGAACACTAATAGGAAATCTTGGATTTCTATGAAGAACGGCGTACTTGTACGTATGGTACAAGACTCGACTACGTCCACTCATTCACAAATTCTTGTGCCTAAGAGCATGAGATTGCAAATATTGCAACATGCTCATGACTCGCAATGTGCTGGACATATGGGTTTTTCCCGTACTAAATCGAGGGTTCTTGCGGCTTTCTTTTGGCCATTTGTGAGCAAGGACATACGAATGTACTGTCGCTCTTGCAAAGTATGTCAGGAGGTCAAATCTAAAGGACCACGACATGCTGCGCCTATCCAGGCTGCTGACATTCCTATTCGCCCTTTTCAAAAAATGGCAATAGATATTATCGGTCCTTTTAGAATTAAGTCGGCTAGAGGACATCAATTTATCCTTACATGTGTCGATATGTGCACACGTTGGCCAGAGGCAATACCTCTCAAGAGCATCTCAACTGCTGATATCGCAGACGCTCTTTGGCTGATATTTTCTCGCTTGGGTTTTCCCGGAGAAATATTGTCAGACCATGGCACTCAACTTATATCAGACACTATGTCACAGGTAATGTCTATGCTACACATTAAAAGGTCTCTCAGCAGTATCTATCACCCAATGTCTAATGGGTTGGTCGAACGTTTAAATAGGACTCTGAAAACTTTACTTGGTAAAATAACTGAGGATCATCCTCAGGATTGGGACAGGGTCTTACCCGCGGCTCTCTTTGCGTATAGAGAGGTCCCCAATGAACATACGGGGTTTTCCCCTTTTGAACTTGTCTTTGGCGCGCAACCGCGCGGCCCTATGTCTTTACTTCACGATCTAATCACTGCCGATAATATTAGCGATGAGACTCAATCTTCTTATGAGTACGTCATTGCTCTTAGGCAAAAGATCATCGAGGCATGCAAACTAGCAACTTCGTCTTCAGAATTTGCTAAAGAAAAGGCAAGGCAGTTTGCAAATAAGAATAGATGTCTACGACAACTTTGTCCAGGTGACAAAGCTCTCGTTCTACTTCCTTCAAGGGAGAACAGACTTCTAATTGCATGGAAAGGTCCATATGCAATAGTCTCCAAAATTTCTGATGTCGACTATGTTGTCGATATTGATGGAAAGCATAAAACTTTCCACATAAATATGCTCACAGAATTTTATGAAAGACCTGACTATTTGCAGCCTATTTTCCAGGCTACGGACAATTCACAAGCAACTCGTGGTCAGTACTCATCTCTGTCAGTTATACAGGATGAGGGAAACTACTTTTTCTGATGTCAATCTTCCTCTTTCTATGGTCCCACTTTATTCTACGGAATCTTGGAAAAACGTGACCGTTTCTCCAAATCTTTCCGCTGAGGAACATCGACAAGTTTCTTCGATGTTGCAAACATTTCAGGATGTTCTTACAGACATCCCGGGACACACACATGTCATAGAACATGACATTGTGCTAACTGATCACAATCCTATCAGAGTCAGACCATATCCAATACCTATTCATTTCCAGTCTCAAGTCGAAAAAGAGTTGGATGAAATGATACGTTTGGAAATCATTGAACCATCCACTTCAGCATACTCTTCGTCTATGGTTATTGTTCGAAAGAAGGATAATAACATTCGCATTTGCGTAGATTATCGCAAATTGAACCAAGTTACGAAGTTCGATGCTGAACCTATGCCTTCATTAGAAGAGCTACTCAATAAACTTTCTAATTCTAGATTCTTTACCAAACTAGATTTGTCTAAAGGTTATTGGCAAGTCCCGCTAACGAACGTGCCAAACCTTTTACAGCTTTTTCTACACCTAGGGGTTTATTCCAATGGAATTTCATGCCTTTTGGTCTTATGAACGCCCCTGCTACATTCGTACGCATGATGCGGCGAATTCTCGCATATCGTACAGATGTCATAGCATACCTAGATGATATCTGTCTATTCAGTGATTCTTGGGAAGATCACTATTTGGGTTTATACGAATTACTGTCTACTCTTCGCGAGTATAACTTGACTGCAAAACCCTCTAAAGCCTTTATAGGATTTAGCGAGATTTCTTTCCTAGGTCATCGGGTTGGTCATGGTCTTTTAAAGACAGAGGACCACAATGTTTCAAAAATACTTAACATTTCGGTCCCTAAGACGAAGAAACAAGTAAGGAGTCTATTAGGTTTGATTCAATTCTACGGACGATTCATCCGAATCTGTCCTCCATTATGGCACCGCTTTCTACTTTATTGAAGAAAGGGTCGCCTAATCTGATCCGCTGGTCTAAAGAATGTCAATCCTCATTGGACCAGGTTAAAGCCCTATTTTCATCTCCACCTATTCTTAAGTTACCTACTATTGAGAAGACTTTTGTTCTTCGAAGTGACGCCTCGTCAACAGGGATTGGGGCAGCACTAATGCAGGAGTATTCTGATACTTTGCATCCGGTGATGTATATCTCTAGGAAATTAAACGCTGCAGAAAAGAATTACTCGGTTTTAGACCGTGAGTTATTGGCTATGGTATGGTCTATTCTGAAGTTACAAAGATTTCTTCTAGGCGCACATTTCATTGTGGAAACCGACCAGAAAGCGCTTACTGCTATTCAGAGCAAAAACTTGAAGAGCTCGAGGTCCACTCGTTATGCCATAGCTCTTCAACCATTTCATTTCTCGGTTCGAGCTATCCGTGGTTCGGATAATGTAATGGCAGACATTCTGTCCAGATGTCCACACGATTCCACATGATTCTTCTGTCATATATATATATTTCCTGATATACAGTCCAATGTTATAATGACATGTTAGTAGATTTTGTCTCATTTTTTTTTTTGAGGGAAATTTATAACATTGTACCATGTAATTATCTAAGAAGGCTTAGTTAGTGATATACGGGCCAAAAGATCACTCGGCCACATTTAAATAAATTATTTTCAGGATTGTATTAAGAAATTTACCAGTTGTCTTTAAGATTTGTGTTATTGATATTTTCGCAGCACATCATTGAAGTCTGCGAGTTTATGTCCATTGTGGAACTTTGAGGATATCAAGTCCTGTCCTACATTGGGAGCGGATGATGTCCACATCTTCTTCTATTGAATGTTTTATGTCACCGAAGAGCAACACATGTATTACTTATTAATTACTGTTACTTTATATAATGTAATAATATAGTGCGGTATATTAGTAAATTACACCGCTATTTGCAACACATTGTATGATAACACATAATATATTTAATTTCATATATTGGTATGAGTATAATTTGATTGTCATTATGTTGTTGCCATCATTGTGGCGTGTGTTGGTGGCACCTTCCTGGAATATATCAGCGTATACTTAGATAAATTTTTTCTCTAAGGATCTGAGATACATATTTAAAAGTTTTAAAAATAATGTAACACTATAACAATTTCCTTATGTGGAACGCTTGGTTCACAAAGAAGTCTTTCCCTTGCTCGTCTGCTGTCCTATATTTCACCTATGGTGGTTTTAAATTTACAAACGACCCATAATCATTAAATAAACGGAAATATGAAGAGAAACCTATCATAATTTTTTAAAAAAAGATTCGCATTCGACATATAGACCTGGAAAAAATAGATAGTGTTTATTGACAACACGGCAGATATAAGAACTGGCAACCAATCAATAGAGATTGGTTGGCAACAATCCGTAATGTCACCTGATCTGTGCAGCATTGAAAACATTATGTGTTCTATTTTGGATGTGCCAAGAAAATCAGTTAGTGGACATATGAAAAACAAATTCAGATAAATATTAATAGCAGAAACTGATAAATAGCTCAATAAGTAAATTTTTGAAACGATAGCGATAAAACGTAAACATAACAGCACTAGGGCAAAAAGACAAAAGTAATGGTCTTCTCGTAGAATAAGAATTCTCTAGACTTCATTATCATGTAAATTGGACGGTTATGAAACGAGTCTATACGTTTACCTACCTCAGAGACCACGGGGCATTTTAGAATTCACATGAAAATACATGATCTTACAGTCGGTCAATGAGGTCCCTGCAGAAGTTGAGGCTGTGTAACTTGTTCAGTAAAGCTGTAATTGAAGGTCTACTGACTGGGTCGGGATGTATCAAGGACGTCAGACACCACCTGAAGAGACATTAAAACGCACATCTAATGCGACGTTTAGTTTTAAGGGTATCTAAGTATACACTAGTGTAGCTTTACAATAAAATGAACTGGAAAGTGTAGACAAACAGGATAAGAAACATCAGTCAGGGGGAGCGTGAAGGAATAGCTGAAATTGCGACAAGATGTTGAAGAAGTATTGTAAAAGAGGCCTTTAAAAAACACATTAAAAATTAGTAAAAGTCAGATCAAGACAATGAATTAAACAACAAAAACAACTAGGGTAGTTATAGTGTCATGGCTACAATGACAAAGTAGAATAACGATAGGTCTTTGCATACCTTAAAGGCTGTGGAATGTCGAACATGAAAGGCGGGTTCTCTATGGATTTATACACGTTGTTAAAGGTTGGTTCTTCCTGGGATATCAGACACCAGAGTACAACACCCAGGGAGTATACGTCCAACTGTAGACGAAAGATAGATAAAAAAGATAGATAGATAAATAAATAGATAGATATATAGATAAATAAAAAGATAGATAGATAGATAGATAGATAGATAGATAGATAGATAGATAGATAGATAGATAGATAGATAGATAGATAGATAGATAGATAGATAGATAGATAGATAGATAGATAGATAGATAGATAGATAGATAGATAGATAGATAGATAGATAGATAGATAGATAGATAGAGATAGATAGATAGATAGATAGATAGATAGATAGATAGATAGATAGATAGATAGATAGATAGATAGATAGATAGATAGATAGATAGATAGATAGATAGATAGATAGATAGATAGATAGATAGATAGATAGATAGATAGATAGATAGATAGATAGATAGATAGATAGATAGATAGATAGATATTCTGATGCCATAGGAAATGATATCCAGATAGATCGTCCAACGAGATTGTTGATGCATTCAGGGAGTTTTGCTCCAACTATGAAGCTGAAATCATTGCACTGAAAGCATATGTATACCTTATGAGGACTGTATTTGATGCCTTTCCCTCAAATGCTCAAAACTGTCATTTTTTAGTGACTCAATGTCTGTCCTTCAAGAACTGAAAGGCAATGGACGTTGTAGAACTGACTTTGCCAAACTAATCCTGGATGCTGATCAAATAGATAGATAAGATAGATAGATAGAAAAGATAGATAGATAAATAGATAGATAGAAGATTCACAAACCTTGTATGGATCCACATATCTGCAGCTGAATTTCTCGGGCGCAGAGAAGCACGGCGTACCACCCATTTCTTTCGTAGGTACGACTATGTCTATTGGAAGGATGTAAAATGACAGGCCAAAATCTCCCAGAACGACATCATTTTTGGCGTCGATAAATATATTGCTAGGTTTGATGTCGTTGTGAAAAAGTTTTTGCTTGTCATTGAGATAACGGACTGCACATGCCAACTGGATAAAGTAGATGGTACACAACCTTGGAGTCATGACGCTGAGTCTAGAAGACAATGTCCCGTTAGGACAGTACTCGGTACAGATGACTAGGTACTCAGGACAACGCGCTGACAGGATGTGTTTAATGACATGGGGATGAGATAATCCTTGTATGGCGCCGATCTCATTAGCAAACAAACGCATGCTTCTAATACCTCCGTCAGCAGTAAGTAATGACAGTTTCTTGACAGCTCGCATCTCTGATGGGTTAGTAGGTGAGGTAATTAAAATCACCTCACCGCTCATCCCACGTCCTAGAACAGGGCCCTGACAAACATTTAACGCCGCAAAGAAATCCTCGTTTAGATCTATCGCTGTTGGTTTCACTCTAGATTCAGCCATTTTCATGAACACAAAATCCTCAAGTGAATTATTATAAATCTCCAATCCGCACGTTTGAAAATCTGAAAGTTAAATCAGTGAAGACTCGGTTGTGTTGGTTGCTTTTATAGCTTGCTGCAATGTGACGCCATTTCACCTCTCACTAATTCTTTAAAATACCCACCGCAAATAAATCCATAGATCTACAATTAAATTTATTTTCTAGTGACCTTGTCGGTGGCGGGTCTGATATCAGAGGAGAGCCGCCAACGAGTGTTCCTATTGTTAACGCGTGGGCCAAACGAGTAGGAAATGACGCAATTTCACAGTGATAAGTAAACCCGCTTTGAAGTACCGATACTTTTGATGTTTAGCGAAACGCCTCGCTTGAGAAAAGGCCTGCCTTTGAAGATGTGGACAACGCGTTGCTGAATTGTTCACCCTCGCTGAATAGAGGAGTACCACCTTGTACCCATCTGGCCACCTGTTGCGTGATAAATTCTCGCAACATCGTTTTATTTCAATATCTATTTTATAACGCAAGGGCAACAACTGCTTGAAATTTATAGTCACTTTTCTCGGTAAGCATTTGTCTTCTCGCGTTGGTATCGAATGCAGTTAAGTTTGAGCTGTGGTCATTTTGCGCTGGACTGCGCATGACTTGTCTTGCTTCTTGGTCGATCGGTTTCCGCCCACCACTAGTGGAGTGAGCGATTTGGAATGGCGAAAGAGATGCCTCGTTGAAGAGGGGATCTCCGCTATTTTTTTGTTCTGTCAGGAATGTGAGAGTCCTCTTATGGATATTTCGTTTATTCGAGATAATACCTCTAGTGTATTTGCACATGCCGGGAGGCATAATATTTCTGTGTATTTCCGGAAGGCAAGGTAAATTAACATTTTCATTAACTCTATCGATTTTTGGTCGTGAGCGATTCGATTCATAGCCTGTCTTCGAAAGTCGTCGTCACGAGATGTTTTTTCCCAGCTCACATGTCGCTGCATTGTACTGCATCGGTTGATGCAGGTACCAAGGACCATTACTTGCTACTTTGTTAAATGAACTAGGTTTGGAAAACCTTTATTATCTAGAGGATATTTTTGAGGACATTATTTATACTTCGGCGGACGTGTCTGTCTTGCTGAAGTCAAACTAAGGAGAGTGAACTGATCTCATACATCTGGTTATCTCCTGGCTGTTATAGAAAGGGATGGAGTTTTTTCACCTGACTACATTTACAGCACTTTGAAATATAACATGCATCTGACTCATCATTGTAATGCTGTCTACCGTCTATTGCTGTATTGAATGTTGCTGTGATAATGACTGTTTGATGTGCCTACATATTCGCGTAACCATTTTGTCACTGTGGCGTCCACAATAAATAATGAAGAAAAACGTCAACGGCTGTTACAAGAATCATTGACTTTATACGTCGTGAGTTTACTGACGTCCTATGTGGATTGCCCTGTTATTTTTTGTATGAACATTGTTTTGACTGAACACATCTGCACACCACACAAAACCAGACATGCGGATACCATCCATCATCATATGGCATCACGCATCATTTGGTGGCCATAAGCTGGTTTGATTCTGGTACCAGCAAACACGGGGTCCCTTACCCACTTCATTTTCAACAAGAATTCATCAGCATCCTTCAAGAAATTAACATTCTTCAATACAGTCAACATCTAAAAGTCAAAATTTCAACTTTTTGACGGAAACAAGAATTTGACAGTACCCGGCGTTGTTACATGTTGCCGGATAACTCGGACTGCTGTTATCTTTTACGCAAGTCAAGCAAGTTGCTGCTGTCAAGGTTCCAGTGCTGTCGTTTTTGTGAAGGTCAAGTGCCGGTTGAAACGGGTTGTTTTCTGAAGAAGGCCAAGTACCGATTTCCATCAACTTACTTTTGGATTAGAAGGTCAAGTGCCGAAACAACTCAACACACAGTATTTCAGAAGCTCTTGTACCATCGTGTTAGCAGTGGAAGCAGTTCAGATGTGCCATCATCGTTGGAGCTTCGCTCTTTAGGACGTTGATTGACAACCGTTTTTTCTGCTGTTCTACGATTGGAAGCCTATAAGTTAAGTGGCCTGTTTGTATGTAAACTGTGCCCTTATACTTCTGCTGAGTCTTCTGTGTATCATCTCATTCTATATGTTATATGTTTATATGTTATTCGTATATTTATAATATTGTTTTCGTTATTATTTCGCATTCTTTAGTTTTGTTTTGATTTGTTTGTATTTGTTAGCCTACTCTTGTCTATAATTTAGTTTCATACAACATTTTTGTTTATACACTGTGGTGTCATGTATTTTGTTTAATTCTATCGCAGATATCGTCACATTTTTTGTGATATTTCATTAATTTCTGCTTTATTTTTAGTTGATTTCTGCGAACGTTTTTGTATTGTTGCTGATCTTTGTTATTGTTTACATTGTTATTGTTTACATTGTTTGTATTGTTTACATTTTCAATGTTTACATTCTGCATGTGTTTACATAGTCATTGTTTACAGTTATAGTAATTAGTTAATGGGCTATGCTAATGCACTGTTACTACTACACTGATGATAAATGAATGATGAATAGTGTCGTGCACTATTGAATGAGAAGTGCACTTATGATCAAGAATTGAGTGCTGATATTTCATATACAAGTTCTTTGATTGGAGACTTGTTTCCCACAGAGACTGGGATAATATAAGGTGATGTGAATATACAAGTGCTTAATTAAGACTTGTTACACTTAGGTTTGAAATAAATTAGTTAATTATTTCAGGTTTTGGACTCATATGTTAGACAACATGTCTACATTTGAGCACTTTATTGAGCAGGGTAAATTGCTTGGGAAGACTGGTGATAAGTTAGAAGAATTTGCAACTGCTCGATATGATAAAGCAATGGAAGCTGAACAAAAGAAACTGCATATGGAAGCTGAACAAAAGAAACTGCAGATGCAGGTGGATGAAAAAAGATTCCAAATGGAAATGGAAAAAACAAAAAAGGGAATCAGAAGCTGAGGAAAGAAAACTCCAGCTACAGCTAGAAGCTGAAAGACTTGAAAAAGAGGCTGAGAATAAAAGACTTGAAAAAGAGGCTGAAAATAAAAGACTTGAAAAAGAGGCTGAAAATAAAAGACTTGAAAAAGAAGCTGAAAATGAAAGACTTCAAAAAGAGGCTCAGGCTGAGGAAAGAAGATTACAGAGAGAGTCTGATGAGAGGAAAGAGAAAGCAAAATGGAACATGAAGAAAAGGTCTTAGCTTTAGAGTTGGAAAAATTGAAATTGACGAGCATGAGTAATGGTAATGATTCAAACAAGGGTTCATCTTCTGGTAAGGCTAATAATGATACTTTTAAGATTAAGTACCAACATTTAGTCCTTCCAGTGATGACATAATGTTCTATCTGGACAGATTTGAACAAGCATGTACAGCTCATAACATAGACAAAGCAAAATATGTTTATCAGTTATCAGGGATACTGACAGGTAAAGCTCTAAGTATATTAAATATGGTGGATGAACCTGACAAGAACAATTATGAGGTTGTCAGGGCCGCTTTGTTAAAGAAATATCAGCTTAACGAAGACGGCTATCGTCTACAATTTAAAAACATGTTACCTGAAAATGGAGTTGAATTCTCCGAGTTTATTGCAAGAATACGCATTACTTTCTCACGATGGGTTGAACTATCTAAGACGGAAAAAACTTATGAAGGACTTATGGACTTAATACTTAGAGACAAAGTCATGTCGTCTGTCAATGAGTCTTTCCTTGCTTTCCTTCATGAACGTAAACCTAAAACAATAAAAGAAATGGAAGATTTCTGTTGCCAATACGTAACTGCGCACCCACACATAACCATGGGTAACTCTAAGGTGAAAGAAGGTTTACCAGTTGCTTCGGCAGCTCCGTATGGCCAAAACTTTGCTCGTAGATTCCAACAAAATTTTGATAGAAAGAGTAGCGGTAATTTCTGTCAAAATCATGGAAATCAATTTCATGGTGATTCTTCTTCGAAGAATTGGAGACAACCTGATAGTACTCGTTACTATCACCCTAATAATTATAAGCATTTCAAAAGAGGATATGGTAATAGAGGTTATTCCTGCCGAAGACCTCAGAACCAAACAAATAGATGTTCGCATCAATGTGAACATGATAGTAATCGTGGAAACTGGAATTCGAACCAGGATAACAATTACAATAGAGACAATAATAACTGCAGAGATAATAATAACTTTGATAACTTCAGAGGTAATAATAGTCGGGGTAGATCTCAACACAAAAAAAAGAGATATCAGCAGGCTAATGCTGTACAACAGGAAACTGAGGGAGCCTGTAATCATGTTGTTGATAGTAAAAACTTTGACGCTGTCACTGGTTCTGCTTTTGACTTTGAGAGAGCAAACAAATGCCCCAATGCAGTACTTTATTCGAACCGGGTACCATAACTACTTTGAGTTGTGGTCACCCTTCCCGCTCTTCCTGCTGCTGTTGCGCATGACGGGAGGGGTTCTTTAATTCTACATAAGGGTCTTGTTAATGATACTCCGGTCTCACTACTTTTCGATTCCGGATGCACCACTATTGGTGTTAGACAATCGCTTGTAGATCCATCTTGTGCTACAGGAAGGGTTATTAAATGTGTCACATTTGGCGGCACTCTAGAAAAATATCCTACTGCTGTAATTCGCATTGCCACTCCTTTCTTTACTGGAGATGTGCATGCTTGTCTCTTACCTAATCCTATTGCGGACCTTATTATTGGTCGTATTCACGGAGTTAGGGAGTGTACCCACAGCAGATTGCTGCTTGGGAAGATAATAACATGCAAGCTACAAATGCAGTAGTTACAAGAGCACAAGCTCTACAAACGCCCGAAACTTCACTGAATAGTGATAATGAAGTTGATAGCCAAGATAGTCACTTAGTGATCACTCGTGACTCTTTCATAAAATTGCAAGAAGAAGATCCTTCTTTAAAAAAATTCTTCGTTCTTGCGAAGAAAGGTGATCCGAATCAGGATACAAATAGAAAATCTTGGATTGCAATGAGAAACGGCGTACTTGTACGTATGGTACAAGATTCGACTACGTCGGCACATTCGCAAATTCTTGTTCCCAAGAGCATGAGAGTCCAAATATTACAACATGCTCATGACTCGCAATGTGCTGGACATATGGGTTTTGCCCGTACGAAGTCGAGAGTCCTTGCGGCTTTCTTTTGGCCTTTTGTCAATAAGGACATTCGTATTTACTGCCGATCATGCAAGGTATGTCAGGAGGTCAAATCTAGAGGACCACGACATGCTGCGCCTATCCAGGCTGCTGACATTCCTATTCGGCCGTTTCAGAAAATGGCCATAGATATTATTGGCCCTTTTAAGGTCAAGTCGGCCAGAGGACATCAGTTTATCCTTACATGTGTCGATATGTGCACACGTTGGCCAGAGGCTATTCCTCTTAAGAGCATATCTACTACAGATATCGCAGATGCTCTTTGGTTGATATTTTCTCGCTTGGGGTTCCCCAGAGAAATATTGTCAGACCATGGCACTCAACTCATATCTGACACTATGTCACAGGTAATGTCTACCTTACATATTGAACGATCTCTCAGTAGTATCTACCATCCTATGTCTAATGGGTTAGTTGAGCGTCTGAATAGAACGCTCAAGACTTTGCTTGGTAAGATAACTGAAGATCATCCTCAAGATTGGGACAGGGTTTTACCCGCGGCTCTCTTTGCCTATAGAGAAGTCCCTAATGAACACACAGGATTTTTCCCTTCGAACTTGTCTTTGGCGCGCGTCCACGCGGCCCTATGTCTTTATTACACGATCTCATCACTGCCGATGATATTAGCGATGAAACTCAATCCTCATATGAGTATGTCATTGCTCTTAGACAAAAGATCATTGAGGCATGTAAGCTAGCAACTGCTTCATCAGAAATTGCTAAAGAGAAGGCAAGGCAGTTTGCTAACAAGAATAGATGTCTACGACAACTTTGTCCAGGTGACAAAGCATTCGTCCTACTCCCCAGTAGGGAAAATAGACTTCTTATTGCATGGAAAGGTCCGTATGCAATAGTCTCTCGGATTTCCAATGTTGACTATGTAGTCGATATTGATGGAAAGCATAAAACTTTCCACATAAACATGCTTTCGGAATTTCACGAACGTCCGGACTATTTGCTGCCTATTTTCCAGGCAACGGATGATGCTCCTGCACCTCACGGTCATTATTCATCCCTGTCTGTCATTCAGGATGAGGAAGCTACCTTCTCTGATGTCAACCTTCCCTTCCAGTGGTTCCATTACATTCCACGGAATCTTGGAAAAACGTTTCTGTTTCTCCTAATCTTTCTGGTGACGAACATCGACAAGGCTCGTCGATGTTACAAACATTTCAGGATGTTCTCACTGACATTCCTGGACACACAGATGTCATAGAACATGACATAATTCTTACCGACAATAATCCAATTAGGGTTAGGCCGTATCCTATTCCTATACACTTTCAGTCGCAAGTGGAAAAGGAATTGGATGAAATGATTCAATTAAATATAATTGAACCATCGACTTCACCATATTCTTCTTCCATGGTTATTGTCCGGAAGAAGGATAAGAACATACGAATTTGCGTTGATTATCGCAAATTGAATCAGGTCACAAAGTTCGACGCTGAACCGATGCCTTTGTTAGAAGATCTACTGATTAGACTTTCTAATTCTAGATTCTTCACTAAACTTGACTTGTCTAAAGGTTATTGGCAAGTGCCTTTAGCAGAGCATGCCAAACCTCTTACTGCTTTTTCTACACCTAGGGGTCTATTTCAATGGAATGTTATGCCTTTTGGTCTCATGAACGCCCCTGCCACTTTCGTTCGCATGATGCGTCGAATTCTGTCACATCGTTCGGATGTCATCGCATACTTAGATGACATCTGTCTCTTCAGTGATACCTGGGAAGATCACTATTTAGGGTTATATGACTTACTGTCCACTCTACGTGAGAATAATTTGACAGCAAAACCTTCTAAAGCTTTTGTTGGTTTTGGTGAAATCTCTTTCCTGGGTCATCGTGTTGGTCATGGTCTCTTGAAGACAGAAGACCACAATACTTCCAAAATACTGAACATCTCTGTTCCTAAAACGAAGAAACAAGTTAGGAGTCTCTTAGGTTTAATTCAATTTTATGGGAGATTTATTCAAATTTATCTTCGATCATGGCACCTCTATCAACATTGTTGAAGAGAGGTTCGCCTAATCTGGTCCGTTGGTCTGAAGAATGCCAATCTTCACTAGACCAAATCAAGAATATATTTTCTTCTCCTCCCATCTTAAGATTACCTACTCTTGATAGGACTTTTGTTCTTCGGAGTGATGCTTCATCCACTGGGATTGGAGCAGCACTGATGCAAGAATATGCAAATACTCTGCATCCTGTTATGTACATTTCTAGAAAACTAAATGCGGCAGAGAGGAACTACTCGGTTTTAGACCGTGAGTTGTTAGCGATGGTTTGGTCAATTCTAAAGCTACAAAGATTCCTCCTGGGCGCACATTTCATTCTAGAGACTGATCAGAAAGCTCTTACAGCTATTCAGACTAAGAATTTGAAGAGTTCGAGATCCACTCGATATGCTATAGCTCTTCAACCTTTTCACTTCACGGTACGAGCTATCCGTGGTGCGGATAATGTGATGGCTGACATTTTGTCTAGATGCCCACATGACTCCAACTAATACTTCTGTCCTATATTTTCCATATATTACAGAGTCATAACACACCTATATTTCTACAATAGATTAGCACATCTGTACTTACTTTATATGTACACACTATCGTGCTTTGTTGTCATCTTCTTCTGTTCGTTTTTTAAGATGATAGAGGAGGACTGAGTAGTTAATATAAGGGCCGTTAGTTTACTAAACAGCCACAATTATTAATAATGTATTGTACCTTATGAAGCATATTAGTTATTAATTAGCATTATATTGCTTGTACTTTCTCAGAATGTCATTGTTGAGCTGAGGACTTACCTTACTAGTATCAAGCATGACGAGTTCTAGATTGTGTACTTACCCTCGGAATACCAGAGCATATGTCCTGGATCGTCATGTAGTTTAACTTTACTATGTACTTATGTCATTACATTGTCAAAGACTTTACTATTTAAATTTTCCTATCAGATTTGTACATCCATTTTTAAAGACAATATTAGAGTATGCTGTTTAATGATGATTATAGTAACTTGCATACGTATATTGTGTTTACATGCTAACGTGATGTGTGTTGGTGACACCTCCCCGATGTGAATATTTTTTGTGACATATTTATTTTTCTGTTGAGGTATATCCTCACCAGACACTCTATAATTAGCCTATTGTTTGGCAATTTAGTTAATTATCAGCGCATAATTCGTGCGTTTTGAGCCGCTTATCGCATGCTCTTTGATATTGAAAAAAAAAATATGTTCCACATTTTTTTTTTATCGGGAGGAGGTGGTGCTATGTTGCGTGATAAATTCTCGCAACATCGTTTTATTTCAATATCTATTTTATAACGCAAGGGCAACAACTGCTTGAAATTTATAGTCACTTTTCTCGGTAAGCATTTGTCTTCTCGCGTTGGTATCGAATGCAGTGAAGTTTGAGCTGTGGTCATTTTGCGCTGGACTGCGCATGACTTGTCTTGATTCTTGGTCGATCGGTTTCCGCCCACCACTAGTGGAGTGAGCGATTTGGAATGGCGAAAGAGATGCCTCGTTGCAGAGGGGATCTCCGCTATTTTTTGATCTGTCAGGGAATGTGAGAGTCCCTCTTAGGGATATATCGTTTATTCGGGATAAAAACTCTAGTAGTATATTGCACAAGCCCGGGAGGCGTTCATATATCTGTGTATTTCTTGGAGGTCTAGGTTAAATTGGACCTTTTCATTAACTCTATCGAGATTTTTTGGTCGTGAACGAATTCTGGTTCATATCCTGTCTTCAAATTCGTCGTCACGAGATGTTTTTTCCCAGCTCACATGTCGCTGCATTGTACTGCATCGGTTGATGCATGTACCAAGGACCATTACTTGCTACTTTGTTAAATGAACTAAATGTTTGGAAAACCTTTATTATCTAGAGGATATATTAGAAGGACTTATATATAAAATGCGCTGAAATAACTACACAGAATGCTAGTTAGTTTATTTTAGCGTTTATATGTTTAAAAGACCCTGGCGATGGATTGGACACTCTCTGCAGAAACTTGTTGATAGTATTACAATACAGTCTTTGTTTTGAAACTCGCTATGTAGGAAAGTCAGAGGGAGGCCAGAAAACACTTGGTAAAGAGGGAGCCGCGCTAGCGTAGTGGTTACCACACCGCTCTGGCGACCGGGTGATCCAGGATCAAACCCGGGTGACGGCATTTGAGGATTTTTCGTCGACCGGGATTTGGACTGGATTAACTCGAGACCTGGCGAGGACATTTGAAGGAGTGTCGTCGACCAGGGATTGGCGGCTCCTGAGCCGACCCAGCTGTAATGGGTACCTCCGAAATCGGAGAGTATTTGCCTGAATGGCGAGGGACACCTGTCTCTGTACAAGGAAAAAAGGGATACTCACGTAAAATCAATGTCAGGTTAGACATAAAAATAATAACCTGAGATTTCGCCACGAATATTAGCGGGCGTACGAGAAAAAAAAAAAAAAAAAACTTGGTAAAGAGAACCAGAGACGTAAATTAAAAAGATGACTAAGACACAGGTATCTTAAGCGGATTACAGAACATGATGGCTTAACACGGGATTCATTGAAATTCTGTGTTCCTTAGAGATGAGAACAGTATTGAATAATGGATGCTTTAATATACAAGGGGATTGACATATGTCTTAGGCCTGACCATGAAGGAGTCATAGGAGGAAGATGAAACTTGGCAAATTTAAAGTTCATCATATTTGCACTGAATGTGTGAAGTACGCTTTTGTTTCTTCAATGGGTTTTCCCGCTACGGTGCATGGCGCAATGTACACTATTGACCGGATCTGCTGCTCCAAAGATTTGACAAAACAATGGAAAAGAAGGAGGCCAGATCTGTGATAAAATTTCTGATGTTTCAGGGAAAAACACCGACAGAAATACACAGGGAGATGGAACCAGTGTTTCGTGATTCTTGTCCTTCATATACTTCGGTAAAAAAAACTGCTGTCAACAGTTTAAGTGCGGCCGCTCAAATGTTAAAGGTTGGTTCTTCCTGGGATATCAGACACCAGAGTACAACGTCCACGGAGTATACGTCCAACTGTATACGGAAGATAGAAAAAAAGATAGATAGATAGATAGATAGATAGATAGATAGATAGATAGATAGATAGATAGATAGATAGATAGATAGATAGATAGATAGATAGATAGATAGACAGACAGACAGACAGACAGACAGACAGACAGACAGACAGACAGACAGACAGACAGACAGACAGACAGACAGACAGACAGACAGATAGATAGATAGATAGATAGATAGATAGATAGATAGATAGATAGATAGATAGATAGATAGATAGATAGATAGATAGATAGATAGATAGATAGATAGATAGATAGATAGATAGATAGATAGATAGATAGATAGATAGATATTCTGATGCCATAGCAAATTATATCCAGATAGATCGTCCAACGAGATTGTTGATGCATGCAGGGAGTTTTGCTCCAACTATGAAGCTGAAATCATTGCACTGAAAGCATATGTATACCTTATGAGGACTGTATTTGATGCATTTCCCTCAAATGCTCAAAACATTGTCATTTTTAGTGACTCAATGTCTGTCCTTCAAGAACTGGAAGGCAATGGACGTTGTAGAACTGACTTTGCCAAACTAATCCTGGATGCTGATCCAATAGATAGATAAGATAGATAGATAGAAAAGATAGATAGATAAATAGATAGATATAAGATTCACAAACCTTGTATGGATCCACATATCTGCAGCTGGATTTCTCGGGAGCAGAGAAGCACGGCGTACCACCCATTCCTCTCATGGGTACGACTGTGTCTGTTGGAAGGATGGAAAATGACAGGCCAAAATCTCCCAGAACGACACCATTTTTGGCGTCGATAAATATATTGCTAGGTTTGATGTCGTTGTGAACAAGTTTTTGCTTGTCATTGAGATAACGGACTGCACATGCCAACTGGATAAAGTAGATGGTACACAACCTTGGAGTCATGACGCTGAGTCTAGAAGACAATGTCCCGTTAGGACAGTACTCAGTACAGATGACTAGGTACTCAGGACAACGCGCTGACAGGATGTGTTTAATGACATGGGGATGAGATAATCCTTGTATGGCGCCGATCTCATTAGCAAACAAACGCATGCTTCTAATACCTCCGTCAGCAGTAAGTAATGACAGTTTCTTGACAGCTCGCTTCTCTGATGGGTTAGTAGGTGAGGTAATTGTTACGGTATATGATATTAACGCCGTCTGCTAAAGGTTATCAGACGTGCAATTGTAAAGGTTAAGGCATTTAATATATTGCGATAGATGTTTCAATTATTGAACGCTCCATACACGATCGATTATGACGTGTCTAGCGTTGTTTAGGACACAGTCGGTAACTAGGAGACGCCACCCTTTGTTACTTGACCGCCAAGCTGAATAGCTGCGTTTTTCTAACCTTCCAATTCAATGGCATGATATAGCCATTTATATGTGCATTTTTGATGGACCAGGGTCAGTCCTAGAACTCTATATGAGAGGAAAATTTATGGAGGTTAGTATTTAACTAGAATTCTCAGAAGGAGGAGAATAATCGTCATATTCGTATGAAATATTCAGACTCGCAGTCTCACTGTCGGCAGGTAGCCATGTCTAGCTGCGCGTGCATATAGCTGTGATGTTCTGACGACAATACTGCATTGTATCCTTAACGGACATTGACACGTAAACCAGCAGTCTACGTTATTGATTAATTTATGCATGACTTATAAGGACTTATGTCTGTCCTTCAAGAACTGGAAGGCAATGGACGTTGTAGAACTGACTTTGCCAAACTAATCCTGGATGCTGATCAAATAGATAGATAAGATAGATAGATAGAAAAGATAGATAAGATAGATAGATAAATAGATAATAGAAGATTCACAAACCTTGTATGGATCAACATATCTGCAGCTGGATTTCTCGGGAGCAGAGAAGCACGGCGTACCACCCATTCCTCTCGTAGGTACGACTGTGACTGTTGGAAGGATGGAAAATGACAGGCCAAAATCTCCAAGAACGACATCATTTTTGGCGTCGATAAATATATTGCTAGGTTTGATGTCGTTGTGAATAAGTTTTTGCTTGTCATTGAGATAACGGACTGCACATGCCAACTGGATAAAGTAGATGGTACACAACCTTGGAGTCATGACGCTGAGTCTAGAAGACAATGTCCCGTTAGGACAGTACTCGGTACAGATGACTAGGTACTCAGGACAACGCACTGACAGGATGTGTTTAATGACATGGGGATGAGATAATCCTTGTATGGCGCCGATCTCATTAGCAAACAAACGCATGCTTCTAATACCTCCGTCAGCAGTAAGTAATGACAGTTTCTTGACAGCTCGCTTCTCTGATGGGTTAGTAGGTGAGGTAATTAAAATCACCTCACCGCTCATCCCACGTCTTAGAACAGGGCCCTGACAAGCCTTTAACGTCGCAAAGAAATCCTCGTTTAGATCTATCGCTGTTGGTTTCACTCTAGATTCAGCCATTTTCATGAACACAAAATCCTCAAGTGAATTATTATAAATCTCCAATCCGCACGTTTGAAAATCTGAAAGTTAAATCAGTGAAGACTCGGTTGTGTTGGTTGCTTTTATAGCTTGCTGCAATGTGACGCCATTTCCCCTCTCACTAATTCTTTAAAAGACCCACCGCAAATAAATCCATAGATCTACAATTAAATTTCTTTTCTAGTGACCTTGTCGGTGGCGGGTCTGATATCAGAGGAGAGCCGCCAACGAGTGTTCCTATTGTTAACGCGTGGGCCAAACGAGTAGGAAATGACGCAATTTCACAGTGATAAGTAAACACGCTGTGAAGTACCGATACTTTTGATGTTAGCGAAACGCCTCGCTTGAGAAAAGGCCTGCCTTTGAAGATGCGGACAACGCGTTCTGAATTGTTCACCCTCGCTGAATAGAGGAGTACCACCTTATACCCATCTGGTCACCGTTCTAAATATTTACGGTCAATCCCGCCGGTGAGCTGAGCTGAATAATAGGACACGGTAAATGTTTCGTTTGATAGCCGCCAATGTTAGGAATTGTTGGCGACTCAAACAATGAGACTACAACAACGCGGTACTAATTTTCTGGTTAAATCTAAGAAAAATCAAAAAGTCCCACCACTCAACATTTGTTATTGATGATCAATTTTATATATTTCCCCCAGGAGCACAGGTCTTCAACAAACACATGCCAAGTCCTCCTGTTACGTGCCATCCGCTCAAGTCCTTTCCTCGTCGTCCTCATCATTTTCACTTCTGTCTCCAGTTCTCTTCTCCATGTGTTCTTGTGGTCTACCTTTACCTCTACCTCTGCCTCTACCTCTACCTCTGTTGTGTTTGCTGATAATTATGTGTTTTTTCCCTAGGCAAGTTAGGATTTCTATTAGTGTGTACACATGTCACTGCAGAAATGCATTAAGTTAGACTGAATAAATGCGCTGAAATAACTACACAGATGCTAGTTTATTTTAGTGTTTATATGCTTAAAAGACCCTGGCGATGGATTGGACACTCTCTGCAGAAACTTGTTGATAGTATTACAATACAGTCTTTGTTGTGAATCTCGCTATGTAGGAAAGTCAGAGGGAGGCCAGAAAACACTTGGTAAAGAGAACCAGAGACGTAAATTAAAAAGATGACTAAGACACAGGTATCTTAAGCGGATTACAGAACATGATGGCTTAACATGGGATTCATTGAAATTCTGTGTTCCTTAGAGATGAGAACAGTATTGAATAATGGATGCTTTATTATATGTATATAATTATTTTATAAACGACAATGTATGTAATGATTGACGTGTCCGGACATTGCTGATGGAAGTGAAATTACAGCTCTGTTTCGTAAAGTGCACAACTACTGTGGACAATGACTGACTGATTTATAAACAGAAACCGATCTTATTACCTCAGTGAAGAACTGTCTAGTAGCCTCCTATAGTCATAGCTGACTTTGGGAATGATGGAGTACCCGAATGTGGTGTCAGAGTGTGTCGGAGTACCCGAATGTGGTGTCGGAGTGTGTCGGAGTACCCGAATGGGGTGTCGGAGTACCCGAATGTGGTGTCGGAGTGTGTCGGAGTACCCGAAAGTGGTGTCGGAGTACCCAAATGTGATGTCGGAGTGTGTCGGATTACCCAAATGTGGTGTCGGAGTACCCGAATGTGGTGTCGGAGTGCTTACGTTTGTGTGTAGTGGGATTTGCTCGTCTGCAAACAGTAATTTGTTTATGACGTCGGAGCCCCGATTTATCTGTAATGGTTATCTATACCAGGGGTTATCCACCTTTTTTGCGTATGCCCCCCTTCCCCTCCCCGTTTGAGCCTCATTAACCTACGTAGCACTCCTCATAGTCGCTGTTAGCTGAATAAAAAAAAATTAAAAAAATATTTTAAACACAGGCTTTTAATGCACTAAAAACCCAAAAATAATTTTTCAAGGACTTTATAGCTTGTAGTAAAAATTTAACATCAAACTGACAAAAAGCCTGGGGCGTTGATTCTATATGACATTAACTTCAGCTTTATACTTCATTCGACACCTATGGATAAAATATATGATGAACGCTTAAGCGCCCCGGCTTTTTGACAGTTTGATGTTACATTTTTACTGCAAGCTATAAACTCCTTGAAAAATTATTTTTGGGTTTTTAGGGCATTTAAAAAATACATTCTGTTTAAAATTTTTTTTTTTAAAAATTTAAGTCAAATGTAATCGATCCGCTAATGACTTTATCAGTTTGCGATAAACGAGTCCACAGCACAGGAGGTGGATTTCATTATTCAGTACATTACACGGAAAGTTAATATCTTTTTATTTTATTGTTTTTTTAAAAATTTTGTTTAGAGTTGTAAATTACCTATTTTTAAAAATGTATTTTCAATTGTGTGTATGTCGCGGGGGGGGGAGTTGGTAATAAAGTTTCAAGAGAGACAATCTTGTTGGAAAGAATACACCTAGATTATTTGCCCATTTTAGTGATGTTTTTTGTACAAACAATAAAAATGAATATTAATTTCAATTTTATCAATTTTGTTATTTTTACGACTGATTATTGTATTGTCATGGAACATACACAACTACGCCAATTTTCAGAACTATTGCTCATCTGGAAGTGATTGAAAAATCGATTGCAAGATTTAAAGGTGACAACAGGGTGACAAACGTTGCGAGTTAAAGAAAAGCCTGTAAAAAGGTACTTTATCGTCTTACTGTGGCCCCTTAGAAAATTTAGCATGGCCCACATTGAGATCCACTGACCTGTACCATATAAAATGGTACATTATGAGGATGATCGTTCGGCAGCGTTGGCGTAGCTGGCGAGTCCTTTTTAGGGCTGTATGATAGCAGATAGATAATGTTGGTCCTTTTCAGGACTTAGTATCTATCAACGCTGATCGGGTTGTCAATAGAGTTGACTTATTTTTGGATGGTAAATGCACTCGATATAACCAAATAGGTTGAAAGGAACGCGCCTAGCCAAAAGAAAGCAAAAATAAAACAAAGATCGTTCTTATTCATCTCTATGTTATTCTGAGAATAATCATCTATCCGTAATACGTGTAGTTTTTGTATTAAACCGCTCTTTTACTACTCAAATGTTTTCATTACATTTCATAAACTCTAAACACTGAGTAACATCTAAAAACATTTACATGTTTAACAAAATAAATTAATTAATAAAGTTAAAAAAAAAAAAGTAAAAGATATAGCCCCATTTCAGAAACTGTCGTAGAGAAGTGACGTGTTGGAGACTTTCATTTACTAGGTCCAGCTTTATTACGTTTGGTGATCCGTTCCCTTCCTCACTACCAGTTAAATCGTAAAGAGTAGGCCATATGGCCGCTGCCCTGAAAAAATGTATAAATAAGAAACCTACCCACCACAAAAATGTTTACGTAGTGTGTGATTCTAATGTGTATCCACTTTGGGATTCTGGCCGGTGCTACGGCATGTTCCTTGAGTGATCTAAGGGAGGAGATCGAAACCTTGATGGAGTTGTCCGTGTGCAATGAAGATGGTTCTCAAAACCAAACCAAACCAAACCAAACCACACCAAACCAAACCACACCAAACCAAACCACACCAAACCAAACCACACCACACCAAACCAAACCAAACCACACCAAACCAAACCACACCAAACCAAACCACACCAAACCAAACCACACCAAACCAAACCACACCAAACCAAACCACACCACACCAAACCACACCAAACCAAACCAAACCACACCAAACCAAACCACACCAAATCAAACCAAACTAAACCAAACTACTAGTTAACACTCGCTGCAAAAAAAAAAACACCCCAAAACTAGAGAAGCAATATTTCAGCTCCATGTAGACATTCAAGACAACCCACCAAATTTATTTAGACTCTGTGCCGTTTAATATTTTGTAATTTTTCAATAAACATTTTAACACGCTTTACAAACTCTTATTAGTGTAATACATTATTATAGTACGGCCTCTTTCACATTTGAACAACAGGAAATTGCTTTGACTGCCTCCTCTTCTCATTTCTTTCTCCTAACAAATACATTTTTTTCATATATTCTGAATGCGTCGGTAATTGAAACTGTCCACTGTTTTACAGTTGGGTTTAATAACAATCAGTTATTGTGTGAGACTCTCAGTTCATGCTTCGGAAGGATTATAATAGATGGCTAAGGTGTGAATGGAAAACAGTCATAAAAGCCTCAAGTCTTCAGGAAGTTACGTGGATGTGCGGCTATGAGAGAGATGATAGACTAGCTTCCAGAGCACCCATAGTGGAGACAATCAATATGAATAAGGGAGAGATACAAAGAACAACAGACAATCGCCTGTTGGAGAGCGACACTACAATAGATGAATCAACAAGGCTAAGATTATTGGAATTTGGCATCAAGGTAAGACTAGCAGGGATGGACCTATAAGAGGATGCATCCGTCGTGTATACAACCAACACACTTCAGGAACAATTAGTATTCATACTCTTTGACGTATGTTGAGGGAGACTGAGCACCTATGGGTTTTCCCGGAGTGCAGCGATGTCAGTTCTGATCAGTAATAAGAATAAGAATGATGAGTTATGGGCCTTGTAAGCCACTTGTCTTAACTCCTATGTATCATGTAAAACATAAAACATTGCATTACTAAACCCCTTTGTTGAAAACAGATACAGGAGCAACGCGATATAATATAAACGACGGCTCTTAGTTTAGGTTGAACGTGACACGCCTCGCCAAAACGAGGCAAAATTCCAATTTTAATGTTTTAAAATGAGCAACTCTTGCTCTTCTTCCGGAATCTCCAGGGTACGAGAAGTGTACGGATGGCAAGCAACAAAAAGAGACGAGAGCTAGAGACAGAAGTGAATGAACATTAAAAAGACAATGAGAGCGTAAAAACATTAGATGAGGACTTGGCATGCATTATTTTAAGGCCTATGCTTCTTGAAGTCCGTGTGTTGGCAGTTCTCTATATGAGAACAAAGAATATTAATAACATTATTACCTTACAAGGAAACAAGAAATGTGAAGAAGATGCTGGAGATGAATAGGGCACACACTGAGAAAACCTTTTGATAGCATTACCAGACAACCCCTTTTCTGGAATCATCAGGGTAAAGAGGTAGCGGAACACCAAAGAACACATGGAAATGAAAACTGCAGACAGATATAAAGGGATGGAGGAGATATGGAAAAGACTTTGAGCTGATGGCACGTGACAGGAAGACTTGGCGTATGTTAATTGAAGGTTTATTTTGGAAGTTTAAAGGTGAAAGAAGAAGATGAATCTTCGAAGCACGTCACAAAAAGCGACTAAAGAGTTTTGATCATCTGACCAGCAACTTCTTCCGGTAGAAAATTTAAGCCCATAAAAAAATCAACAACAACGAACAGTTCAACCAAAGTAATAAATTCAGATATGTCAAACAGGTCATTTCTTTATTCGTGCATTTAAATTAATGTATTTATTGTAGTATGGATGCAGTGAGTACAATCTTGATATAGTCCTGCGAAAAATACATATTTAGAATGTCACCAAAACGTAGATCATAATGTCCACAATTAATTAACGGCTTATCCACATCATAGAAATACCAGAAAAGAAGAAAAACGAGAAGACAATCCTAATTAGACAAAATTATCAAAAATGTTTTTTATCTTCTTCAAGTGTCATCTCAGCCTTGCGTAGATTATGTCTCTTCCAGTGGCAAACCAAAGGGGTGCGAGGGGACTATCCGCACCGGGTGACAGCCAGGAGGGAGGGGGGGGGGGAAGGAAACAAAGGTAGGGTACTCCCCGGGTGTCAAATACTTTAAGTACGCCCCTGGTCTCTCCATAACGTTCCAGGTCTATCTATCAGTTGTGTTGTTGCCACGATGACCAGTTTTTTCACTCTATGTCTTCGTCTTTTTCTTTGTTCCAATCAATTTTTCTTGTTGTTGTAGTAACATCTTCATTATCATCCTGTTCGCACCTAATGGAAGCCACCACTACAGCTGGACCCTTTACAGAAAGATTGCACCTAGCACTGACACGCTCTTACGTAGGTGGTCTCTGTAGCATTTTGTCTTGCATGATCAAGTTTCCAGCCATATACGCAACTTCATATTAGTCGCATTGTACGACATAATTGAGTGAGCAGTAAGAATATTACTTTTTCCTCACTCAGTTTTCCAGTCCTTGTTTTCATTACTTTTTATTTATGCTTTGAATTTAGTATCCACTTCCGGTTTCCGGTTCAGTGGCAGACATTCTATTTCTAACATGTGACACACATCAGGGTGTGTTTACTCTTATTTTTATAGTTTTATGTTCTCCACTTAATTCTCACTTTCTTTTCCTTCTGTTTTTTTGTTTGTCTGTCCATGACGAAGGCCTTGTGGCCGCAACGTAGGTATTTTCATGTCATTTCTCCCAGTAAGACGTATCACTATTTGTGTTTTTTTTTTTTTTCCTTCTACAGGTTTACCCCGTCTTACGGCAGTCCTCCTCATTTACTTAAAACTGCACGGTGCGTTGCCAAAGAACATTCCAGCTTCAAGTTTCTCTTATCATGACCACAGATAACAGGTGCTTCCTTCATGACATCATCATTTACTTTGTAGCTGGGCATAGTATCCTTAACTTTTCTCTTTAAAACTACATCTCTATAGACTCCAGGGATTTTCCGGACCGGCTATATTAATTGTCCATTATTAGCTTTTTTTTTTTCCCCCTTAACCAGCAGCACTTGGGCTTTCAGCCCTTCGGCCTAATGACATGTCATTGCGAGGCTGGAATTAACTTGTATAAAATGAAAGACTACAGAAAAATGTAACCAAAATATCAAAAAGCTAGTGCAGTGGCTTATCAATTGTCACCACTACTCAAAAATTCAAATTGCAGTACGAGAAACTGAACGACAATAGATAAATGGTATATTCTAACCAAATCTTTGCTATAAAGGTCAAACATGGTCTCTAGCCTTAGCACAGGAAAGGACAATCACATCTTGCATGATGAGATGCTTAAGGAAAGCCATTAATGTTACCAGGAGAGGCAGAATGAGAAACGATGAAATTGTATGAACTATATCCTGCAACAAGTATATAGAGAGACAAAAAAAATTAATTGGTTTGGCAATCTCATGCTTATGGCGCCCATAAATTACCACTACTCGCCTACAACAGTAGAAGATCTGGTTTCAGAGCACGGGAAAGACCAAAAGAATGATGGGTAAACAAATTTGTTAGAAATCCTGCAACAACGCACAATCACAGCAATGAAAACAACGCACACTCACAGCAATGAAGGTGATGCACTTTGTTCAAGAACCAACGCACACTCACAGCAATGAATGCGATGCAATTTGTTCAAGAACCAACGCACACTCACAGCAATGAATGCGATGCACTTTGTTCCAGAACGCAAACTTCAGTTCCCACGTACCCTTGATGGCAACGGTGGACCAATACAATAAGGCAAGGAGGCCAGTAAGCATTTAAATATTAAAGGATTGATTCTATATAACACTAAAGAACTCAGTGTCTTTGGGTTTTGTTTTTGTTTTTCTAGAAACGCACGCTTCAAGTCAAGAGCTTCTCATTTCGTGATCACACAATAACAGAAGATGGCAGATGGGAAACAGAAATCAAGAAGAGAATAGGAATGGCCAAAGCTACATTCAACAACATGAAACATGTAATACTATCTAAATAATTAGCACACAAATTCAAACTGAGAATGCTACATAAATATATTCTTCATTACTGTGTGGTATACAATCATGCACAATGAACAAGCCATTAGAAGAAAGATTTGAGGCTTCTGAGAAGTGAATATATAAAAGAATGGAGCATGTCTTATGGAAAGTAGAAAACAAATAAAGATCAATGAAAAGTGACTTAATAAAAGAGATTAAAATTAGACTGATACAATATTTAGGCCATGTAAAAAGACAAACACCTCACTGAAGATTATATTAGAAGGCAGAGTTGACAGCAAACATGGAAACGGAAGACAGCGCTATAAGTGGGAAGATAGCACCAAGAGATGGTCAGGAAAGAGTACACAATGAAGACAAGACAAGAGACAGAAGACGTTGGAGATCTATTGCAGCCGATCGTCGATGTGAAGATGGTACCTAATGATAATGACGCTTCATTAAACAACAGCAAAAGTCTTGTGACTGCCAAACAAAAAGATGATGCACAAGGAAAGAAGCAAATGAAGATTAAGATGAACAATAGTTAAGATAAGGAAGTTGACGATCTTGATGCTAATGATACAAACAATAAAGAAAAATAGAAAAAGGAAAAGGTTGGTATTACTGTAAAACTACACTGTTATCACTTATTTTCCTACGGAATATAAAATGTAATACTCAATACTGAGCTTTCAATACAACGAAACAAAAATAACAAAAAATTATGTGGTCACTTAATGAACTAATAAAAAAGTTGCTACATAAACTGTTACTGCCAGCTCTTAACTCAACATCTGCAGTACGATCAAACTCATCATTAGAAAGGCAAGAGATCCTGTTGTAACTCTACTCCCTCCACTGGGACCTTGAACGATTTTAACCTCTTTCTGAGAAGGGTTCAAGGTCATATACACCTCAGCTTTGCAAGACGCAAGTCGACTCAGAAATGTTTTTCCATCCTGGACTGCGCTTAATCTTTCCTGTAATTATAAAAGAAAAATAAAACAGAAGTAGCATAATTAATACGTGTGTTAAGTCGGTACAAAAGATAACGCTAGTTTCAAGGCACGCACTGTCGTAGGGTAGTTAAGTGTTATAGATTTCATTATATTGTGTTCAACTGTATCAGATGTGGTGATCAGTGTCCATCCACGTTGCATTTGCCTGTCATTCTTGAAAGCAGAGCCAGGCACCTATTTACAGCTGGTTGTCTGGAGCGTGACAATCGTTCAAGGTGCCAATCCTGGAGATTTTCCCAGACGAAAAAATGTTAGTCCTACCCAGACTTTATCTAGGCTGCTCGTGGAGCATCCTCACCAGGGGCACTTGCTCCTTATTGGACGACTGAGTTAAATTATATTATGTGTTTGGCCTCTATATGTTGTTTGTTGAAGTTTTTTGTGGCAAAGATTTTTTTTAACAGGATCAGGTAACCGGTCTCATGGCCAACCCTCCTCAGTCTCTTGTATAGGACATATCTGGTAGGGTACAGTGTTACTATTCTTTGCTCCCGTTTTGGACCCCGGTAACACACGGATGACGCTCCTGGGATATCCCGCTGTTTGAAACTAGAACTCGGTAACTTTACCGCTAGAGGCAAGCTCTCTAACAGCTCTGTTGTACTGTTAAATTAGTATCATTATGATATTTCTTCTTCCTTCCTTATAAAAGGCGATGGCGCCGTTCGGATGGTACTCAGTTCGATTCCCGGTAAAGCTATCACTTGTATTTCCTTTCTATTATCTGGTGCCCTCCAATATGTCCAACGAGTTCCTGTTAATGACCAATATATATTTACTTATTTACTTCGTTCCCTGTGGAGCATGAAGCCATCATTACAGATATCCCCTTCCAGGATGCCTGCATCAAACATTCACAAGCTTTTTGCATTTGTGGTTTCTTCAACAATTTATTCTACATGATGATGTTGCCAGCTCTATGTACAACCTCCTGTTGCTGAAATACTTTTTTTCAGCTGCCACTGTTTAACATATTGGGCTGGGTTGCTCTACAAAGTGATCACCCACTTGACGATCAAGACAACCCTGAGAACCCATTACAAGGGTTTTCGACAAGTGTAGCTGTCTAATTTCCGTTAAAATATGTTGGTACAATTGTTGCACAATGACTATAAATAGTTATAGAATTTGTGATTGCAATATACACACACTGGGACTCTCGCCGGTACTACGGAGTTCGTGCACTGTTCTTAGATCCTCTGTGTGATCTAAAGGAGGAGATCTCTGAGCACTGATGGAGTTGTCGGTGTGCAATGAACATAGTCCTTCAAACCAAACCAAACCAAAAACCAAGCCAAATCAAACCAACCCAAACAAGGTCTATACGTTTTCTTACGTTCATTAATAGTTATATATCCTTAATTACTGTTCCAAATAAACTTAATGGGAAGATACTGGAACAATTGAAAAGTTTCTCAAAAAGACACATTAAAAAACACAAGATGTAAGATCCGAAACGCAAAACAAAGACAAAATAGGAACGTTCAAAGCTGCATTCAACAACAGGAAAGAAACAAACACTGATATCCAAACAAATAACTCATAAATTAAAAATAACTAAAAGTCATCAGGCGTTATGTATACTCTTATAACTCTATTGGGTAGAAAGATGGACAATAAATAAGCAGGTAGATGAAAGAATTGAAGAACCTAAGATATGGATATACAGAAGAATGAAGCGGATCTCGTAGAACAAAAAGAAGAAAACAAAGACACCTTTGAAAAGCTAGAAATGAAACTAAAATAATGAATGAGATCAGACAGATAATATATTTTTGCCATTTAAAATAAAGACAACACATCGCTGAAAACGGAAGTGGATGGACGATTTGAAGGCAGCGTAAAGGAGTAAGTAGATAAATTAGACTGTAAAGTAAGTTTCTGTCTGGGATATTCTGCTTCTTTCTGGGATATTCTGCTTCTGTTTGGGATATTCTGCTTCTGTCTGCGATATTCTGCTTCTGTCTGGGGTACTCTGCTTCTGTCTGAGATACTCTGCTTCTGTCTGGGGTATTCTGCTTCTGTCTGGGATATTCTGCTTCTGTCTGGGATATTCTGCTTCTGTCTGCGATATTCTGCTTCTGTCTGGGGTATTCTGCTTCTGTCTGCGATACTCTGCTTCTGTCTGGGGTATTCTGCTTCTGTCTGGGATATTCTGCTTCTTTCTGGGATATTCTGCTTCTGTCTGGGATATTCTGCTTCTGTCTGCGATATTCTGTTTCTGTCTGGGATATTCTGCTTCTGTCTGGGGTATTCTGCTTCTTTCTGGGATATTCTGCTTCTGTCTGGGATATTCTGCTTCTTTCTAGGATATTCTGCTTCTGTCTGGGATATTTTGCTTCTGTCTGGGATATTCTGCTTCTTTCTGGGATATTCTACTTCTGTCTGGGAATATTCTACTTCTGTTTGAGATATTCTACTTATGTCTGAAATATACTGCTGTTGTCTGGGACATTCTGCTTCTTTAGCCGTGATTTGATCTTATAAGATCGTGAACACTTACAGCACATCCATAAATAGTAAACGACGTGGTGGTTTTAGGTTGTCCGAGGCATTAGGCAACTTGAACTCGTGAGGTCCCTGTTATGAAACTTCCTGTTGTATGGACAAGCATACAATTTTGCGAGATTTCCCTAAAATAGCAAGGCACTAGGTCAAGGACTAGGTTCATCATCATTTTCTTTGACGCCTCTTATGAAGCATACAGCCCCCACTGTTGCTGGTCCCATTTCAGGAAGCCTGCATCAAGTATTGATATGCTCTCACAGCTGTGGTCTCTATGGCAATGTGTTTCATCTGATGAGGTCGCCAGTCCCAGGCACAACCTCATATTAAACGCCTCGTACCACGTGCCAGATGTTGAAGGAAGCCTTATCTTTCTTTGTCTCTTGAGAGACCCACTGGAACTTTACGGAGTAAACGCCTAGATGGCCGATGCCTAGATCTGCCACTGAGTAAAAGCCTAGATGGCCGATGCCTAGATCTGCCACTGAGTAAAAGCGTAGATGACCGATGCCTAGATCTGCCACTGAGTGAAAGCCTAGATGTCCGATGCCTAGATCTGGCACTGAGTAAAAAGAGATATATTAGCTGTAATCTAACCTGGATAAATTCCCAAACATTTCCCTTGAGGCAGGGTTCTGTCTTTAAGTATTTTACGATTGTGTCCACACATTCGACAGTGCAAGGGTAGAAAATCTGGCAGTTATTTGTCACTTCCTGGAAAACACTGGTAGTGTTTAGCGCTTGTATGTACTTCTCCAGATTACACTCTCCCAAACTTGCCCGGTTGCATGTGCTGATAATGTCACGATAAATAGAAATTATTATTTGAATTGCAGGTTTTAAGCATTCAGAATCAAGTAAAAAATTAGTTGGGATAAGTACAAAGAAATTATCATCATCTCATCATTAACAGCTAATGGGGCCACCACACATATGGCCCACTTGCAGTTACATCCTCTTGTAGAGGTCGTTCCTGTAGTAATATGTTTTACGTGATAAGGTGGCCGTTCCCATGCACAATTTCACATTAGTAGCCTTGTACGACATGCATGAGGGTATAGTGAACCTATTCTTTCTTTGTCTCATGAGACCTCAGAAATTACATACGGTAAGAATTGATATCTCTCGCGGCAAAGGTGCCGGGTTCAAATCACGGTGCCATCATGCTCTAGTCTACCCAGCTGTAAATGAGTACTTGACTTTGAGTTAGGGAAGGAAAAGTCAACGAGGAAGGGACCTGGTCACCCCCACCTCTCCATGCTGGACCTAGTATGTTGAAGTCTCTAACACTTCACTCCGCTACAGCAGTATCTGATATGGGACTACCTTGACCTTTAAGAAACGAAGAATTATATAAACTTTGTCTAAACTGAATGGCGGCCCTTAACTTTTGTCCAGTAGTATATTACATTAAACTATAGGGTCCTGAGACCAATATCTAACGAAGAAAAAAAGTCAGAGGGGATGACCTTTGGAAATATGAACTGCAGAGAAGAAGAATCATGATGCAATAAACAATGTTTGCAATTGCACCTTCTAATTTTCTCAAGTGTCCACTGCGTTCGTAACGAGCTCCCGCCAGCTTACAATCTTGGTATGCTGCGTTTTCGGGAAATTACGGAAAAGCCGTGCATTACTGCCTGGAAACTAACTTGCACACCCCTTGAAAGAGCGCCTATTTCTTTCCATCTCTTCATGGCGCGAGTGTTTTTAAAATAGCCATGCATGTGTTTGTGTCTTTGTTTGTTTGTTTGTTTGTATTTTATATAATATATCGTGGGACCAAGTCAAATTTAAGTATTGTGCAAATGACATTAGCAAACGGTACACCAAGAAGCAAGTGCAATTTAGAGTTAAAATGAATTGAAATATAAAATTGACATATAAATTGAGTGCAACAATAATAGTCTTCATCAGTGAACAAAAACACATAGTAAACAAAACGAAAACAACAACAGTTCATAAAAACGCTCTGCACGGATACAGTTTTGAAATATAAGCTACATGTTACGAGCACTCGTGACGTCTTCAATCATTTCAATTTTCGCATCTTGTGGAACATGGAGATACCATTTCAGGAAGCTTGTATTAAAACATGTATGTGCTCTTTCTACGGTCGTATCTTCAGTAATTTGATATACATGAAAAGGTTATTAGCCTCATGTACAACCTCAAATGGCCTCATACAACACACCTGAGGGAACAGTAAGTCCGCTCTTTCTATGTCTCCTTAGAGCAATGTTTCTTAACCTTTTTGAGGTCTCGCACCCCTTTACATCATCTTAAGAAGCCCCATACCCCTTTACAGCATTTTAACAAAACCCGCACCCCTTTACATCATTTTAGGAAACCCCACACCCCATTACATCATTTTAAGAAACCCCACACCATAATTTTAGTCACATAAAAAAGACAACACCTCGCTGAACACGAAAGTGGGCAGAAGAGTTGAAGACAGCTTTACATCATTTTAAGAAACACCACACCCCTTTACATCATCTTAAGAAGCGTCGCACCCTATAACAGGGATTTCGAGTATCAGAAATCTGGTTTAAAACATTTGCATGAGGAAAATTAACGGACTTATGTATTGAATTTAAATCAAATGGCGAAAATCCATGACTTATAAATTTATAATCAAAGGGAGATAATCTATAATACACTGAACTAGGATCAATAGTAGTGGTTTTACGCCCCCTTGAGAAAAAGTGCTGACTCAAGTTTGGAGTTTTTGGGTTGGCTAGCTGAGTGAAGTTACGTTTGCACGGGAAATTTATATAAACTGGTGAGTTGATTTCGAGACAGTCGATCTAGAAGGTTCGGGCATAGTCGTAATGGTAAATCGTGGTACTAAACTAGTCAGTCAGATTCGAAACGCGTTTAGCGTAGGTTCAGAAATAGGCTCTCTCCCAAGTGTGCGTAAAAGATAGTATTTTTATCAGTGGCTAGTGCAATCGAGAGTTATTATCGAGGGATAAGTCCAAATGGGTTTGGCTCGCTTCTGTGGTCACAGAAAAGCTTATGACTATCCCCCAGACGCTCGATCGCCAATATGTCACACTCATATTTGACAGTTTTTTGTGAGTATTCTGAGGACAAGAGACAGTGTTGCCAGTACAAGATAAATATGTATATCTTCAAGACAACCAGGTATGTTGAGTTTTACCAACATATGATAAACTGTTTAGTACATGACTAGAACGATAAACAGCAGCTAGTCCTGAGAAGTAGGAAGTGAGAGACCTTGGTAAATTTTCACCCCTGGTGGTCAGGCAAGTGTCATTTAAGATATGCCAAGTTGAACAGAAAAATATCAGAACAATTTGAAAAGACATTGTTGGCACATGAAAAAGATGTTAGAGGGTAGAAAGATGTTTACACCACTAGTTTTCCAAGTTGTGGCCACCAGAGCAAAACACAGACAGCTAGAACTACTGAAGCAGCATGAGTGAACGAGAGAGCAAGACATTCGTATAACTTGAATTGAAATTGTTGGTGTACCAAACTGCCAACCTTAGGGGACGGTTGGGCTCATCATTTTACCATCGCCCCTTTGTGTTGTGTAAATAAAGCTTCGCAGTTATTGCCAACTCGTGACATCATTCAACATTTATGTTTATTGTGAACTGTTGTCGTATATTGAGAGAAAGCAGAAGTTAAACACCGCCATACATAATAAAGCTGCCTTCTGTTAGGGTAGTGATACGAACCAGTTACGATCAACAACAATAAAAAAATAGAGAAGTAGGGAATAGTAGACACACTTCATCATCATACCCGGCCACATCTGATGAACTGTAACATGTCCACGGCCACAACCGCATTGTCTTCTAGAGATGCAAGTATGCTTTGGGAAAATGTGATTTACAAAATATGACTAAGTTTCTGAATTCAAATTCATGTTGTCAATGTTCTATTGTGTACAAATACATTCGAGTTATGTGTATTATATAATGTTAATAATGATTTGCCTTACAAAGGATCTAGCATGTCTTGCTCCTCAGAAGGAAGGTCTGTGATATTATTTCGGGTTGCTCTCTTGTCCACTACGGCTATACTCTGTGACATTTGTTGTGCTGACTAATTACGTGCTTTTCAATGGTCGGCACCCTTTTCTCTATTCGCTTTGTAGCAGATATTTGATATTTTCAAACATTCTTACACTCCTCTCAGTGATAAGTCGTCATATCTGTTTGGTTACCTTTTCCTCCCTGCTGGGAAAGGAACGGATGAGATAATATTAACCGACAGTCATGTTGGAAAATTTCGGGTATGCCAGACATCAAGCTACGGAGTAGCATTAAAATCGCTCAGCGCCTTGTTTAATCATCGATAAGGCCAGGGTGCGTTCTTCGCCAAGATGATAATACACTGAAAGCTTGATATCCACTACGGTGAGATAACTTATTTGAAGGCGCATATGACATAATCGTTTCCTGTATGACTTATTACGAATATATTACTTGAGATAAAAGTAAGATGTGGTATTTGAACACATTGCTGAGAGAGTGTACAGACATATCACTTCGATATAGGGGAGACGTGACCTTTTGCATAACGCACAGAGACGCGAGAACTCCAGTGACCTATCTGCAAAGAAATAAAAAAAAACCCAGCGGGAGCAGAACCTACCATTTGCAGCTAAGTCAAACTTAAAAGCTGCCAAAAGACTTCTTACATAAAACACAATACCATCACATGATGATGAGTATTCTGTGTTAAAGAATATTCATTTTTTTTAATGCTGTTAAAACTTAGTTGATTATTAAATTTATTATTTGTAAATATACAAATTTAACGTCAATTTAATTATTTTGAATGTACTGCATGTTTGTCTAAGTCAAGTTACTAAATACACTCTAAACAGAGCTATATCATAATAAGAAGAATTCCACAGAGTAAATAGGGGTGGGGACTTGAACGAACTGAAATTAATAATTGCTTAATTATTCATAAAAGGCGGTGGATCAGATATAAGGTAACAATTGTCCTGCGCAACGCAGCAATTTACTTGACTTCTGAAATATCTTATGAAACTCCCTTGAGATAGAAGCGTCATTATCCTCCTATATACAGCTCTGCCAAGAGTAATCTTGTGCAAAGGTTAGACACCTTTGAAGACCTATATTAGATACTCTTGAGTTTGGTCACTGTTTGACCACTACTGCAAAGCAGGGGAGGCAGTTCTGTGCCAAGGTCTCGCGCCCCCAGGATGTGCTTGCACACAAGGTTAAGAAGCACTGCCTTAGAGTGAAGGACTTAACTCACCTTACTTCCAAACGATCAAAACAAAATGGCTTTGATATATTCTGTAGCGGGTAGTAGGTAATAAAACCAAAGCACATCTCGTCTTGTGTTGCTACGCCACAGAAGATTGTCTTATTTCTGTTCATCGTGTTAAATGCGCAGGTTGTGAGAAGCTCATCACCAGGAAGCAGAACAAATGGCTCTTGGCTGGTAGATATAAGACACAGCTGAGCAACGTCATGAATGAAAATACTACAGGGTGAGCCATAACCTGCTTACCCTTTCAGAATATTATTGAATTATTATGTATAAAGATATACGTAGCAGATTATTCTAATCATATACTCGCATATATATATATATATATATATATATATATATATATATATGTATATATATAAATATATAGATATATATATATATATAGATATATATATATATATATGAAAAAAGTAAGTGTGCAGCACTCAACAGGGCACTGTGCGTGTGTTCTTGGGTGAACTCAAATGCAAGTTGGCACACATTTCTGTGTGAGTGTTGTTCACTTACCCGTGCAATTACAATTGGATCGCACAATTCATGGGGAGATAATCACGGTGCAATATAAATCACGTGAAAAGTGCCATAGGGGAGAATTTATCACAGATAAAAGGAAGGTAAGTGTGTAGCTCGAATCACAAGCATGTGAAAACGTAATCGTTGAAATAGAGAGTACCAGGAGTCCAACAGAAACATCTTTTTTGACAATACCAAGATTGAACCAACAACAGCGAGCAATAGCTATAGGGATGTTAGCTACTGGAGCAACTATATTAGCTGTATCACAACATTTCAATGTTCACAGGAACACTATATCACGCATTCAAGCTTGTTTCCACCAAACTGGATCCACTGCTGATCGCCATAGAAGTGGCCGACCACGAGTTACCACCCCTGCACAAGACCGTTACATACGCCTTATGCACTTGCGTAACAGGTTTATTCAGGCAACATGGACTGACAGGAACATTCCAGGTTTAAGACCCGTGTCGTGCAGAACAGTGCAGAATAGGCTCAGAGAGGCAAATCTCTTACCTCACAGACCTGCAGTTAGACCAGCACTGACAGTTCGCCATAGACAAGCGCGCTTGGCCTGCGCCAGACAGCACGTAGCATGGCCCTGTCATCAATGGAGACGCATTCTGTTCTCTGATGAGTCAAGATTCTGTTTGCAAGGCAATGATGGGCGTGATTTGGTGTACAGGCGTCCAGGAGAACGTTTTGCTGATAATTGTGTGCTACAGAGAAGCAGGATGAGAGGAGGCAGTGTAATGGTTTGGGGCGGAATTTCTTATACAGCCAGAACGAACCTCGTCATCAGTTAGCACAAGCGTTGCAAGAAGAATGGAATAACATCCCCCAACAACAGATCCAACGTCTCATTGGCTTGATGAGAAGGCGCTGTCAAGCAGTGATAACAGCTCAAGGTGGACATACACGGTACTGAAATCAAGATTTCATTTTTTCGTGGGGATGCCACACTGACTTTAGTTTTTTTCATGACACTTTCACTAAAATCAAAGTGATCACTTGGTCTTTTATTCAATATTCAACCACATTGTGTGCCAACTTTTATTTTATTTCGTCCATGAAATCACGCACAGTGCCCTATAAAGTGTTGCACACTTACTTTGTTCCATGAGTATATATATATATATATTTTTTTTTTTTTTTTTTTTTTTTGCAGTAACGTATTTGCGAGTCAGTGTGTGATTGCCAGTAATATACTTGCGAGTCAGTGACTGGTTGCCACGAATGTATTTGTTAGTCAGTGACTAATTGTTAGTAAAGTATATATGAGTCAGTGATTGATGGCTAGCACTAAATGTATGAGTCGATGAAAAGCTACCAGTAATGTTTTTTTGAGTCAGTGAATGATTATTTGTAATGTATTTGTGAGGCAGCGAAGGATTACCAGTAATGCATGTATGAGTCAATGACTGATTGCCAGTAATGCATGTATGAGTCAATGACTGATTGCCAATACTCACTACGCGTACACCTGAGGACTGTCATAGCTGTAGGTTTTATCGTCTGTTAAATACAGCACGTGCTTGTTCTCTCTCTTTATCTCAATGCTCATCTTCCTTCCTGCAAGATAAAGGTGTTATTACAAGTAGATGTCTCTCTGCTAATCAATCAATCAATCAATAAGTCAATCAAACAATAAATTAATAAGTCAGTCAATCAGTAAACCAATCAAATAATTAGTTAATCAGATCATTCATTCACCCCTACCTCCGATTGTTCATCTATCTATCCAAATATCCATCCATCAGTCAATCCATCTAACCATCAATCCATCCATCTTTCCATTCATCCACCTCTCTATCTATCTATCTATCTATCTATCTATCTATCTATCTATCTATCTATCTATCTATCTATCTATCTATCTATCTATCTATCTATCTATCTATCTATCTATCTATCTATATCTATATCTATATCTATCTATCTATTTCTATTTCTATCTCTGTCTATATCTATCTATATCTATCTATCTATCTATCTATCTATCTATCTATCTATCTATCTATCTATATATATATATATATATATATATATATATATATATATATATATATATATATATATATATATATCTATATATATATATATATATATATATATATATATATATATATATATATATATATATATATATATATATATATATATATATATATATATATATATATATATATATATATATATATATATATATATATATATATATATATATATATATATATATATAGATATATAGATATATATATATATATATATATAGATATATATATATATAGATATATATATATATATATATATATATATATATATATATATATATATATATATATATATATATATATATATATATTTATATATATATATATATATATATATATATATATATATATATATATATATATATATATATATATATATATATATATATATATATATATATATATATATATATATATATATATATATATATATATATATATATATATATATATATATATATATATATATATATATATATATATATATATATTTATATTTATATTTATATATATATTATATATATATATATTTATATATATATTATTTATATTTATATCTATCTCTATCTATCTATATCTATCTCTATATATATATATATATATATATATATATATATATATATATATATATATATATATATATATATATATATATATATATATATATATATATATATATATATATATATATATATATATATATATATATATATATATATATATATATATATATATATATATATATATATATATATATATATATATATATATATATAATAATAATAAATTCTTTAAGCGCCAAACACGGCGCATAAGGCAGAAACAAGTGCTCTCCAGGTTGTTCGTTGTGACGCCACTCCTCTTAGCTCTTGCACATTATTTAGGCCCAACGTTCTTCCTTCTCTTATTATTGTTCTTCTGAGTGTTACTTTTGGTCTTCCTTTTTTCCTCTTACCCCCAGGAACCCAAGTGAGCGCCTGTAGTGGTATTCTGTTGTTTTGCATTCGTAGGACATGACCGATATATGACCATCGTCTTTTCCTTATATAGTCGAAGACATATTTCTGCCTAGAGTCTTCTCTTATTTGTCGATTAGTCTTGAATTCTTTCCAACTGATGTTCATGAGTTTTCTAAGACATTTGTTCTCGAATGTATTCAGCTAGTTCTCCAATGATTTTGTTATTTTCCAACTCTCACAGCCGTATGTTAACACTGAGATAACATTTGAATTAAACAGACGAAGCTTGGTATGTATATTCAATGATCGTAATTTCCAAATGTTAGATAATCTATTGAAGGCGCTAGCTGCCAAAGCAATTCTAGTATGGATTTCTCTTGTTGTGTCACCATCCTGAGTCATTTTACTGCCTAAATAATTGAAACTTTCAACTTTCTGTAGTTTTTTCTCCGTTCAAGATGATATCAAAGGTCTCGTTAGAAAAGTTCATAGCTTTAGTTTTAGAGGCATTTATTTGGAGACATATTTTAACCGAGAGATGACACAAATTATTTATTGCTTCTTGGGATATATATATATCTGTCTATCGATCTATCTATCTATCTATTTATCTGAGTATCTATCTCTCTGTCTATTGTTATTCTTTTTTTATTTATTTATTTATTTATTTATTTATTAAATTTATTTATTTTTTATTTATTTATTTATTTATTTATTTTTCAAATTCATTATTACTATTAATTTATTTATTTATTTATTTTTTTTTTTTATTATTTTATTTTATTTTAAAAACACTTTAATTATGATGATTATTGCAAATGTAATATTACTTTTATAATGATAAATGCCTTAATAATGCTTAAAGTAAATGTGAGGATGAAAGGATATTAGTATACATGATGAGAGAAAGAGGAAGGGCAGAATGTCAGACGGGCCTGCGTGCCCAATTCTTAACCCTTTGAAAATAAAGTTCGTTCGTTCGTTCGTTCGTTCTGTATATCAATATGTCTGTCTATCTATCTGTCTGCCTATCTGTCTATCTATCTAACATCTGTCTATCTATCTATCTTTTTGTCTGTCTGTCTGTCAGTCAGTGTATCTTTTAGTCAGTCTGTCTGTCTCTGACGGTATTGCCTCCCCTGCTTTTCAGTAGTGGTCCAGCAGTGGCCAAAACGCAAGAGTATCTAATATGGGCTTCAAAGGTGTCTACCTTCGCACAAGATTACTCTTGTCAGAGATGAAGATAGAACGGTAATGACACTTCTATCACACGGTAGTGTTTACAAGATATTCATATAAGTGAAAACAATGCTGCTTTTGGTGAGCACGTTAATTCTAGAATCTGCCGACAACTTTTGTGAAGGATTAAGCACTTATTAATCTTAGCTCGTTCAAGCCCCCACTTCTGATTTACTCAGTTGAATTCTATTATTTTGGTATAGCTCTGTTTAGAGTGCGTGTAGTAAACTGACTGAGACCAACATGCAGTACATTTAAAAGGATTAAATCGAAGTTAAATTTGTAAAATTACAAATAACAAAATACAATTTAATAATCACTTAAGTTTTAACAGTTTAAAAATAATTGAATAGTTTAGAAGAAAAGTTTCATCATTGATTGATGATAGAATTCTTATGAAGAAAGTTCACTTTGGCAGCGTATATTTTGCACTTAGCTGCCAATAGTAGTTTCTGCTCCCATTGATGGGTTGGTTCTGTTTACGCTGCTCACGCTAGTCGCTGGTCAATGTTGTCGGGTGTAGCTCGTTTCCCAGAAACGTCAGGGAGAGTCTACAAAGTTGGTCCCTCGTCTTAAAGCTTAGGCCACTGTTCCCTTCTTGTTCCAGACATAGTACTTTCTGCTGGTACCACCAATAACTTTGATAAAGATAGAAACGAAACGCTGTCCTGAGTATTGCGTTTTCCGACACATAGTTATGTGTCCCCTTTCTTATTCCACCATCCCAGTTACTCAGAATTTACCCTGGATGAGAATTAAATTTAATCCGTCGGGATAAAACTTTCTTTACACTTAACTAAAACAGCTTTTGATTTAAATTACATTTAAAGGAAAAGGTTCATAATACAGATAGAGTATGTTCTCATTTACATCTCCACTGATTGAAAAGTGTTTATAATATAAATTGAATATGTTTTCATTTATGTTTACACTGATTTGAAAATTGTGAAACTTCCATTAATTTTAAAGTGCGTATGTTAATATCGACAGTTACACTGATTTGAAACTGTAAGTATTATAATTAGAATGTACATCATTTCTTTCATCTTTCCCTCCCTGCTTCATATAGAACCTGGAACTCTTTGTGCGTTTAGTTCTCTTTAAGAAACTGGTAATAAGGCAGTCACCAGCCTTTGGCAGTGGTGGTTCATGAAATCATCGTTCCATACGCTGAGGTTACAAGCCTCAAATGATGAATCGGCCTCTTACACGCGTCTGGGGTGTCGTTTATTTAATAAGTTCCCTCTCTGACTTTGTGAGTCTCTTTCAGTTTCCTCAGACAGCGGCTTTCCTTATTAAAATGCTAGAGATTTCCTGAGCTGTTTTTGTAAGTCCTGATAAATACTCAAACAAAAGGTGTCCAGTCTGATAAAATGGAATTCTGAATTCTCGGTTTCACTCTGGCAAGGTCTGGTATCTTCGCAAGCGATCTTCACAGCAGGTTTGACTAACTCAAGCGTCAGGTTATATACACTGCATTCCCACGCATTCGTTGTTATAAAGCTCAAATGATCAGCCAATCTGATTTGAATATTTTGCATGCATCATTTAATGCAAAATTTCAAACATTACTTTTCTGAAAATGAGCTGTAAACATCCGATTGCCCTGTATACCAACTCACGAACACGTCGATAAACTCATACGACAACGTGTTCCAAATGTAACAATTCATTACTTTCATGTAAAGTAATCTCTTTGTAACAAGGTGTACTGGAAACGATTATGTCATGCTTGACTGTTCAGAATGTGGAGCACAGACGGTTAATCTCTTTTCTCTCGCGCACACTTTCCTAATTTTAGCAAAGCTTTGCCGCACCCTAGCAACCGCGGTGTATTATCACTAACACGCGGTGTCAAATGTTTGAACAAACAAACTCTATGCTACATAGCAAACAGTAAGAAAAGGATGCGACTCGTAAAAATCGCTAAAAAATCAGTACAAAAATGCCGTATGTGAAAGAGAGATCAGAAAAAGGACGCACCAAAATACATCTTGTGACACCGTCTATCTATCTATCTATCTATCTATCTATCTATCTATCTATCTATCTATCTATCTATCTATCTATCTATCTATCTATCTATCTATCTACCTACTTACCTATCTATCTATCTATCTATCTATCTATCTATTTCTCTATCCATCTCTTTATCCATCTCTCTATCCATCTCTCTATTTATCTATCTCTCTATCTCTCTATTTGTCTATCTATTTATCCATCTCTCTAATAATAATAATAGCCCCTTCAGTCATAACTGACTATGGGAATGCGCCCCTGAGGTGACAGCCCTCAACTGCTTATTTTCCTGGTGCTCCTTTCGACGTTTTCTCCTCACCTCTGCTTCTTGTGTGAGCCTCTCTTCGCCCAATCTGAGGTGGTGCCGTAAATAGCATCGCCACTTTGTGCGATCGGCAGCTTCATCCTCCCATGTTGCTGGATCCATGTCCAGTGCATCATATCTCTCTTGCACACATCTTTGAACCTCAGCTGTGGTCGCCCAACTGTTCTCTTGCCATCTGCTAAGGTATGTTATAACCAATACTGATATATAGGGGAACAACAGAAGTGATTGCGTCATTAATAGGCTGAACTGCCCATGGTAAACTTCCGCTGTTATGTATAGAGGTTCGCACTAATGACCTGTCATTGAAACATCCTTTTTGGGGGATGCGTAGATGGCAGGGAGGACAGTGTGATTCGCTTGCACAGCTAGGCGGTGTTGTCGCACGGAAGATCCAGGGTTCAAATCCTGGGTAAGCCACTCATGTCTGTTGTTTTTCTGTTGTCTAGTGTTCTACTTCTTTATTTCCTACGAGTGCCTTATAACATACCTTTATATTTGTTTCATATTAATTTACTGTTTACAGGCCTCGTGGTTTCCCTTCTGATGCGTGATGCCATATGATGATGGATGGCATCCGCATGTCTGGTTTTGTGTGGTGTGCAGATGTGTTCAGTCAAAACAATGTTCATACAAAAATAACAGGGCAATCCACATAGGACGTCAGTAAACTCACGACGTATAAAGTCAATGATTCGTGTAACAGCCGTTGACGTTTTTCTTCATTATTTATTGTGGACGCCACAGTGACAAAATGGTTACGCGAATATGTAGGCACATCAAACAGTCATTATCACAGCAACATTCAATACAGCAATAGACGGTAGACAGCATTACAATGATGAGTCAGATGCATGTTATATTTCATAGTGCTGTAAATGTAGTCAGGTGAAAAACTCCATCCTTTTCTATAACAGCCAGGAGATAACCAGATGTATGAGATCAGTTCACTCTCCTTAGTCTGACTTCAGCAAGACAGACACGTCTGCCTAAGTATAAGTAATGTCCTCAAAAATATCCTCTAGATAATAAAGGTTTTCCAAACCTAGTTCATTTAACAAAGTAGCAAGTAATGGTCCTTGGTACATGCATCAACCGATGCAGTACAATGCAGCGACATGTGAGCTGGGAAACATCTCGTGACGACGACTTTCGAAGACAGGCTATGAATCGAAATCGCTCACGACCCAAAATCGATAGAGTTAATGAAAAAAGTCAATTTACCTTGTTTTCAAGAAATACAGAAATATCACGCCTCCCGGCATGTGCAAATACACTAGAGGTATTATCCCGAATAAACGAAATATCCATAAGAGGACTACACATCCCTGACAGAACAAAAAATAGCGGAGATCCCCTCTTCAACGAGGCATCTCTTTCGCCATTCCAAATCGCTCACTCCACTAGTGGTGGGCGGAAACCGATCGACCAAAAAGCAAGACAAGTCATGCGCAGTCCAGCGCAAAATGACAACAGCTCAAAACGCACGAATTATGCGCTGATAATTAATTAAATTGCCTAACATGAGGCTAATTATAGAGTGTCTGGTGAGGATATACCTCAACAGAAAAATAAATATGTCTCAAAAAATATTCACATCGGGGAGGTGTCACCAACACACATCACGTTAGCATGTAAACACAATATACGTATGCAAGTTACCATAATCATCATTAAACAGCATACTCTAATATTGTCTTTAAAAATGGATGTACAAATCTAATAGGAAAATTTAAATAGTAAAGTCTTTGACATGTAATGACATAAGTACATAGTAAAGTTAAACTACATGACGATCCAGGACATATGCTCTGGTATTCCGAGGGTAAGTACACAATCTAGAACTCGTCATGCTTGATACTAGTAAGGTAAGTCCTCAGCTCAACAATGACATTCTGAGAAAGTACAAGCAATATAATGCTAATTAATAACTAATATGCTTCATAAGGTACAATACATTATTAATAATTGTGGCTGTTTAGTAAACTAACGGCCCTTATATTAACTACTCAGTCCTCCTCTATCATCTTAAAAAACGAACAGAAGAAGATGACAACAAAGCACGATAGTGTGTACATATAGAGTAAGTACAGATGTGCTAATCTATTGTAGAAATATAGGTGTGTTATGACTCTGTAATATATGGAAATATAGGACAGAAGTATTAGTTGGAGTCATGTGGGCATCTAGACAAAATGTCAGCCATCACATTATCCGCACCACGGATAGCTCGTACCGTGAAGTGAAAAGGTTGAAGAGCTATAGCATATCGAGTGGATCTCGAACTCTTCAAATTCTTAGTCTGAATAGCTGTAAGAGCTTTCTGATCAGTCTCTAGAATGAAATGTGCGCCCAGGAGGAATCTTTGTAGCTTTAGAATTGACCAAACCATCGCTAACAACTCACGGTCTAAAACCGAGTAGTTCCTCTCTGCCGCATTTAGTTTTCTAGAAATGTACATAACAGGATGCAGAGTATTTGCATATTCTTGCATCAGTGCTGCTCCAATCCCAGTGGATGAAGCATCACTCCGAAGAACAAAAGTCCTATCAAGAGTAGGTAATCTTAAGATGGGAGGAGAAGAAAATATATTCTTGATTTGGTCTAGTGAAGATTGGCATTCTTCAGACCAACGGACCAGATTAGGCGAACCTTTCTTCAACAATGTTGATAGAGGTGCCATGATCGAAGATAAATTTGGAATAAATCTCCCATAAAATTGAATTAAACCTAAGAGACTCCTAACTTGTTTCTTCGTTTTAGGAACAGAGATGTTCAGTATTTTGGAAGTATTGTGGTCTTCTGTCTTCAAGAGACCATGACCAACACGATGACCCAGGAAAGAGATTTCACCAAAACCAACAAAAGCTTTAGAAGGTTTCGCTGTCAAATTATTCTCACGTAGAGTGGACAGTAAGTCATATAACCCTAAATAGTGATCTTCCCAGGTATCACTGAAGAGACAGATGTCATCTAAGTATGCGATGACATCCGAACGATGTGACAGAATTCGACGCATCATGCGAACGAAAGTGGCAGGGGCGTTCATGAGACCAAAAGGCATAACATTCCATTGAAATAGACCCCTAGGTGTAGAAAAAGCAGTAAGAGGTTTGGCATGCTCTGCTAAAGGCACTTGCCAATAACCTTTAGACAAGTCAAGTTTAGTGAAGAATCTAGAATTAGAAAGTCTAATCAGTAGATCTTCTAACAAAGGCATCGGTTCAGCGTCGAACTTTGTGACCTGATTCAATTTGCGATAATCAACGCAAATTCGTATGTTCTTATCCCTCTTCCGGACAATAACCATGGAAGAAGAATATGGTGAAGTCGATGGTTCAATTATATTTAATTGAATCATTTCATCCAATTCCTTTTCCACTTGCGACTGAAAGTGTATAGGAATAGGATACGGCCTAACCCTAATTGGATTATTGTCGGTAAGAATTATGTCATGTTCTATGACATCTGTGTGTCCAGGAATGTCAGTGAGAACATCCTGAAATGTTTGTAACATCGACGAGACTTGTCGATGTTCGTCACCAGAAAGATTAGGAGAAACAGAAACGTTTTTCCAAGATTCCGTGGAATGTAATGGAACCACTGGAAGGGGAAGATTGACATCTGAGAAGGTAGATTCCTCATCCTGTATGACAGACAGGGATGAATAATGACCGTGAGGTGCAGGAGCATCATCCGTTGCCTGGAAAATAGGCAGCAAATAGTCCGGACGTTCGTGAAATTCCGAAAGCATGTTTATGTGGAAAGTTTTATGCTTTCCATCAATATCGACCACATAGTCAACATCGGAAATCCGAGAGACTATTGCATACGGACCTTTCCATGCAATAAGAAGTCTATTTTCCCTACTGGGGAGTAGGACGAATGCTTTGTCACCTGGACAAAGTTGTCGTAGACATCTATTCTTGTTAGCAAACTGTCTTGCCTTCTCTTTAGCAATTTCTGATGAAGCAGTTGCTAGCTTACATGCCTCAATGATCTTTTGTCTAAGAGCAATGACATACTCATATGAGGATTGAGTTTCATCGCTAATATCATCGGCAGTGATGAGATCGTGTAATAAAGACATAGGGCCGCGTGGACGCGCGCCAAAGACAAGTTCGAAGGGAGAAAATCCTGTGTGTTCATTAGGGACTTCTCTATAGGCAAAGAGAGCCGCGGGTAAAACCCTGTCCCAATCTTGAGGATGATCTTCAGTTATCTTACCAAGCAAAGTCTTGAGCGTTCTATTCAGACGCTCAACTAACCCATTAGACATAGGATGGTAGATACTACTGAGAGATCGTTCAATATGTAAGGTAGACATTACCTGTGACATAGTGTCAGATATGAGTTGAGTGCCATGGTCTGACAATATTTCTCTGGGGAACCCCAAGCGAGAAAATATCAACCAAAGAGCATCTGCGATATCTGTAGTAGATATGCTCTTAAGAGGAATAGCCTCTGGCCAACGTGTGCACATATCGACACATGTAAGGATAAACTGATGTCCTCTGGCCGACCTGACCTTAAAAGGGCCAATAATATCTATGGCCATTTTCTGAAACGGCCGAATAGGAATGTCAGCAGCCTGGATAGGCGCAGCATGTCGTGGTCCTCTAGATTTGACCTCCTGACATACCTTGCATGATCGGCAGTAAATACGAATGTCCTTATTGACAAAAGGCCAAAAGAAAGCCGCAAGGACTCTCGACTTCGTACGGGCAAAACCCATATGTCCAGCACATTGCGAGTCATGAGCATGTTGCAATATTTGCACTCTCATGCTCTTGGGAACAAGAATTTGCGAATGTGCCGACGTAGTCGAATCTTGTACCATACGTACAAGTACGCCGTTTCTCATTGCAATCCAAGATTTTCTATTTGTATCCTGATTCGGATCACCTTTCTTCGCAAGAACGAAGAATTTTTTTAAAGAAGGATCTTCTTCTTGCAATTTTATGAAAGAGTCACGAGTGATTACTAAGTGACTATCTTGGCTATCAACTTCATTATCACTATTCAGTGAAGTTTCGGGTGTTTGTAGAGCTTGTGCTCTTGTAACTACTGCATTTGTAGCTTGCATGTTATTATCTTCCCAAGCAGCAATCTGCTGTGGGGTACACTCCCTAACTCCGTGAATACGACCAATAATAAGGTCCGCAATAGGATTAGGTAAGAGACAAGCATGCACATCTCCAGTAAAGAAAGGAGTGGCAATGCGAATTACAGCAGTAGGATATTTTTCTAGAGTGCCGCCAAATGTGACACATTTAATAACCCTTCCTGTAGCACAAGATGGATCTACAAGCGATTGTCTAACACCAATAGTGGTGCATCCGGAATCGAAAAGTAGTGAGACCGGAGTATCATTAACAAGACCCTTATGTAGAATTAAAGAACCCCTCCCGTCATGCGCAACAGCAGCAGGAAGAGCGGGAAGTGGGTGACCACAACTCAAAGTAGTTATGGTACCCGGTTCGAATAAAGTACTGCATTGGGGGCATTTGTTTGCTCTCTCAAAGTCAAAAGCAGAACCAGTGACAGCGTCAAAGTTTTTACTATCAACAACATGATTACAGGCTCCCTCAGTTTCCTGTTGTACAGCATTAGCCTGCTGATATCTCTTTTTTTTTTGTGTTGAGATCTACCCCGACTATTATTACCTCTGAAGTTATCAGAGTTATTATTATCTCTGCAGTTATTATTGTCTCTATTGTAATTGTTATCCTGGTTCGAATTCCAGTTTCCACGATTACTATCATGTTCACATTGATGCGAACATCTATTTGTTTGGTTCTGAGGTCTTCGGCAGGAATAACCTCTATTACCATATCCTCTTTTGAAATGCTTATAATTATTAGGGTGATAGTAACGAGTACTATCAGGTTGTCTCCAATTCTTCGAAGAAGAATCACTATGAAATTGGTTTCCATGATTTTGACAGAAATTACCGCTACTCTTTCTATCAAAATTTTGTTGGAATCTACGAGCAAAGTTTTGGCCATACGGAGCTGCCGAAGCAACTGGTAAACCTTCTTTCACCTTAGAGTTACCCATGGTTATGTGTGGGTGCGCAGTTACGTACTGGCAACAGAAATCTTCCATTTCTTTTATTGTTTTAGGTTTACGTTCATGAAGGAAAGCAAGGAAAGACTCATTGACAGACGACATGACTTTGTCTCTAAGTATTAAGTCCATAAGTCCTTCATAAGTTTTTTCCGTCTTAGATAGTTCAACCCATCGTGAGAAAGTAATGCGTATTCTTGCAATAAACTCGGAGAATTCAACTCCATTTTCAGGTAACATGTTTTTAAATTGTAGACGATAGCCGTCTTCGTTAAGCTGATATTTCTTTAACAAAGCGGCCCTGACAACCTCATAATTGTTCTTGTCAGGTTCATCCACCATATTTAATATACTTAGAGCTTTACCTGTCAGTATCCCTGATAACTGATAAACTCTTAAAAGTATCATTATTAGCCTTCCCAGAAGATGAACCCTTGTTTGAATCATTACCATTACTCATGCTCGTCAATTTCAATTTCTCCAACTCTAAAGCTAAGAGTTTTTCTTCATGTTCCATTTTTGCTTTCCTCTCATCAGCCTCTCTTTGTAACTTCCTTTCTTCAGCTTGAGCCTGCATTTGAAGTCTTTCATTTTCAGCTTCTTTTTCAAGTCTTTTATTTTCAGCTTCTTTTTCAAGTCTTTTATTTTCAGCTTCTTTTTCAAGTCTTTTATTCTCAGCTTCTTTTTCAAGTCTTTTATTCTCAGCCTCTAGCTGTAGCTGGAGTTTTCTCTCCTCAGCTTCTGATTCCCTTTTTTGTTTTTCCATTTCCATTTGGAATCTCTTTTCATCCACCTGCATCTGCAGTTTCTTTTGTTCAGCTTCCATCTGCAGTTTCTTTTGTTCAGCTTCCATTGCTTTATCATATCGAGCAGTTGCAAATTCTTCTAACTTATCACCAGTCTTCCCAAGCAATTTACCCTGCTCAATAAAGTGCTCAAATGTAGACATGATGAGTAATATATAAGTCCAAAACCTGAAATAATTAACTAATTTATTTCAAACCTAAGTGTAACAAGTCTTAATTAAGCACTTGTATATTCACATCACCTTATATTATCCCAGTCTCTGTGGGAAACAAGTCTCCAATCAAAGAACTTGTATATGAAATATCAACAATCAATTCTTGATCATAAGTGCACTTCTCATTCAATAGTGCACGACACTATTCATCATTCATTTATCATCAGTGTAGTAGTAACAGTGCATTAGCATAGCCCATTAACTAATTACTATAACTGTAAACAATGACTATGTAAACACATGCAGAATGTAAACATTGAAAATGTAAACAATACAAACAATGTAAACAATAACAATGTAAACAATAACAAAGATCAGCAACAATACAAAAACGTTCGCAGAAATCAACTAAAAATAAAGCAGAAATTAATGAAATATCACAAAAAATGTGACGATATCTGCGCTATAATTAAACAAAATACATGACACCACAGTGTATAAACAAAAATGTTGTATGAAACTAAATTATAGACAAGAGTAGGCTAACAAATACAAACAAATCAAAACAAAACTAAAGAATGTGAAATAATAACGAAAACAATATTAAAACATGTCATCACAGCTAACATAAATAGCAACAGAAGTCGCTTAGCAAATTCCAGTATCGGAAATTTGCAAACCCTACAGAAAACGCTCACAATAGACGACCTCTATGACGTGGCATAATCTAACGGAGACACCACCCAACCGAGAACCCGCTGAAATATAAACATATAAATATACAAATAACATATAAACATATAACATATAGAATGAGATGATACACAGAAGACTCAGCAGAAGTATAAGGGCACAGTTTACATACAAACAGGCCACTTAACTTATAGGCTTCCAATCGTAGAACAGCAGAAAAAACGGATGTCAATCAACGTCCTAAAGAGCGAAGCTCCAACGATGATGGCACATCTGAACTGCTTCCACTGCTAACACGATGGTACAAGAGCTTCTGAAATACTGTGTGTTGAGTTGTTTCGGCACTTGACCTTCTAATCCAAAAGTAAGTTGATGGAAATCGGTACTTGGCCTTCTTCAGAAAACAACCCGTTTCAACCGGCACTTGACCTTCAAAAAAACGACAGCACTGGAACCTTGACAGCAGCAACTTGCTTGACTTGCGTAAAAGATAACAGCAGTCCGAGTTATCCGGCAACATGTAACAACGCCGGGTACTGTCAAATTCTTGTTTCCGTCAAAAAGTTGAAATTTTGACTTTTACCGGGCAACGCCGAGTACTTTGAAAAATTTTGAAGATGTTGACTGTATTGAAGAATGTTAATTTCTTGAAGGATGCTGATGAATTCTTGTTGAAAATGAAGTGGGTAAGGGACCCCGTGTTTGCTAGTACCAGAATCAAACCAGCTTATGGCCACCAAATACTCAAACTGAACGTCTGAAACAGTGGCAGGGAGGTTTTCGCTAACCAGGACCATCGATACACGCAACAAATGCGGTGCTAGTTTGAAGAAACAACAGCAACTTCCTAAGTCATCGTGCGTAGTGCCAATTAAAAATGGAAATCGAAGGTTGAGTATTGCGCAAGCATGACTCTTTTATTGCTGGTCACGTAGATGGTTAGGACTCCGGTAAAGAGTAATCTCTCCCATACTTTATCTTGAGCAAACAATAAAGATATATGTGTGAGTGACTGTAAATTTTTGTTGTTATAACGTCAAAAAATATCTAACTCGTGTCATCACCACGCTAGAATGGCCGGACGCCAAGTTAATAGCCCCAAAAAGAAATTATAGTGGCACTCTCCGTTCTCATTTCAGAAACCAACGCTCTTACTGTGATATTAGGAGGTCCGTTGTCAATTGACGGCCCTAGACATAGGAGGCCAAATTATTTATTCATCCAAACATAGTGGACTATATTGAATCACTTGGTAGGACCCAGCTAGTAGCGGCGGTCCCCCTCAATTCCAAACGGAAATTATTACCTTATTTGAGCAAATCGTTTAGTCCGGCCCAATGAAAACTGTCAGCTGTTAGTACACTACGATTTTTTTAATTCCCTGAGGGCCCATAAATTTCCTACTTTAGGGGGAACTCAATTTATTTCGTTACAACCAGTAAGAAAAAATGTCCGGGATGTAACTTCAATACTTAGGGATTTCGACAGTCTTGAAAATCACGACGGGTAACCCATGGGTCCTACCATCCGCATTTGGTGGTTTTTATACGGTGTTTGCGAACGCCAATACCGTTCATTAACAAAGAAGGGCCGGTCCAAGGTCCCCCCACTGTCCAAACACCTCAATATTAGACTAATTTTTTTTGCAACAATAAACCTTTTAATATACATAGATATCAGTGGCGGTTTTTTTGAGCCACCACAGTAACGGCTTCTCGCTATTCGAATTCCCTGTAATAAGGTGCAAATCCCCCCCTGGGAGCTAATGCATCCTTAACCGGACTTAATCCTGATAGTTAAACACTAGCATGTAAATATGTTGGTTGCCCCCGACGCTATATATTATATCCTCCTAACATATTTACTCGAGAAATACCTATTAATCTCCTGGTGCCTTAGAGGGATATCATGCAAATCTTAACCCCATAGCGAATAATTACGCAAGCCTGGCGGACCGCCAGTATACAATAACTGATTGGGGGGGGGGTCCTAAAGCCCCACTCTTTTATCAATGCAACCAGGGATTAAGTGTGGCCTCGACTTTTAACCCACAAAAGAAGACACATTGAGCATCTCCAGGCATGTCTTCATTTCGGATTGCAGAAGTTGTGTCATTGCATATCGACTATATTATAGAGGTTTAGAAAGACCCCTCAAAAAAGTTCTGTGCCCGAGCTATCAAATAGTCCGTTTAATGTCTTGATTTTTACGCGACGTACGGAGTAACGCGCGCCAGTTGTAATGAAATCAGTAGTGCCGTATACTAGCTGCACCAATATGGAAGCGTACATCAGTCTGAGGAGCTGAAATCTCCTTCCGAAATCGTGTGTATGCCCATGGCTCTTCCGGTTAGTGTGTGGTTTTGTTTTTGGCTTGTTTGCAATAGTTGAGAGAATTTCGGTGAACGTTGCGTGCTCGCGGATTTGCCGTCTATAAAACAGATTTACATTAGTTCATGAGAATTACACTTTAACTGATAACCAGCCAATCCAGAGTTAAACCTTACCCTTTACCATTTCTTATAAAGCGTCGATCGAGAAAGGAGACGACGAAATGGCTCGGTTAAATATCATCGCCTCCCTCAGAATCCCGTATTCTGTTCCCCATGGTGGTGGTTAAGAAAAAGAGCGTGGCCCTCAAATTGTGTATTTGAATTTCGTAAGCTCAATAGTGTTAACGGTAGATCGAACGCAGAGCCTATGCCTACCATTGGAATTAGCTGTCTGATTTAACTTTCCATGCTAAACTTAAGCCCGCACCCTCTCCTGTATTAGCCAGAGGTTTACCTGCATGTGAGCTATGTGTTTTAGCTGCAAACCTCCGGACGATGAAGTTTCGCTACTCCACGACGAATAATGTTAGCAATTCCAATTGCTCATTTGTATCGCTTTACGTGAATGCACCCGCAATCTATGTAAAATGATAACGAAATTACTACGTCTTTGATACGATGCTCCCCCTAGCGCACAAGCCCCCCATATTTTGCACCCCCCCTACATAGACATGGTAATTACACATTTCCATGGTTATGTTTGCTGTATATGAAATTGCACTGAAAGGCTACATTAGCGAGTCATAATGCTCGCCTCTCCCGCGCCATTTATAACATTTGAGTATGCCTAGGAGCTGACCTCTCCTGACCCATTGCTGGGTTAGTTTGACCATGACATGAGGTGAAACTCTGATAATAGTTCTGACTGTTTCTCTCAGTGAATTACGCTGCAAAACGCAGAAGACCATGTTAGACAGGTAAAGATTTGCATTATATTGTTTAGATTAATTTCTATTATAAATTTCATACCAAGATTTTTCCATCAGTGGCTGAGCCTCTACGGCACACACACCAAAAAGAGGGGCAACCCAACAAAATAAAAATGGGATTGTAAATGTTGAGATCATTGAAAGTAGATTAAAAAACTATTTTCAAAAAGACCCATCTTGATATTGCCAGATCTGGGCAGATCATTGATATTGCACACCCGATGCTATCGTCGGTAGGCATTGGGGCCCTGCCTTATGCAGGAAGCATGGAGGGTCACTCCCAACCAGTGTTGAATGTCAGTTGTCAAGCTGTTTACCCACAAGCAGAAAACCAATACTCCACGATCGTCTTTGAGTGCCATTGCCGATTAATCAGGGCGGTGTCCTAAGGTTGGCATGATATTTGTTGGGGGCACAATTATTTTTCCCTCCAAACAGACCACAACACCACTGCATTTTTGCAGTCGGCTAAATCCAATCCCCCCAACCAGTGCTAAATTGACGAACGCTGGGTGTTATTGCTACAGACAACAGCACTTCAACTTTTTACTATTTTACACCAATTCAGGGTGTAAATAATGTGGTAGCAGATGTCTTTGTCCTCCAGTTTGAGAAAAAACTGTGGGAACAGTAATAGTCCTGTGAGAGACAGGTACTTAACTTGTCTGAGAAGGAGAGTACGTAGGGTTGGGATGAGAGATAGAGATGGATAAGGGGGGGGGGGAGGGGTGGGGGAGAGAGGGTAGAGAGGTGAATGAGGGGTGGGCTATGGGGTGGTTGGGTGGTGTCTATGCGAGCGATTGTGGAGTAGGACGGGGTGGTGTTGTGTGTGTGGTCTGAGTATTGTTGGGGTGTCTCCTTATGGGATGTTGATAGTAGCAGTAAGGATTAGATTATGAGTTCACATGAAGCAGGTCATAAATTTAATTGATCATTATCTATTTCTATTGCTTTGCCATTAAATGCAGATTGTATCATTGAACATATGGTGGTGAGATAGTCATAGTGTGTAAGACATTCCATTACAAAGATCGATACACACTAATATCTTTATACATAAGGTAGCTGAGAGATCTTCAAGATATGAGAAATGGGCTATGAACTTATACTAGGATGACATAACTTTTACAAACCATGCCTACACATGAGGTTCAATCACCTGTTTTTCGTTGTCTAAAACGTTTGTCAAAGACAGCACGTATGATGTCTAGCGATGCCCTTTCGAGAAGTGCACAATGTAACATGATAGAGTTCAATGCGCTGAACCATTGATTAGTCAGCTATCTCACATACTAATCCAGAAACTAATCGATCAGTAATAAAGCTAGTAACGTTCTCATTGAGAGTCAAAATGTCACAGCTGCAAGTACCTGGTGGTGGACACACTACATGTTTACTCTGGTATTATGAGTACAGTCTCAGTGAACGATTGCTAGCGCAGACGAGTAGCAGACGTGTTTGTAACAAGGGGGCGTATTGCATGATATAGAAAAAAGCCTTACAAAAGAAAACAATTGTTACGGTTCACATCGATCACATAGTGAGCCAGCGAGCTGTCTGCGGGTCGAAACAGTAGAATGTGAACACAGGTCTGTCAACATTTCGTTTTCCCAGAGTCATGTCATTCTCGTAGTTTTCTCATCGTATAGCGCCTCTGACTCACAGATTGAGCAGTATGAACCGTTTGCTTGAACATCGAGCGACTTCTAGTGTGATGGTGTTCTAACGAGGTTGGTGCTGGATGTTGAATGCATTCCGCGAATAAGACATGAATACAGCCTTTTATACATCCCAACACGCTTTATTGGTTGAGAGTGTGGAGCGTTCACCATCAGAGATCTGTTAAACAGGAAAGCAGAATCTTCAGGTAGGAACATATCAGTGGGATGCGTGAATGGCTGATGAAATTGAGCGACAGTTGTGTTATTGCAAGTTTATATGAGAGTCTATTTCTCTGTTGCTCATCTTTATGCTATTTTCATGAAGTATTTGCTAACCGTGTGGTCAGCCTGTCACGTGATGTTGTGCAAGTCAGGCTTAATAAAGTATGATGGATACTTACTTACCGTGATTGCTTATTGGATCTACAATGCTAATATTGTCGGAACGAGTAATTGCTATGCTAGTGGTCTCCGTAGTCTTCGGGCGAGATCTGGTGAACTGGGTGGGGAAGCCCAAGGAGTCTACGCACTCTATTTTATCATGTCATATTATGAAATAGCTCTCCAGATGTCAAATATGGGTTACTTCTGAGGCATCTTTACTAGTATTATTAGTGGTCTCCATGTTAGACTTGATCTGGAGGTTCTATGTGTCGGGTCTCACATCGTGCAATTCGCTCTTTAGTATGTGTCACGTGCCATTGTGGTTTCATCATGCTTCTGGTATTGTCCATTCTTGGTGAGAGTTCTAGAGGCGGAGAATGGGTGTCTTGGTGTCATGTAGTAAAACTTTTGTGTGTCTCACTATATGACTGGAGGTACATTGAGGTTCTGTCTACGTTGCTGTGTAGTTCCCTATCAATATGGATCAAGTTATCGCACTAAGAGGCATTATATTGTGTATCTGATATACTAGATATCGAACTAGGTAACTTACCTTCTCTTTGGTGCTTGTGTTTTCAGCTGATGTGTGTGAGATTCTCGTTATGGGGTTTTGTTTTTCGGGCTGACTAAGTCATGTATGACATAGTAGGTTCTTTCATGCAATTACACACTTATTTTTGTGTGTTGGGAACGTTCACAGCGCCAACAGAGCTTTCTGGCATGTAGATTAATTTACTACTCTTGATTTCGAAGCTGATGGTCTTGAGGTTTTATTATCTGGTTTAGTTGATTGTGAGTACAGTGTACATACTTGATAGTGTACTTTCTCACAAGTTAGTTTCATAGCTGTTACTTGTATGATGGGTAGAGGAATGGACTTTTTTGTATCTTATACTGAGACACGTTTTTTATAATTTTGTGTGTTTTTTCGAGTCTTTGTGAGGGCTTTGCATGATTACGTGTTACTTGTTAGAGGCTTGATTGTACTGTTACGTACTGCGATGTTATTGCGAGGGGTTTTGCAAATTGTTTCTATGTTTTATTGTACGGGTTTTTTATTTGTTTTTGAATTTAGTTGGGGATTTGTCACTTTTTAGTGTGGGAGGTTCGGTTTTGTTTGTTGTGGGGTTTGTGTTTTTATAGCGAGGTGGCAAGATAAGTCAGACAGGAAAGGGGGCAGTGATAGCTGGAGAGAAAGCGTGGTGTGTCTCTGTAGGTGTATCTCTAGTATACACCACAATGCAGTAGTTCCGTAATGATGGTACTTAGTTTATAATCTATAGGAGTGTCAGCTAGTGGATGCTAGCCTGCTTGTGGCTCAAAACGAACCACCAAGATATAGATTATGACACACTACGGTGGTTCAAAGCATCTGACGGGCGACGCGATGTTGACGGGTATAAAGAGAACATATGTGGGCTGTGGCGAGCACTCATCCGAGCAACTTCCGATAGACAGAAGTATATTTGGAGTTTTCGTAGACAGGGCGTAAGGGTGTTCAACGGACGCGGAGCGGCATCGTGGGATGTTTTAATGGTGTTTGATTTGCTTACAGACGACTTGACAATCTGAGGAGGGTAAACGGCAGTTACATGATCACGAAGAGAAAACTAGTCCGTGAGAAGATTGAGAACGTAGTCAAAGCTGCTAGACACACTTCCATCATACTAGGTAGCAGTCCAGCTCTTTTTTTTATGAGGTGGGGGTTTTTGATACACGCTCGCATGTTCCTCGTGTCTCAGCCGTATGTTCTATTCTCTCATACATGACACTACAAACAAAGACAGTGCAGGCGTCCCTAGCGCCCATATTGACTACTTTCAGGGGAGAGTATAGTCTCCGAGAATAAGAGTCATGCTGAGACGTGCTCCATCGTCTGCAGGCTGTATTCACTTACGTAGTCTATCTGAGACCAACTCTAGCCGCGCGCGAATAGTCGAAAACAGGACTCGCTACACGACATCGGACAGCACTATCTCTCTACGGTGACTTAAGAGGTCTACACCCGAGTGAGCATAGATAGCTACAGGCAGTTGTCGGCATCTCTTCTACACATGTTTAGGAGTACAGTTAATACAGCCAAGCTAGTAATGCGTACATAGTTCATCACAAGCACAGTCAGCGATTGCTAGACATATGGCAGAACAAATGAGCAAACTAACTATTGAACAGGACACACATATCTTGTCTACATTCGCTCACACTTTCGATGACAGAGCGTCAAAAAGCACCACTTTATAACTCTACTCTTAACTCCATAGGGTCAAATTCCGATCATGTGCGTAAGTAGCGTGACATCAAGTATAGAGTTAACACGGCCAGGATTGCTACGGAGGGGTAGGAAGGTGAGTGTGTGGGAAGGGACGAGGGGCGCGCTGCGTCTATCTATCATCTTTAGTATATTTTCATAGTCCTAAGGACACTCATTTAAAGGATCCGTTTTTGTCAGTCTATCACAGCGAATCAGGCTATGGAGAGACACATGAGGAGAGCTAACTATTTGAAGAGCCTGCATAGCGTGCGTAGTCTCTCTGTACTTGTCTTCTTTAACTACTCATACGCCGCGACACTACAGAGCTAGACCGAGGTCGGTCCGTACGTCTCTACAGATCCAGTGAGGTGTGATAACGTGGCATGGAGAGCTCCGGCCTTGCGCTCTTACGGCATTGTACCTGCCGGGATTAGAGTGCACCTCTGACACGCAATTCAAGCGGCTAAGGTTTTTTCTGGAGCCTTTCCACACTGCGGTCTAAAAAAAACCACCATCACACATACATATACGGAGAAATTCGCAAACCATAGTTCAACTGGGAATCGGAAGCCGTGCAACTATAACCAACTACGGCTACCACACGGACTATCTCTCTATACATTATATTGATAAACATGTTTATTTAAATTGACACCAACAAAATTTTGTATAAGAACAAGAGAAAGCTCCAAATTATCTATAGACTAATACATCTAAATTGACTGTAGTCCGCGCAGTTCTAGCTACAAGACAAAGGAGTGAGGCGTGAGCGGACTTACACCTGTAGTCTGCACACATCTATAGAGATAGGGGCGCGATACATGGAGCAAGCATCTATGTCAACTGACACTTTTCGCGGATTCTATGAGATTTATTTAGCGGATACTCACCAATCAGGGGAGGTACGTTAAGAGAGAGTAGTGTCATAGCGACACGCTGGTACTCGATACGAACACCGCAACATTCGTATACTACCGCGGTTAAGGTAGGGGAGAGAGATGTATCTACAGACTGGCTAATTGCCGGACATGACAGTCATATAGTTATCGTTACATTCTACGTCACGACGAGTATTCCGTGCGATATTAAATGTGATCACTTACAGGAAATAGGATATTAGATGATGTGCGTGACAGACTGGGAAACAACACGTCTAATACGCACTATCGTCAGACACGCATGCGATTTAGTAGCGACATAGAGTCGTGCCTACTCTGCTACAGAATTAGAGCGAGATTTACTTTTAAGATTAGACTATAGGAGCTGCGCTCGCCGCCTAGCCACGACAGAACTACTCAGCTCTAAAACTAGAGTCACATTTATATTGTTCTACAGAGATGTTTTGGCAGTTCGAATCCGTCCTAGTCACCGTCCGTATCATAGCGACACTCCGGTCGGAGAGCAAGACCATAGAGAGTATGCGAACTAGCTCTCCCCGATGCACCCATGTCGTGATAGAGTGGCGTACTGATGGGCAACATATTGCTACTACTGCTGTCATCTATCTGGCGGTTTAGGGGGGGCGAGACAATGTGGAACACGCATGAGGCGGCATGTCAGGGAATGGTTCGCGTCAACCAACATCATACGATACCTTATCACGTTATGCAAGATGGTTACTATTTTTCACAGCTTTGGATCGAGTCAATAGTGAGCGGGGCGAGTCAGAGATCATACTCAGGCGCTTCGATATGTCTCTTCTCTATCTGAATGAAGAGTGGCGATCATTGTGCAGTGTTCTTGCGAGTCAATTTGCACTCAACTCAGACAGACAACACATGTCAGCATTGATGCGGCTACAGAGGCAGAGGGGGGATGGAGTTCGGCGTTGGGGAAGCGGGCGGGGGGGTGAGCCGAGAGTGCGCAAGTGCAGGGGCGCGTTTAGATAGGTAGGGCTCGGGTTGGGAAGCAGAGTCCTGTCAGCTCTTTGTCAGGGTGCCACGTACCCCGGCATGACGCGGAGGGGCGCGAGAGAGAGAGGGGCAGATCTTGACATTCACAATAATTTATATGTCGGTATCTGCATTGCTAATGAACAGAGAGCGGCGGGACAGGGAGATGAGATCCGAATAAGTGATTGGAGGGGAAAGTATACAAGTACACTCTTAATATAGGCCTGAGTGAGAGAGATGTTTGAGCATTCACATCTCGATATATAAGAACAGTCATCTATAGAGTTATAGATATCGCGTGCATTCTGTGCTTCGTTACTAGTCTACCACGACGAGAGGATATGGCCAATCGATCATGATCGAATTTGCTCATGCGCTCCTGTAGTCTAGACAATAATTGAGCACCGAGATAAGGGAGACTAGCAGACTCAACATGAGATTCTAGCGAGACTAAATCGACACACTCAAACTAGGTTCACATATAGCAGACCTAGCAGACGATGATAGTGATTACTCGCGCTCAGAGTCAGCACCAGTTCTGATGGTCACTTACCAGGACACGCCTCGGGCAACGCTTATCTCTCATCTCCTTCACTGACAATCTTTACCACTGCGTCAGGCCTATGTCCTTCTGAATCTACAACTGGACTTTAGTTTCTAATACTGGTCCAGTCAGTTTTGATCTCGATTCACACGTCGAGAGATATATTCGCGAACAAGGCGTGAGGAGCTTTTGCGAACGCGAACGGTGCATAGAGGCTGAGCGCGCATGCTATACTGAGACCCAATCGACTCTCACGGGTTGAGCGATTATCATCGGTACTCGGACTCTAAATAGATCCATAAAAACGCGTGGCGTTACTTACTGCTAATACATACACCAACCAAAAGTCGATGTAGAAAACAAACACAATTCAGTCAATCTCATACGTCAATATAAAAGTATTGTCCTATGTCTGAAATATGTATGAATGGAGAATAAGCGGGGGGGGGGGGACGGGTGACTTAGTGCGGGGATATGTAGGTAAGTGAGAGAATATTAGAGGAAGATACAGGGGAGAGTGAAGTATTTAACAAGGGGTTTTGAGGGGGGTGGAGAGTAGGAATGGGGGGATGGTATTTGGGTTAGGGGGATTACATGGAGTATGGGAGTGAGAGGACTTTGGGGTGTAATGGAGTTTGATCATGTAAGGAGGGATCCATGGTGTTGTAATGGGGGGAGGGGTATGGATATATTAATTGTAGAGAGGTATAGACGTGAGATGAAAGGGTTAGTTGAGGGGTTTTTTAAGTTTTGGGGTGGGGAGATTGGGTTTGTGTGGTGATTGGGTGTTTGTGGAGGGGGAATGGTGGGGTTAGTTATGGATTGGTGTGTGTGGTGATTTGGGGTGTGTTAGTTGGGTTGGTTATGGGGGTGGGGATTGATTTATGGGTTGGTGGTAGTAGATGGGTTGGTTGTATTGGGGTTGGATGTTGTGGATTGGTAGATGGGGTAGTGGTTGGATTGTTTTTTATTGGGGTGGTGTGTGTTGGTCGGGTGGGGAGTGGGGGTTGGTGGTGTTTGGTGTTTATTTTAGTTTTTTTTTTTGTTTTTGGTTGTGTTTGGAGTATATTGGTAAAGTTTGTAGAATGTTTTTTCATATGTGATTTGGTTTAAGATTGTTTGTAATATTGAACAGATTTATTGGGATGGGGGGTGATGTGTTGAAGGGGGTGTTTGGGGGGAGTTAGGAGGTGTGGGGGGGGGTTTTGTTTTTTTGGAGGTTGGTGGAATTAGTTTAGGGGTGTTTTTTGTAGGGGTAAATGTATCACTTGTGAGGGGAGTGTTGATTGGAGGGGGTGTCCTTTTATATGGGGGGTTTATTGTGGGGTGGGGGGTGGGGGTGGGGTTTGTGGGGGGGGTGGGGTGGTTGGGGGGGGTATTTGGTGGTGGGGTTTTGGGGGGTGGTGGTGGTGGGTTTTGGTGTTTGTTTCGGGGTTGTAGGGGGTGTTGTGGTGTTAGTTGTGTGTTTGGTTTTTTTGTGTTGGGGGTTTGTGTTAATGGGGGGGGATTGATGGGGGGGGGAAATGGGGTTTGGGGGGTTGTTGGGGGGGTGGTGGTGGGGGGAGGGGGGTGGGGTGTTATGTAAGAAATTGGTGGATAGTTGGTTGGTTTGGTTTTTTTTGTTTATGTGGGTTGTGGGATTTCAATGGGGGTGGTTTGTGGTTGGATTTTGGGGTGGGGGGGTTGGGGGGGGGGGGGGGGGGGGGGGGGGTGGTGGGGGGGGTATTGGGAAGTTCATGGTGGATTTTAAGTGATTATGGGGGGGGGGGGGGTTTTTTTTTTGGTTGGTGTTTAATATGGGTGGGTTGTTAACCAAGTTGGGTTTATGTATTGGAATGATGATTGGATGTTTTTTGGGGTGGGAATGTGGATGATTTATGGGGATTATGGGGTTTCTTGTAAGGTTTTGGGGGGGGGTAGTTTGGGGGTAAGGGGGGGGGATTGTAAAAGGAAAAAAAAAATTTAAGGGAGGGGGGGTGGGGGGAGGTGGGGGGGGGGGGGGGGGTGTGGGTAGAGGGGGGAGGGGGGGGTGGGGGGATAAATGAAATATTGATGTGGGTATTGTTGGGGTCACATAGTTTATGGGGGTGGGGGTTAGGACATGGGTGGCAATTGGGGGGGGATTAGTTTAGTCTATGGATTTTGGGTATGTTGGTTGGGGTGAGGGTTGTGGTTGGGGTTAGGGAGGGGAAGGGTGGGGTTGGGGGGGGAGGTTTTGGTATGGGGGGGGGGTTAAGGATGTTTTGTTAATGGTGGTATTGTGAGATGGGTGGGTGGGGGGGAAAAGGTGGGGGGGGGGGGAGGGGGTTTGGGGGGGTATGTAGCGGGAGTGGTGGTTTAATGCAGGGATGGAATGGGTTAGTGGGGGGGGGTGGGTAGGGGGGGAATGAGTGTATGGGGTGGAGCTTAATGTTATAGTTGGGTAAGAGGGGGGTAAGGGGTGTTTGTTTGGTTGGGTTGGATTAGTAGTTTGGGTTGATTTGGGACGGGGTTTAGAATGTTTGGTCTGGGTGATTTATGGGGGGGGGTTTTATTGGTATTAGGTGGTTGGTGGGTGATGGTGTGGGGGGTGGGGAAATGGATTTGGGATGGGGGGTAGGGGGTTTGTGGGGGGGGAGTGGGAAGGGGTGGGTTGGGGTAATGTTTGGGGGGGTGTTGGATGAGTTAGATGGGGTATTATTGTGGGGTTGGATGGGGGTTGTTTAGTTTTTGATTGGTAATTGTATTTATGGGGGGGGAGATGGGGTGGGGGGTGATATTATTGGAGTTTTTGTTGGGTGTATAGGTAGGTATAATCAATGGTGGGTTATTGGATTAGTGAAGTTTTAGTTTGGGGCACGTGAATACAGTATTTTAGGGGGATATAGATGTAGGGGAGATGGGGTAGGTGGGGGGGTGTGAGTTTTATTGGGGGTTTAATTGGGGGGGGGTGAATTGTGTCACATATGGGTGTGAGATAGTAAGGGTGTTGTTTTGTGTATTGGGTTAACGATTAGAGTTTGGTAGGTTAGGGTTTGTTTAGTGTTATATTTTGTTTAAAGATAGGTGGTGTTCATGAGGGGGGGAAGGTGTTTTTTGGGATGTTATTTTTATGTAGGTTAAATTGGTAGTCATAGGGTATGAGGGGGGGAGTGGGGGTTGTATGTGGTTTTAGAGTTAGGATGTAAGAGGGGTATTGGGATCATTATTTTTGTGGTGGTAGGGATGGGGTGATTGTATTTGTTTGATGGACAATAATTTATGAGGGATTGGTAGGTGGGGTTGATGAGTTAGTAAGGGTGGGTGGGGAGGATTGTTTGGGGTGAGGTTTAGAATTTTGAGAGGAGATTTTGGAATGTGATGTGTTGTGGTGGGTGGTTGGAGATTTGGGGTGTGGGTGGATATGTGTTTGGGATTTGAAGTGGTAGGTTGGTGGGAGAGGTAGGGGGTGGGGGGGATTTGAGATAATTGAGGTGGGAAGAATTATTATGGGTATATTTGGGTATGTATTATGTTTTAATTTGGGAGTGGTGGGTGAGGGGGGGGGTATGAGGGCTTGGTGGGAATTGGTTTAGTGGGGGTAGTATTGAGGGGGTGGTTGGGATTGGGGTAAGGAAAGCGGTAATTGAATGGTGGTTTGGTGTGGGTGGGAATGGGGTTGACAGTGTTAAGGATTTAATATTGTGTAATATGAGTGTTCAGTGATGGTGGATTCTAATGTATTTGTGTCCTTTGATGTGGCGTGTATGGAGGTAAGGGAGAGGGAGGGTTGTGATATTATGTATAGGGGGGGTTGGGGGGGATTGGGGTTGGGGGAGATGGGTATTGAAGTGGTGTGTGAAGGGGTGTATAGGAATTTTTTTGAGAAAGGTACTGTTTGGGTGGTTGGGGTTGGGTATCCTTTTGGATGTTGTGGGTGTTTTATGGAATGTTTGAAGAAATGGGGTAGGGGGAGGGGATTGTGGCAGTATGTTGTTGGGGTGGGGGTTTTTTGGGGGGAGTATTTGGTAGGGTGTAGAGGGGAGTATTATATTGTGGCATTTTTATTTTGAAGTTATATTTATTGATTTGGAGGTCGGGTATTTTTTGTGTAGGGTTAATTGTGAGATGATAGCCAGAATTTAGGAGTGGGAGGGGAGGGTTTTTTGATTGTGAGTATGATTTCATTTGATTTTATTGGGAGGGGGGGGGTGGATATGAGATTGGTTTGGTTTGAGGTGTGGTATGGTTTATTGATATAAGTTTAAGAAGTTTAGGGAGGTTTTTCGGTGGGGGATATGGGGGAGGTGGAGAGGGTTTTTTTGGGGGGTTTTTTATAAGGTGTTGGGTGGTTTGGTGGGGTATGGTTGTTTTTTTGGTGGGGTAGGGATTGTTCACAAGGTTTGGCACAAATGTATGAACCAAGGACATGGGGAGGTGTTGTGTAAGGGTGGGGGGTTTTAGGGGTGTTTTTGGTAGTTTGTTAGTAGGTTTTTGGGGGTGATACATAGGGGGATACGTTTGGGTTAAAATGTGGTTTGTTTTTTTTGGGGAGTTAGAGGGGAATAATAGAGGGTTGTATAGGGTTGGGTGGGAGGGTGTAGTTTGGGGGGTAGATTTAATTTAATGGGGTGTGGGGGTGGGAAATTTAGTTGGGGGGTAAGTTATTGTTGGTGATATAAAAATTTTTTGATGCGGTGAGTGGGGGGACTGGGGAGTTTTTTGCGCGTAGGGGGAAATTGGGGTAGGTTGTGTTGATGACCCCAACCTCAAGTGTTTGAGTAAATACGAGATAAAAAAGTTTTTTATTTTTAAGTGTGTTGGGGTAAATTAAAATGGGGGGGTAAATTAGTGGGGGTTGTATGGTTATCGGGGCTAGGGAGGGAGTCTTTTTAGGGTACCTGTTGGGTAATAGGTATCTTAGTGGGTGGTTAAGGAGGAGGGTATATGGCTTGGGGGTGGGGGAATCTATTATGGTGTTGGTTGTGGTTTGGGTGCATTTATGGTTTTATGTAAGAGTTAATAGTAGTTGGTGTGTGGGTGAAAATATTATTTAAGTGTGGGGGGAGAAGGGTGTATGGGGGGAACAAGTGAGGGGGTAAATAATTAGGGATATGACATAGTAAGGAATAGAGGGGTGCAAAGGTAGAAATATTAAAGTATATAAGATTATGATTTAATACGGTTGTTGATTGTTTTTTGTGTTAATGTACTATGTTTAAATGTATTAGTTTTAGATTGTTACTAAAAAAGGGGAGGGGTTTTGGCATTGGGGTGGTCTGGGGTTGCGGCCCAATGGGTGGAGAACAAGGGGGGGGGTCGGTAAAAGGAAGGGGGTATTTATAAAGGAGTGGGTTGGATAAAGGATGATAAGACCTATTGGGAGGGGTTGGGAAGTAAAAAGGTAGGGTTGAGTAGATTGATGGGACCAATTTTATTGTTCTTTTGAAATAGGAAATAAAATTGGACTAGCTATGAGGGGTGGGTGGAGATGATGGGGAGGAAGAAATCTAGTTTGGATAAGAGAAGAAAATTCCCAATTTCATACAAGTTAGGAATGGGTTGGGTGGGAATTAGGTGGTGTTGTTTATGAATGGGGGGGGGGGGGTTTTGGATTGATGGTTATCGGGTTGGAGGTGTATAAAGGAGATTTAAGAGGGGGGCAATGGGACATGTATGCTGGGTGTCTTTTGTTTGATTTTTTTTTATTAGTGGGGTAGTGAGCTTTTGGGAGTAGAATGAATTCTGTTATTAGGTGATTGGGGTTTAGGGGGGGCAGTGGGTGGGGAGCCGTCTTGTAGATACAAGGGATTGGGGGATTATTCTGTGGGTATTGTAATTGTTATTGAGTTTTGGTTTTGGATGGAAGTTAACTTGTTGTAGCGAATTCTATTTTTGGGGTGGTTTTTGTGTGGGTGTGGTTTGGGATAGGTTTGTACGGGTGTACCGCGGGGGGTGGGTTTTTTTTTTTTGAGGTGGGATATGGCCGTTTGGGTTTTTTGTTTGGTTACATCGGTTAGGATGATGGGTTAGGGGAGTGGCGAGGTGGTTTTTGATTGGGGGGGGGGAGGGTGTATGGGATCACTTTTTTGGGTTAGATTTTGTGGAAAAGGGTTATTAGAGTTGGGTGGTGAATTTTATTGGATAATTTGTTAGTTTTATTTTAGTATGGTTTTAGTTAGTGGATAAGTTTGTACTTGATAGTTCATAAAAAGGTCTTTGGATAAGGGGATTTTTGATATGTATTAGTTAGTAAGAAATAGGGTAAGGGATTTAAGGTATTTGGGGGATTTAGATTGGGGGTTGTAGAAGTTAGGTTGGGGTTATGGGATTTTGGTAGGAGGTGAAATCTAAGTGATTATAGAAGGAGTTTGAAATAGGGAGGGGTTGAATTTGGTATATGGGAGTATAGTATGATGGGACCATATAAATAAAATGGGGGGGGTTCTTTGTTTTTGGGGTTTAAGAGGGTAACTAAATTATTGGGATAAGAGCGGGTATGGGGGGGGATTGGAGATTGTTGATAAGGGGGTTTGGATGGGTGGAGGAATTGGTGTTAATGGGGTTTGTGAGAAATAAAGTTGTTTTTTGGGGGGTTGGTGGTTTAGGGTTTGGACGTTATGGAAAACCTATGGTATTTATGGGGTTTAAAATATGGTTTATAATTTAATTCTTGTAAAAAAAAACATGTGGGTTTATAAATTGGGTATTTTATGTAGGGGGAGTAAGTTTAGGGGGGGAATAATAGATTGTTATGTATGGTTGAAAAAAGAATAATATTTAAGAAATTAAAATATTTAAAAGGTGTAGCTTTTTACAGTTATTGAGGGAGATGGGGGCTCTTGTGTATATGGGGGGGGGGAGCCAGGATGGGGGAGGGGTATGGATTGGGGGGTTACGGATGGGGCAGATCGGCTCAAGGGCTTTTGGGGATGGATTGCCGATTGGGGGTCAGACAGGGGTGCGAAGAATGGGTGGTGGTGGTTGGAGGGGGTGGGTTTGGGTGGTCAGTTGGGGTGCTTTGTGGGTATGGGGGTTTGGGAAGGAGGGTGGAGGGGGTGTTCGGGGTTATATTTAAGGTTTGGTGGGGTCTAGGAGGGTGGGGGGGGGGGGGAGGGGGGGTGGGCGGTGGGGGTGGGGGGGGGGGAGTCTAGTTGGGGAAATTGGGGGGGGAAATGGGGAGGGGGGGGTGGGGCAGTGTGTGGGGGTTTGGAAGGGGTTGGGGGTGGGGAAGTTAACAAGGGGGATGTTACTAGGGTTGATTTAAGGTTGTACGTGGTACGGGGAAATGCTAAAAGAAGGGCTAGATTGAAGGTAATTGAACTGGTGGTGGCTTTGTTATTTGGTCCTTTGCTGTGATGTGGATTTTTGGTTCTGCTATATCACTACCTGAAGAAATTGGAACAATGCAGGGTTGTTTCAGGATGGAAGAGACTTTTCTATCGAAGAATAGTTTTTTGGATGAAATCGTGGGGGACCATGACCCCAAAGTGTGAGGTTTTACGGTGGTCGGGGGGGTTGGAAATTGGGGGGTTGCCCCCCCCCCCCCCCCCATAAGACTTGGGGAGCATAGTCCAACGAAGCTTGAATTTTATTGAGGTTTTTTTTTGTTTGTCGGGTAAAGGATAGTGTATTATGCACTGAAGTAAATACGCGAGAGGGAGGTGCTCGTTGGGGTGGGTGTTAATTGTGTCACGTATTTAGATAGTTTTTTGGAAAAAAGGCTGTGGGGGGGGCTAGAGATGTAAGGGGTCGTTAATTCGGGTATAATGGGGTTGGGATAATGGAATTAAAGGGAGTATTAGTTTGGTTGGCAATGGCTGTTTTGTTTCTTTTGCAGGTTTACATTTATTTTGTATGTAGTTTTTGGATTGTGGTGTTTAATCCTTGGGGGTTGGGGGGTAGGTTTAGTTTATTGATGTATATTTTCGGGGGTTACTGGTATTCCGGGTTCATTTTGGGGTGTTTTTTTGTATTATACATTTTATCTTTCAGAATAATCTTTTGTATGGTATAATCTTAGGAATGGGGTGTGATTTCGGGGGGGGGGTATGTTATTAATTTCCTAGTATCATTTTTCTTGTTTATATTGCTAGTAAGGGCGGTTAGTAGGGTATTTCTGACTTATTTGTTTACTGTTTTTTTTTGATTTTCCCGGGGGGGTTTCTGAATAAAAAATTTAGTTTTGCACCAGTAGGGGATGTCTAATTTATATATTTCTACCTCTGGCACTTTTGTGGGGAATTTGTCCCTTGAACTATTTTACGTTAACCTAATAAGGTCGGGAAGTCTACTGACTATTGGTGTTGGGTAGATCAAACTGTGGAGAGGGGGGTAAACTTAAAGATATGTAGCAGATAATGAGCGTGATCAGTGGCAATTATTGAGGGAGAATTATTAGACCAGGGGGGGGATTTAAAGATATTTTATGAATTGTCCTAACAATCTTAGAATTGTATTAAGGAAGAAATGATATAAGGGGCGGGGGGTGGAGGGGTCGGGTAGAAGTGAGGGTAGTGATTTGATTGTGGGGGGGTGACATGGGGGTTATGAAGAAATATTACCCCATGGTGAATTAATGTGGGGGGGGCGGCGGTTCAATGTGGGTCTGGAAACGCTCTTTTTCGGCCACGGGGGGGGGTCGGTACTGGGGGGGTCATTCTGCTTCAGGGGATACTGCTAGCTGGTTTAGGATGTTACTCGTACTAAGGTTCGGGCCTCCGCACGGCTGGTTCGTTTTCCATGGTGGGGGTCTATGGTGGAGGTTACACCTGGGTATGTCAGCCTAAATGTGGACGCACTAAACTAAATCAATAGGTTAGATGGGATGTCAGTTTTTGTTCATATTTTTTGGGTTACATGGGTGAGTGGGGGGGACTGGTTTCTAGTCAGCCCCAGGCTGACGCTTCATCGGGGACGATTATACGGGCTGTGACACCAAACTGTTATCAGTGTTGGGCAAATGTCTGTTCAGGGTGTATGACTTTGGTATTGCAATAAAGCGTAGCCCGGCGATGGCATGATGGGGGTTGTGGACGCCTTGGGCTAGTGTCTAGGTCCTATTGAAGTGGGTAGGGGGCGCATAGTCAGGTCTATAATTATTGACGATTAGGGGGGGGTGGGAGGGTCTGCGGCGTAATTGGGGATCGGCTATTTCGGGATGGGGATTTGGTGCTGTGCAGCTTCCAGTTCTGTATCACTCCGCGTGTCGAGGTAATTAGACGCATGGATAACTGCAACATGAATTTATTATCAAACTGAAGACATGAACGATGCTATATGAGTGACTAGACATACAAGGTATGATACCCCCAAAATTAGACTCTAGGGGTGTTCATTTCCTATATTGGCGGGGGGTCAAAATCGAGGGGATTAAGGGGGGATTTGTACAAAAAATTTTTGGTACTTTATGTGATCTACGCTTTTAACACAATATAGTGGGTGGGGGAAGAGTTGGGTCAGTTTCGGTACTGGGGGGGGAGTGGTGTCATCAATTGGTTGATGGTTGGGGGGGATAGACGAGTCATGGGGGGCAACTGCGTACTAGGGGGGGTTATTGTTCATGTCCTTTTTAGTGAAGGTTATGTGTGGAGAGGGGTACTTGGAGTTAATGGGGACTATGCATGGGTAGGTTGTGTTAAGGATAATTCTGGTAAAGTGGGTTACAATCGAGTATAGGGGGGAAAGTGTTGTGCGTTGGGGGGCGTAGCTGTGAATTGATTTTTTGGGTCTGGTTTTAAAGTATCCTATTCTGGTATGGGGAAAGGATGGACCATTTCAGGTGGTGTACTTGGAGGGTAAATGGGGGGTTGACAAAGTATGGTTGGATTCTTTGGGCCAACATCTTTTTTTAATATCGGGGGGTAATCCGTATAGACTGTGTGCTGGGGGCGATGGGGATGAGGATTGCATGAGATTGGTAATATAACCATTTTTAGGGTTCCTGACGTGTGTAATTCTTTAAATGGGGTTATGTAAAATGGTTTATCGACTATTTATATATTATTTTGGTCACAATTGACAGTTTTTGGACTTCTGGCAGATATGTGGGGGTATCGGGTCGGGTAATGGGTGGCATACTGGGGGTAGAACGACGGGGAAAACATTCTGACCGTGGGGGGGGTGAGGGTGGGGGGGGTGGATCACAGTGAGGCAGGGCTTTCAGGTGAGGATCCTTGGACCTTGGGAGGGGTAATCTTGCAATATGCTCTATGGTGTGTGGGGGGCGGGGGGGTTAGTGATGGGGGGTATGATCGCCTGGTGCGGGATTCTCGAGTAGTAATGTTGGGGGGGGGTTGGGACGGTGGGTTTAGAGAGCGAGAAAAGGGTATGGTGGGGGGGGGGGTGTTTGGGATGGTTAGTGTTTGGTAAAATATTTTATTATTGTGTTTGGTGGGCGGGGATGGGTTTGGGTCGGAAGGGGGAGTCTAATTGCGTGGACTGTGGTGGTCGATAGGTTTTGGTTGCTTGGGTAATGCGGGCGTTTAGGTATATTTTATCAATTGCGGGGGGGGTGGTGCATGGGCTATGGGGGGGTATTGGGGGGGGATGCGGGGGACTGGCCTGGCTTCCCCCATAAGGTGGGTGGGGGGGTTAGGTTTTTTTTGTTTGGACACCTTGGGTTGTTGGGGGATTCTTGGGGTTTGTGGTTGGTTCTATGGGGGGTGGTGATGGGGGGGGGTGGGGAGGGAGTCGGGGTGCTTTGATCGCGTACTGGGGGGGTACCGGGGGGAGTTGTGGGGTTGACTGTCGTTAGGGATGCATAGGACGTGGGTTGGGGTGGGGGATGGGGGGGGTGGAAAGGTGCTCTAGGGTGATCTGGGGGGATATATAGGCCTGCTGTTGGGTGTGGGTATTGGTAAATGTTGGGTGTTTGCGGGATTTGGGGGGTTTCGGGCAAAATTTGCTCGTTCGGTTTTGTTATGGGGTCTGGGATGTTGGTCGGCATCTTTCCTTTTATGTGGTGAAGGGGGTAAGGGGACTTTATGGGCCGTGCGTGTTGGGGGTCATTTGCATTAATGGGGTTATCGGGATGTGGTTGTTTTTGGGGGCATTTGTGTGGTGGTTGGAGTTGGGTTGGGGCGGGGGGGGGGGCAGTGGGGGCTGATTAGTCAGTCAGGGCTGGGGGTGTGGGCGTCATGGCGGGGGGGGTGGGTACTTTTGGCGTTCTGACTTGTATGGCTGGTTGGGGGGACTCATCGAGTCTGTCCATTGGTGGGGCGGGGGAGTCCACGGGTGGGGGGGGGGGGGGGTGGGTGTGGTGGGGAGGGAGGGGGGGGCTATACTGGGATTCTTTGTTCTCACAATTAGCTCTGACAGTCTGACTCTGTACTGAGTTAGGGTGGTACGGGGTGGTGGGGGGGGTGGTCGCACATGGCGGAGTCATAGATTGCGATAGTGTCTCTAAGGTCGGGGGGATTGTGGGGCGGGGGGGTGGGGTGGGGGGCAGGGTGTAAGTGTGGGTTAGCCTAGAACGGGTGGGGGGGGGGGGGGGGGGGGGGGTTCGGCTCAGGGGGGGGGGGGGGGGGGAGAGCGGGTGGGGGGTGGGGGGGGTGGGGCGGGGGGTGGGGGATGGGGGGACGGGGGGGGGGGGGGGAGGGGTACTCAAACTCTACCCAGGGGGGGTTGGGGGGGTGGGGTAGTTGCGGGGGGGGGGGGGGGGGTTTTGGGGTGTGGTGGGATGGGGGGAGGCCGGGTGGTGCTAGTGGTGTTGGAGCAGGGGGCACGAGGGGTAGGTTAGGGACGAGGAGCCTGTTTATGGTGAGGGTGTGTGACGGTCGGTACTATGTGGGATGTAAGGATTGTGTATTGGGTAGTCCCCCCTCAATTAGCCCGGTACACGGTTGGGGGGGGTGGTGGGGGAAGTTTTGATGTGAAGGGGCTTGCAGCTCGCCTAAAACAGTTGGGTTGTTGTGGGTTCTTCACCTATGTGATTGTTGTGGTAGACTAGCTTACAACAGTCTGTAGTGAGGGGTGGTTGTAGGGGGGTGGTGGGGGGCTGGGTCTGATGCGAGGGGATGGGGTTCTTCACGTGAGAGGGGGTTGAGGGAAGGGGGGGGGGGGGGGGGATGTCAGTTAGACATATAGAAGCATCTGTGGGGGCACAACATGCCAATTTTCATCTGGGGGGGGGGGGTGGGTGGGTGGGTGGGGGGGGCGTTACAGGTGGGGGGCGTGGGGGGGGGGGGGGGGGTAGACGGGGGTGGGGGGGGGGGGTTGGGGGGGGGGGGGTATATGAGGGGGGGGGGGGTGGGGGGGGGGGGGGGGGGGGCCGTCATTTGGGGGGGATAGGTGGGGTTAGTTTGTTGTGGGGGTCTGGGGGTGGTGGGGTTTGTATGGTGGGGTGTTCGGGTGGGGGGGGGTGAGGGGTGTTTGGGGGTGGGTGGTGGTGGGGGGGTGGTGGGGTGATTTGGTTGGATGGTGGGAGGTGGGGTAGTGAGAGAGTCAACACATATCACTTTGACACACACAATATGGTTTCGTTATAGTAAATAGGAGAGTCGTGGTGGGGCCTGTGTTGCTAGTGGCCTAAGCTTGGACCTCTCACTTACTGTGTTACACTCGTGTAGGCGTTTTATTATTTGTTTGGTTACTCATTTTTTTTTTTTTTCTTTTAGATTTGTAGATTCAACAAACCCCACCCCCCCCCCCATATAAATGGTGGTGTTTTTTAACATGTTATGTGTTATGGGGGTTTTTGGGTAGGCGGATTTGGGTGTTATATTTTTATTACTGTATAAATAGGGGGGAGGTAAGAATAGGGGGGGCACTACACATAGGGATTTTATATTTGGGAGTTGTGGGTAATTATAATTAGTAGTACTATTAATATAGGGTTTTTTTTTAAGAGTTGCAGTTGATATTGGAACTGTACCGACAGTTTTTTATCCCCAATATTACAGATTGTGAGGGTTGTCGTTATATCGCACATTTTTAATGTTTTTTTGTGTGGTATATTTTTTTTTTTTTATGTGCGTGTTTCGATTATAATTGGTTTGTTGGGGTGTAATGGGTGGATTTTTGGTTCATATATAATATGTTAGAATTCGATAGACGGGTTTATTTTTTGTCAGTGCGAATCGATAGCAATGACACGAATCAATGATATATAGACTCTCTACTGAATACATCTAGAGCGTCACTAAGTCTAGAACCAGACCAGCAAGAGAGTAGACAATACAACCAACAGCGCTCGGATTAAAAGAAGTTCTTACTGGTGACTACACTCAGCAGATCTGACATACGCTAGCAAACTCATCTACACCTCAGGGGTTAAGAACAAGGCAAAGACGATCGTACAGAGATGAGTGCGTAGGTACAGTACTTGGATATTTCTACATTCAGGCACACATGAAGTGTTATGGAAGGGATAACATCATGAGCATACTATCATCTCTCACTGGGCACATCGAATCAGTCTCTAAGTTAAAGTGAAGAAACAAACACATTTTATAACATTTGTCTTTTACTTGTGGTACATGTCATCCAGTTTTATGACTAGAGAGGGCTCGACGTGTCTCAGTCTAGATTAATAGGCGAGTTAGTTATTATACTCAACACCACTTCGTGCATCAAGTGATTAAAGATAAGCTGGATGCGAATTTGCACAAGATGGCCTACGGCGAAAACCCAGACGTGTCGGCGAAGGTAGAAATACCTTGACACAAGACCCAACATTACAAGAGTACTGGTCATACTGTTCGATGGAAGTGGTTATAGATCCCATCAAGGAACCAACAAAACAGAGCGTGGGATAGCAGGCTCCACATGAGGCCGGGAGCGGAGATGATGACATATAATGCGGTATATATTTATTATACTATACGATTTTGGAAGTGCTGTAGTTTGATATGTTTATGTATTTTTAGCGCGTGATTATCGCTGACCATTAATGCACTTTCATATCTTGAGGCTGCAGGGTCTATAGAATTTATGACTCAGGGAGGATAAAATTATGAGGAAGATAAAGTGATGGTGGATGCAGAGGTAGCCTGATGCTCATATCAGAAGACCCAATTTTCAAAAGAGGCATTTGTTTCCCCCTTAGTTTGTGCGTAAAGTTGCGCGCGCGAGATGCGTCATAGAACGCGAAACATCAGGTGGGTTGAAAAGCTTGACAACCTTTGTAGTACCCCAACCATAGTACTGGTAGCGGAGTGCTAAAAAGTGGTCAGATTTGGAGCTACTGAGCGGGAAGCGAGTCCAAAGCACTTGTAGGAGCCAACAGCGACTGAAGCAGACGCCAACTATACCTCATACCGCAGGTAATGTCTAACAGGCACATCCATAGTCGGTGTGTGGTGTCATACTACTTTGTCTATGGGAGTCCACCATTGTGACTAGCAACATAGGTGGTCCGCCTCTAAAATATAATGTGCATGTTAATACGGATCGCTTTTTTTTTTTTTTTTTTTTTAATGAAACATAACGCTTATTTATTTTAGCGGTTTGCTAACTGATTCAGCTTTAAGTGATGTATTTAGGTATGCCTGATACGTATAAATTCTACCCTACGTTGGATTGATAACAATTGAGTGAATTGTAATAAAGATGACTCAGTATGACTGTGCATGTTAGGTGTTTAAATATACTACTGGACAACATAGTAGGTAAGGGCCAGGTTTTAGTAGGTTTGTAACGGGCAGGAAGAGTTTAGTATAGGCGAGTATAGGCGCTGATGTTCTGTAGCAGCACGGCGTGAATTATTGTCATTACAGCTATGTTTTCAGTTGCTTGTCGTTAGCGAGCATAAGTCTGCACACGTGCAGCTAGGTTATCTCATGGCCATTTTAAATGTCCATAAAATGCAAGTATTGCTAGTGGCTCTCACTTATGGAGTTCAACGTGAGAGCTATGTGGCGGCATTGTTGTGGCAAAAACTAGTGGTTTGGGAGCTATAACGCTACACTAGTGGTCAAAAGGTGAATTGAAAAGTGAGTCTGGAATCTGAATGCACGTGAGCGCCTGGATGGCCGGAGTGCTTCGGTCTAAGTAGATGGTTCAGACCGTTCGTAGCAATAAATCAGTATGACAAGTTGGTCCGATATGATATCTTGCATAGCCAGTGTACTGTCTAAAGGATCGTCGTGTGATAAGCAATGGAGTCTAGTGTGTATGATGCCAGTGATCATAGGAGTTCAGAATGCTATCAGATCTGTTCGTTCAGGTGGTTGCAGACGTTTTGCAGTGTCCCTCTATACCATTCAGAGATGTGTTATCATCTAGAGATTTCAAGTACCGGACATTTCTGAAATCGACCGGTAGCCTCAGTAGACGCCGTATATAAACGATTGTCGAAAACTAGACTGGCGGCCCTTAACTTTTGTCAGTTGATATACATACATTACAGCAGCTATTAAAGCCGTAGATTAGATTGCTGAAGCCCCTCAGCGGAGGGATAGAGAAAAATACTGAGTCGTAATGTTTCCTCACAGAAGGGGGTAAGGACAATAGATATTTAATGGTCAGACTAGATGATCTCAGTTGTCATGCTTGCTTTTCTTTAAAATCATATGAGGCTCCCTTAAATAGACTGCACTCTTGGGTTCTATGTGTATTAGTGACAGAGTGGGGAGTCTGAGCAAAAGGAAGGGTGTGACCTTTGATAGACATTCATTTTTTATGCAACAGACGAGTAGTGGACCATTATAGAGAGCTGCGACAAGATGAATGCATGAGCAATACAGTGGGCATGACCAATACCGTCACATCGTTATACTGATTTGGTGAAGTAACAGAAGAGGTAAATGCATTAGCAGAGAAAGTCTGACTGATGTCAACACAGAAGAGCGATCTAAGAAGCAAACAAAAGGCTCTTCCTCGTATTTAATAATATGGCAAAAAACTAACAATCTTCATCGAGGAAGATAATGTTAGGTTTGACAATGTAGCATTTTATCTTTAAACAGAATTAGTCAAGGAAAGATGCAGAGTACGGAGCTTCCCAATATGGGAGTAAACATACGAATACGACAATGAGAGGCTTATAGCTTAATGATCCCATGGTAAAACTCATGACACCTGAAATCAGCCTTAGGTGAGATTCATATGATGAAGCACATTTTTCTGTTACTCTTAAGATTGTACGAAAGATACTGATATTATGAGAGAAGTTCCTTAAAACCAAGATAGAGAAAGCCCAATGTTTAATTTTAGATTTATTACGAAAATTCCGACACTTAAAAAATTAAGCGGAATTCTGTTGGCAGAGAATATAAGATAACTTAGTGGGGAATACAGACATGGTCAGGGGAAAATACGACATGCTGAGGAATCAAAATGGTGACGACATAAGTATATCCCTTTAACAACGTATATTATTCAAAGACTATCATTTAATATAAAGATGAAAGGTCGTGTTTTTGATTTTATGTAAAAAATTAAACGAAGTATCATGTTTCACAGCTTTAGCTCCCTTACCTGATAATCATTTCTTTTTCAGCCTCTTATGGAGCATGGAGCAATTCCGCTATCAGCCGATCCCACTTACAAGAAGCCTATAAAAAAACAGTGTTGAATGTTACCACTTATACACGGCCGTCAAAGCGTAGAAAAGAGACAGGAGATATTGTATGCACCCGATGGATGTCGCTAGTGTGAAACAGCCAGTGCATAACATAAAAACTATTTGCTTAAATGCTACTGTCCTAAGATGTATAAGTTAGAACATTTTTGCAATGGCTTGATAATGAGAAGTGCCTTTAAAGCTGATACAATTAATGTAGTGCCAGTTTGATATGCAACTGTAAGAAATCTGTAAAATATAAGGTAAAAAAATGTCCAAATGGATGCATGTTGGATCCCATAACATGGAAAAAGGGAAAGAAGCTGAGGAAAGAAAACTGATTAAGCTAATGCTGACTGAAGACTTCATGGATGAGGCTGAAAGAAAAAGACTTGAAATTTACGAGCTATAATTAAAGACTTGAGAAAGTAACTGAATGGTTAGGAAAACTTTTGACCAAGAGGCTCTGGCCAGTTAAACATAAGATTTGGCCAAGAGAGTCTGATAGATAGGAAAGAGATAGCTAAAAGACCGTCTCGTTTTTGGCAACATGCTGAATGCAGAGTCTTTCCACTTGAGAGTTGCCTCGTGGGTTCCAAGTGTTGACTAGTTATCTGGTTTAATGGATTAAATGAAGGGTTAACATCCATGCCACACTCTAATTACACCATGACTAACAAAAAAAAAATTTTTTTTTCTTTCTCTAACATTTCAATGTTTTTCTGATCAATTTTAATGCGCTGTTTTTAAATCTGCAAACCGTTTTTCTCTATCAGGTCGGGATCTCTAGAAATACGCAATTGAAGTTTTTTAACAACGCATACAGTATTACAACATCATTTGTACAAGAAGTATAACAGTTATGTAGGCTTGAATTTCTTTGCAGTCGACTTTCGTCGGTGAATGGCATGTGGTACATCGCGATGAAGCATCCAACAATAATCAGCAAGCATGGTCACACTCCACCGTCTTTGATAACGTGACTCCATTACGGCGATATCTTGATGGAATCGTTCTCCATGTTCATCGCTGACTTCGCCAAGGTTGTCAGGGAAAAAGTCAAGATGCGAATCGAGCAAATGGATTTTGAGGGACATGTTACAGCCCATAATTCTGTATGCATCTATGCACTGCTTAACAATATGCACATAGTCGACAGATTTGTGATTTCCCAGAAAGTTATCGACGATCGATTTGAATGCCATCCATGCGCGAAGTTCACTACCATGTAACAAGTTCTCGAATTGTTTGTCTGCAATAACTTTCCTAATCTGAGGTCCTACAAAGATACCTTCCTTTATCTTTGCATCGCTAATCTTTGCATCGCTAATTTGCGGAAACTTTTCTCGAAGATAAGTGAAAGCTTTGCTCGTTTTATCTAACGCTTTTACGAAATTATTCATGAGCCCCAACTTTATATGTAACGGTGGTAAAATGATGCTGTCTTTGTTAGCTAATGGCTCGTGTATTACATTTTTATGCCCGAGCTGCATACGATCCCTGATAGGCCACACCTTTCTTGCATAATGTTCCTGTCTGTTGCGGCTGTCCCATTCACATAGGAAGCAACAAAATTTAGTATACCCAGTCTGCATGCCCGTGAGAATTGCAATGACCCTTAGGTCTCCACAAATCCGCCATTGGTAGTCATTGTACTTTATTTTTGCCAAAAGTATAGCCATATTGTCATAAGTTTCTTTCATATGAACAGAGTAGGCGACTGGAATTGATGAAAATAAATTTCCATTATGCAATAACACGGCTTTTAGACTAGTCTTGGAAGATTCGATGAAAAGTCGCCATTCGTTGACTATGTGCTCATGACCGAGGTGCACCATTAGACCTTTTACATCTTTGCAATAGCAAATGTCATCATCCATCTCAAAGTATTGAACAAGTTCTCTGTGTCTATGACGAAATTTAGATATCGGAGTATTGGGCGCTAAAAGATTCCATTCTCTGAGTCGCGAACCGAGTAATTCCGCTTGTCCTTTGGTGAGAGCGAGATCACGTATTAGATCTGAAAGTTCTGAATGGTTAATTAAGTAAACACCATCATTGGTACATAAATTCAGAATTCGTTTCTAAAGCAGGTAAACTATCACTTTCTGATGGTTCATTCACGTCCAACGGATATTGTTCTGGTGGAACTGGGATCGGACACGTGATTGGATCATGAGGCACTGACCGATTTCAAATATTTGGATAAACCACAGACTATTTTCTAGTCATTTAAAAGTGAAACCATAGATATTTTTCAAGCAGAAGTAACAATCAGAAGCGTGATTTGTCGGTTCACGCCATATTACTGGCACTCCAAAAGGCATCGACTTATGCTTCGGCGATTTTCGTAACCAACCTGCCAATGTATTTGCACAAGTCGAACAAACTGCATTTGGCTTCCAAGATTTATTTGCATCATCAACTTTCGAATCGAAATAAAGTTCATATGCTTTCTTTAGCAATGGTGTAAAGTTTTTCTGGTGAACACGATCGGTACAATATCCGCACACGTAACAGAACAGATCAGCCGAATTTCTACAACTTCTAGAAGCCATATTTCACTCAAAATTATTTCAAAATACAGTAACTATTTGAAATATAACGTAACATATGTCATGCATCTTTTAGCAGTATAAAAAGTAGAATTATTTTGCATTTTATTAATTTTTAAAAAGTTATATAGTAAAAATGAAACGGAGCAAATAACGGTTTCCCAAAAATATATTTATTCACAAATATCTTAAGAACCCGACGTGATAGAGATAAACGGATTTCAAATTTGAAATCAGCGCAAGAAACTGACCTAAGAACACTTATTCTTATATAAGAAAGAAAAATGTTGTTTGTCAGTGTTACTTGTTTCTGTAATAGCGGGACACTCAAGTCCGTCACGCTTGCACATATCCCTCAACCACTCCTGCTGAGTTGCGTACTTTCCTCCAGTCACTCGTTTCTCTTTACACTTCGGGCTGTCCCAGGGGTCACAGATTCCTACAAAACATTTTCAAGAATATACTTTTCATTAACACAATATTCTATTCAGTCGTTTCAATCGCAAGCTACAGGTACATTAAACTCAAACTGTAGTCATGACGAATCGGGAAAATGCATCATCATTACTCTTTCGCTCCTTATGGAGCATATGGCCTTCACTGCTGCAGGTTCCCTTACTGGAAACCTGCACCAAACCACTCATATGCTCATGTAGTGGTGGTTGCTGTAAGATATTTGTAACCTGAGGTTCTAGCCCTATGCACATATATAAATGTTAAGAAGGTTGTTAAATAGCTTCGTTACAATAATATGACTAATGCTAATACATGCTGCGAAAGAAAATTCCACTGAAAATAGCACACTATTTTTTTCTGAACACTCATGAGTGGGTATGTGCATTTGTATCAGCCGTAAGTGAAATGTTTATGTAAATATAATTGCAACTATATGTATGGGATGCGTGTGAAATGTTTTGTGAATATAAATGCAATTATTTATGTCACATGTGCACGGAATGTTTTCGTGCAAATATGTGCAATTATTATTTATTTATTAAAAGAGTGATAACAGACAACGTGGAAATCATAGAGGCATATCCCTTCTCAGCTTCCCCGGTAAAATATACTCTGGAATCCTTGAGCAAAGACTCACTCCTAGCTGAGCCGCAAATGGATGAGGTCAAATGTGGCTTCCGAGCAAACCGAAGTACTCAAGTCCTGATCTTTACACTCAAACAGCTGAGTGAAAGGTCTTTGAGTATAAAGGTAAGATGCATCTTCTTTTTCTTGGATCTAGAAAAGGCGTTTGACAAGATTCCATGTAGAAAGCTTTGGGACTGCTTTGCACGGAAGAACATTCCAGCACCTCTGATTCATGCTATACAGAACTTCTACAACTCTTGCAGAAATTATGCGAGGACGGCAAACCATAAGCCAGAAGAATTCAGGACCACCACTGGTGTAAGACAAGGTGATACCCTGTCACCTTATCTTTTCATACTCCTCATGGACGATGTCATCAAAGCATGTAAGGAGAGGACAAGAAAGTATTCAGTGTTGTCTGGAAGATGAGACAGGTTTGTTTTTCAGTGCTGGCATTTGCTGATGATGTTGCCCTGATTGCTAAATCAGAGGCACATCTTCAATCCAACTTGCAAGTCTGGAAGGAAGAGCTGGAGAAGAGAGGGATGGTTATCAACAGCTCCAAAACAAAAACAAAAACATGGTGATATCACGAGAGGAAAGAAGGCAAAAGAGAAATTGGCAAGAAGACGAAGATGGCTGTCAGGAACCACTTATCATGGAGAACACTCCCCGGGTTACACCGCTGCTGTGTGGGTTTATAATAACAACTATAGGCTCGCTCTCCTAAAGGTATGACCACACAACAATGGCTGACAAAAGTAATAAACACCTTTAACAGGTAAAGTGAAGTAAAGGTAAAGGATCCCGTTACACGCCCATTGAGACATATTGGGAATATGGTGTTAGGCCCATATTTTCTCGACCGTCGGAAAACCAGGGGTGATGTGGTCAGCATCACACCGGCCGCCTTAACCTTCTCAGAGTTGCCCTGGTACCCATTTGAACAGGTACTTTCCTTTAATAAATATACACACACAATAAGGCCTCACATGGCCATAGTAATGCATCAAATACAATAATGAGAAAACCACTGTAGACCTGCCTTAGCAGCTTAAACTATCACCTCCATTCACGAAAGGGTTCTTGTGTGATTATTCACCGGGAAATTAAATTTGTGGCAATTTATAACCCAAACCGATCACCGTACTTTATCTTGACTGAAAAAGGGAGGGCAAGTTAAAAACAAAAAGTGCGTTCCGTTGACACAAACTGTGCGTACGGGTTTTACCCTTCGTCAGCCCTCCTCCCTCCCCAGTTACAAACAGGTGATAAGGACAAGAAATGTTTGCCGTTAATTTAAACAGTAAGGGTAGTCACGTAGCATATTCTGCCGTAGGGGAGAGTGTGTTATAGACTTCGATGTACTGGGTCCCATCTTTATAAGGTGGGGTGGCCTGTTCCCTTCCTCGCTGCCGTTGCCTTCTCTAACTGAAGATCAGAGTCAGATACCCTTTTACAGCTGGTAAACTGATGCGTGACACTACCAAGCTTTGAACCCGAAACCCGGTAACTTATTGCGGTGGAGTGTTGGAGACTTCACTACACTAGGTCCAGCATCGAGAGGTGTTGAGACCAGTTTCCTTCTTCGCTGTCTTTTCCTTCCCTAACTCAAAGTTAAGTACCCATTTATAGCTAGGTAGGCTGGAGCTGTGTGCATTCAGACCCGCTAATATTAGGATGCATGTCAAAGTATACAAGACGTTGTAGCCTAGTAATACCCTCGAGAATCATCAAGTGCAACATATATTCTTCATCATTGTGTAGTTTAGAAACATGGACAATGAACAAGCAGTTAGAGGAAAGAATTGAGGCATTTGAGATGGGGATATATAGAAGAGTGGGGTGCGTCTCATGGATAGAGAGGAAAACAAATAAAGAGGTCGCAGACAACCTAGGGATGAAAAGATAATTAATGACGGAGGTTAACATTAGACAGTAAAAAATATGGTGGCCTTGTAAAAAGACACAGTACCTTACTAAAGACCATAATAGAAGGCGGAGTTAAAGGCAAACGTGCAAGAGGAAGCTATTAGTGGAAATGTAACATCAAGAGATGGACAAGAAAAAGTCCATCACAATATCAAGAGAAAAGGCAGAAGACGCCGGAGATCAATTGCAGCCGATCTAAGACATTGATATGTCTGATGATGATGAATAGTCTTGTCGTCTCCCCCCCCCTCCCCTCCCCCCCCCCAAAAAATGTATTGACAATCATCTTAACAAGACAACTTGGTTTAAACAAAGGAGTCTCATAGCAGATACTGCCGCAGGGGAGTGAAGTGTTAGAGACTTGACAATACTGGATTTAGTATGGAGAAGTGGGATAACCAGCTCCCCTCCTGGCTGCCTTTACCTTTCAGAGCAGAGTCAGGTATCCATCCACTTACAGCTGGGTAGATTGTAGCGTGAGGCCACCATGTCTCCAGGCCGCTACCTTTGTCGCGAGAAGCCTGCGCTGAAACCACGGACGCTCTCATAAATGGTTGCTTGTCTAAAATGCTCCTTAGGGACTTGAAAGCTGATGATGATGATGACTATCAATTCCCTAGACTTAAGGGTTCTTTATATTTGGACATGCGCCCTAATATAACCGACTAGGTTAAACGGGACGCGCCTCGCTAAAACGAGACGAGACAAAACTTTTTAAAAAATTGACGACGACTAAGTTTTTTCAGGATTACAAAAAATTAGGAGAAAAAAAGGGGACGGGGTGGGTAAGAGATTTGTGACGCGACGTAAGGGGGTGGCAAAAGTATCTTTTTGTTGCGTGTAAAATGTGAGAACTCCAAGGTCTTGACACTGCGATTGGATTTGCCGAACTGAAAAAAAGTACGGTGATCGATTTGGGTTATAAATGCCACAAATTTAATTTCCCGGTGAATTATCACACAAGAACCCACGAAAGTACAAACTATACCACAAATGGCTGCTATAAATATCGCTCACCCGAGCGGCAAAACTATGACAATGACACACTCAAAATCATTGACATCTTATCAAACTACGGCCTGTAGACAATACGATCTAGACCTTTCACTGCTCTAGGCGTAACAACGTAATTATCACCAAGGTCCAAAAACATGGCCGGCACTCAGTTTACAGTCTCACAATATAGCCCACACGGCGATCTTGCTGGCATAAGGGAAAAACGTCCTTCCCGGACAACAGACTTACTTCTCACCCTGCAATTTTGCGCCTTTTTTTCCCGACTTCCGGTAGTCACATGACCCACCAGTTCGGCTAACCTCGGCCTCTCCCGACTGACTTTTCAACGAACACAAGACATTAAATGCACTGCGAAATAACGCTGTGAAAATGGCTGTATACTGCTCCACCTATATCCAAGTCTTGACGTATGGATACGAGTCCTGGACAATGACCACAACCAATAAAAGCCAGATCCAAACCTCAGAAACAAGTGTCTGAGGAAGGTAGTTGAACTAACAAGAAGAGACATGGCACGAAACCAGACGATACGTCTGGGCCTAAAACCCCAGCACCTGCAGACCCAAGTAGAATAGTCTCAGCTAAGATGGTTTGGCCAAGTCTGCAGAATGGGAGAAGATCGGCTACCGTGATAAGTACAGGAAACTAAGAGCCAGGGATCCAGACCTCCAGGACGACCCAGAGTCCGCTGCGAGGACAACAATCTCTGAAAGACCGAGGACTAGAATGGAACCAGGCCAGGAGGAAGACAACCGATAGTATAGTATGGCGCTCTCTCTTCCAAATTTCTACACCTCACGGTAGAAGAGGAACAACTAAGTAAGTATTATTTATTTATCTAAATAATGTCAGACCATCGTCCCTGCCCATTCCAAGAAGAAGTTTCGGCAAAATCATCTTCAATGATAATTCTGGACGTCATCTTAAATCATTTGAGTTTGGAGATCGGTTACTGGTACTCCAAATATTCTGTCTCCGGTGCAACGTACATTCAGTTGGAATTTATGACCGTTACCCCGAGCTGTTTAATTAAAATGGAAGCTTTCTCAGCGAACAGGTGTGAAAATATTTTACGTCTGTTTTCCGTAATCCTGAACGGTGCTCGAGTTAGAAATGTTTGACAGTAGATCAAGCTTTGACCGTTAACATAGTTTATGGATGGAATTCGTTAAAAATTGTTGTCTGAAATGCTCACCTCTCTAGATTTTCGAAGATCGTAATAACTAGACCAGTGAGACCGTGACAGTCTGGCTCAATACAATGGAAGGTGGAGGTATGAGTTACGCCAGAAATAGGAGGTTGTGTACGAAATAAGCTGAGAGAAACTGGTAGGGGAAAAGACAATAAATGAAAAATGAACGAATTTTGGAATTAAGAGAACATACAGTGGAAAAAAAACTAATTAGCCAATTTATATAGTCACACGAACACAAACCCAAGAAACCACAGACTTTCATAAATGTGGGCTTGCGTAGAAAAAAAAAGACTCAAAAAGTCACCAAGTGGTATTTGATGACAAGATCCAGGCGGGCACTGGTGTAACAAGAGACAAGAAGCAGACTCTGCCCTTTCTTGGACATATATTGAGGAAATCTACTGAAAGCATTTCCATGCCATCTTCGTTCTGTAATCACCAGGGGAATAGAAGTAGATACATACCAAGGAACATGTAGAGAAGAGAACTGGAGACAGAAATAAAAATATTGAGGGAGACATTTAAAGACCTTGAGCTGATGGCACGGAACAAGAAGACCTGTCACGTGTTTATTGAAGGCCTATGCTGTATGGGGAGCAAGAAGGTATTGATGGATTGATTGACTGATTGATTGATTGGTTAGAAAGAACACAAATATTAAATGTATATGTACCTGGATGTGTTATATTCATAGTGTTGTTTAAGACATCGTTTTTCTTCCACACACAATCTGGGTCACCTAGTTCTACCCCATTGGCGCGTCCATCTCCATCTGAGTCCTTCTGACACAACTCCTTTATCCAATTCTGAAAAATGTAGTTACATGCTGACTTATACTAGACACTACTAGGCTTCAGTGACTAACAAAAATGGGTGAATGATACCCACCCGAAAGACAGGCAGACAGACAGACAGAAGGAAGGAAAGAAAGAAAGACAGAAAGAAAGACGACGGACAGACAGACACACAAATTAAGGGACAGATGGATAGACAGTCAGACATACAGACAGATGGACTAGCGGTAGGGTGAGCGGATGGACAGACAGTTAGGCAAACTGGCAGACACACATACACACAGACAGGCATACAGACAGGCAGATACACAGACATGCAGACAGGCAAGCAGATACACATAAACACAGACAGACATACAGACAGACAGATAGGCAGACTAATAGACAAGCAGGCAGATACAAGGATTTGCAGACAGGCAGGCGGAGGCACATACACACAGACAAGTAGACAGACATACGAGTACTTATAAATAGACTGACAGGCAGGCAGACACACCGACAGGATGGCAGACAGAATTGTAGACAGGCAGGCAAGACGGATAGAAATGCAGACAGGCAGATACACAGACATGCAGAAAACAGGCAAGCAGACATATACACAGCCAGGCAGACACACATGAAGACAGACAATCTGGCAGACGGACATATAGACACACAGACTGACTGACTGACAAACAGACAGACAAGACAAACAGAAAAACGAAGAAACTAGATAAAAGAAAAGAAGAAGTGAAGTTTCGATCCAGGTGCATCAGAAAGACACAACCATCTCGCTGCAAGTGACCCGCGTCACGTGATATAATCAGCTAAACACACCCAAAAAAATTGCGTTGGCTGAATTGAATCTCCAACTTTCTTTGTCTTTTGCCATGATGCTACGCTCTGATAAACATTTTCCAGTCGATCTCTTTATCTAATATTCTCACTTTTATGATGTTCATTTGTTGATTTTTTTTTTTTTTTCGTAAACTTTTTCTTACAGTTTTTCACGAAATATTAAGTATCTGTTCATGATACGTTACAGGTGTAATTCTGATTTTATTCAGAAATTTTCTTTTTCTTTCGATCTTTGCTAGGACATCTGTTTGTTTTTGTCTCATTCCATGAGATAGGCGCCAATCATATATATATATATATATATTCACTTTAAAAATAATGAAAGTTTCAAGCTTTTCAATCGGTGTAGATGTATATGAAAATATATTCAATCTATATTGTGAACATTTTTCAGCCAGTGTAAATGTAAACATATTCTATCCATACTATTAACCTTTTCATTTGAATGTAAAGTAAACATAAAGCTATTCAGTTTAAATGTAAAGAAAGTTTTCTCTCGAGAGATTAAGCTTAATTCTCATCGAGGGTAAAGTCTGAGGTAGATGGAATGGTGGAATAGGAAGATGGGGACACATAAGAATGTGTCGGGAAACTCAATACTCAGAGGGTATTCGTTTCTCTTCTTTTACCATACTTGTTGGTGGAACCAGTTAAGGGTACTATCTCTGGAACAAGAAGGGTACAAGTGGCCTGAAGTCGAATCTAGACACCATTATCAGACGGGGCTTAAAGATGAAGGACCAACTTCGTAGACACTCCCTGACATTTCTGGGAACGCGCTGCGCCCTACAACCTTGACCAGTGACGAGCGGGATCAGCGATCCAGTCTACCAAGAACCAAAACATCAGAAGGAGCAGAACCGTCACTGACTGCTAAGTAACACATAAAAGCTACCAAGTGACCTCCTTTACATACTACCATTACATCACACAGTGATGATAATTTTCTGACAAATAATTATTCATTCTTTTTAAACCCTGTTAAAACCTAAGTGATTATTAAATTTGGTATTTGTAAATATAAAAATTTAACGTCGATTTAATCATTTTGAGTGTACTGCTTGTTTGTTTCAGTCAGTTTACTGAATACAGTCTGAACAGAGCTATACCAAAATACGAAGAATTCCACTGAGTAAATCAGGGAGGGCTTGAACGAGCTGAAATTAAAAATTGCTTAATTCTTCATAAAAGGCGGCGGATCAGATATGTTAACAATTGCCCTGCCCAACGCAGGATTGTTCTTGATTTCTGAAATATCTTATGAATACTCCCTTGAGATAGAAGCATCATTATCCGTCTATCTACAGCTCTGCCAAGAGTAAGGTAGACACCTTTGAAGACCCAAATTAGATACTCTTGAGTTTTGGCCACTGTTGGACCACTACTGCACAGCAGGGGACGTAATTCCGTGACACCTATCCATCTCCATCGTCTTCTTCTCATGTCTGGTTCTTCTGGAACTTGCCTGATTCAGGTCATCAGTTCCACATTGGTGTCTTACCATACAACTACAATCCTTCTATTTAAGCAAGCACCCATTAATGAGAGTGTCCGTGGTTAGAGTGCAGGCCTCTCGCAGCAAAGGTATCGGGTTGCAAACACGGTGGTGTCACGCTACAGTCTATCAGCTTTTAATGGATACCTGACTCTACTTTTTGGTCAGGAAAGGCAAAAGCAGCGAGGAGGTGAAGTGGTTACTTCACTTCTGGAAGCTTGATCTAGTATTGTGAAGTCTCTAACAATTCACTCCTTAAGGCAGAATCTGCTATGAGACTATCTTTTTTACCCATTTGTGAAAGTTTCGCCCTTTTCTTGTTTGTTATTTTTGTTGTTCGTCATGTTCAGAACCATACAATAGGACTAACTTGACATTTGAATTGATTCTGATTTTTGTGTGGGACGTGACTTCTTTTAATTTCGATATATTTATTTGATCTCATCAAACTGTTGTCGCGATGGTGATATCCCCTTTCTGTTAATTAAGTCAAATTTTAAACAGCGCAATCTATTTCGTCTGCATTTTCTTATCTACGGTGTCTATAACATTATTTAAAAAAGAAATACATATTTAAACACAATTTAATCCAGTTAAAGGTTATAACAACTATCCGATATTTCGGCTGAGATTATAATACTAACAAGTAAATATATCCGTCAAAATAATGACGGGGAAAGAACTAAAGCTAACGTCTTAACCTTTCAGCATCTGCAGCACATTTAGAAGACAAAGAAACTCATTTTGTTGATTCTGAATGAAATTATTTTACGCATTTTCGTAAAGTTTTGAGAAAAAAAAATGTATTGGTTTTTCTTTACAGGATGTAATATATCATCTTCACTGTGAACTAGTAAATATACCCGTCAAACTAATGGCGGGGAAAGAACTCAACTTAACGTCTTAAGTTTTCAGTATCTGCAGCACGTTTCGAAGACTGGGACCAGATTTAGTGATTCTGAATGAAGTTATTTTACCAACGTTAGTAAAGTTTAAAAAAATAACAATTTTTGCTTTTTTTGTTTTCAAGGGATGTAATGTATCATCTTCCTTGTCAAAGGGAAATAATGACACGGCCAAAACAAATGTAATAACATTAACATCTCTGGGTCTTGTCAAATCAGGCGAAAAAATCATAAAGCAAAAATTTATAATAAAATAACATTAACTTAAAATGTAATTTTCTGCTAAACATGATTGTACAAATGCGATTTTAACGCATATGCAATGTTTTGATGAAAGGGGAAATTTCAAGAGACATGTTCTTTTTTTTTTTGACATCAAAATAACAAGGATATTATATATTTATTATTTATGAAAGGCAGCTCTTTTATTACGAGAAGAGGGGAATCTTTAAAATATATTGCTGAAGTTTTTTACTTTGGGAAAAAAATGTAACTGCAAAGCATGTTAACCGGTGCTAATGATTATTTTATATTGAGTGTCGCGCAGTTTAGTGCAAAAGCAGAAGCGCACGACTTTTATATAATTTCCAGACTGCAACTTTTATGACGTCCGTGAAGGCAAGCGTGAGAGAATTAAATATATAGGGGATATAAGTCGTCCAGAAATCGTTTGTAATGTTATTTTGAAAAACGTTCTCTTTCTTAACAAAAAAATATAAAATTACATACAAGTATACAAGGAGTTGTTAATGCTGTGAAGACCCAATGCCTAGTATCCGGCCTTTGGCTAGGATCATGTGTCTAGACGCAGGGACCAGTAGTGACATTTATGTCACGAGGCCCTCTGTGTAAGAACACAGAAGACCACTACAAGGACACATGGTGTCATTGGGTCTTCTTGTGTTGGGACATGTGGTTTTGACCAGAGCCGGGTTTTGGGCGGGGACCAATGCAACCTCATGCGAGGAAAAAATATGCAACCTCATGCGAGGAAATTTAAAAAAAAAATGTTACTCTGGTTTCTCTTCACAACGTATAAATCTTTCGCCTTTTACTAACCAAGCACATATATGCTGGCTCTTGTCTCCCAAAAAAAAGTTCTATTAATTCTCAGCTATGTAGAGTTTTTAACTAGCAATTCTGATTTCACCAGCACACACATTAAACTGGACACCACTTATGTTACGTGCCATTTACAGTGATTTTCACAGTTTGTTTCACCAACTCAAGTTTTCAACCCTGTTTTTTACGAGATTTTCACGGATGTCACATTTTTTTCACCAAGTCAAGTTTTGAACGATGAATCCAGGTAACATTACTACATCTGTAGACGTCACGATGGACGCTTTCGAAGGTGGGAATATCCACCGGGCGGGAACTTTGGTTCTCACCGTCTCAGGACCACAGGCGGCGGCAAAGGCGTCCCCGTCGTTTCTCACCAGTGTTCTGGTGGGCCCGGGGGGAGTGCCGATGGACGGCGTTTAAACTCTATACCGTTTCGAGAACCCAGTGAGATGGTACGTAAACCTGTCGGTAGATGCACACACACGACTCTATTCCAAATTGCATGGAAAGAAAATTCAACTAACGAACCCGGAGTTCACCATCATGGTTGAGCACCTGGAGAAAGAGCGGGTAAAGGCGACACTGCACTGGCTACCTCCAACAATCAAACAGTAAGCGGTGGAAAATATTGCCAGAACAGTAACCAACGACCCCGAAGCAGAGGTCTACCGAATCAGAAATGCCCCTGACAAATGGGGAGTACTTTTTCAGCAAGATAACCCAGTTCCACATTTCATTGACTTAAAAATTGCAGACCAAGAACAACACAAGGTCCTCATCACCATGCCAGGTCGGAGGATGGTATGTCCTCACTGTGGGGAAGACACCCATTGGGCAAATAAAGTGCTCAAAGAAACCAGGACGACCAAGACCACTAGCAGCACCAACCACAACGGGAAACACCTCGTGGCCACAGCTGCCACGAAAGGAAACGGCAGTGCGAAAGCAAAACAGAGAGAGGCCCCAAGAGTCGCAGGCAAGAGACCCACCACCGGCGGACTTCGAGCTTGTCAGAAACAACAAAAGGGACAAAAAAAGAAAAAGACGACACTCGGCACCAGACAGCCCCGACACAGATGACACAGAAACAGAACAGAAACCAGAACCGACATCCACACCAACCACTAGGAAAGCAGCACCACCACCAACCCAGACATTTGAGACAAAGTACATTATCAGCAACATCACTACAACAGCAGAGCAGACAAGCCCACCTGAATTAGACTTACGCAGCAAGCTCATCATCGATCTCACAAGAAACCCAGCAGATAAAGATGACGAAGAACAAGGAAACAGCCTACACAAGTAATTTTTCATTCAACACCTGGTATGTTACCAACTATTATTGTAATTATAATATACTACTACTTAAGGCCTAAACGCTAAAAACTTCTCCCCTTTACTTCAATCTTCCTCTTCGTGTCAGTGCGTGCTAGCCTCTTGAAAGGCTTTAGTTTTGAACCTGCCCACAAAAGCAAGCGTGACACGGACTACTCTCCTACCCGAGGCTTTCAAGGGTGCCTCTCTACCCACTCCGCCAATCTTACTTCTAGGCGCCTAGGTTCTAACAGCCGCATGTCTACCTAGCGTTATTTTGTCTGAGAGAGCGTGTGTGTGTACAGGTTTTTTTTTCCTAATGTAATATTCTGTTTGTTTAAAACATACCACCTTTGTTTAAATGTGTACATGTTCTCTTGATTCGGGATTTTACATGTCACAGAAGATTTTTATGAATAAAGATCAACTGGAAAAAAACATATAATTATATATATTCTTATACTACCCCTTCACTCCTACTGTTTCTATGTGTCTGCTATCTTCTCGAGGCCACTCAGTGGTGGGTACTAAACTATAACATCCGTGTTTGAAACTTGTCTACACCTGAGATAGAGGCTTTCTACACTGCAGACTGAGGAATTTATAGCTTCCCGGTCTATCCGAACCGCCTAATGTATCTCCAAGCTGTCCTTTGGTTTTGAAACCATAAGCTATCTTCAATGTATTTAACAAATTTTAAATTTCATTTTCCAAAGTTAAAATTTTTTGATGGGATTAAATTTGTGTGTGTATGCGTAAAAAATTACTGGTAAATGCACGCAAGCTCTTATATAGCATGTATTTTAATCAAATTCTATGTTGTAAAATGAACATGCTTTGAAAATTGACATACAGTCCACAAAAATCGTTTTAAATATGGACCTCTTAACTTGGATTTCTAGCGTCGCCAGTGTGTCTAGCGCCTTAAGGCTGCTCAAGGCTGAGTGTACCGCCCAGCCAAGAGAAAAGCGGTACGCTGCACACAATGGACAATTCTCCCTCAATCCGGGAAGGAGGGGGGAGAGCGGCGGAGTGTTTTATTTCAGAATCCAAAAGAGCCCGAAATTTTGAACAACTATAAACCCCTTGCAATATGAAGTTTCTGGAAGTGAATTTAATTTGTGAATGCATGGGTAAAAAATTACTAGTGAATGCGCGCAAGTTTTTCTTTTCTCTATATACCAGGTACTTTTATCCTCAGGGTTTACTCCCGAAGCCAGTTCCATAAATGGATATTCCCGCAAGGCAGCGGTGGTTTGAATTCAGAGTTCCTTCTCTTAGATAAGCTACCAACCAAGGATCACGAGCCCTATCTGCCCGAAGCTGCTGGTTTTAAGGCGCCAGTCGCTCGCCTTTGCCCCTTCTCCCGTCAGTGGAAACAGTTCCGCCGGGCTCAAATTGAGCCACACGTGAAGGCCGGGAGCTGGACTTGGTTGTCAGAGGCTATTTGAGGCGCGTGCCATAGAAGTATTTTATCTGCAGTGAGAGCTTATCCTCACTACAACTCCCAGCAATAACAACCTTTGGAACCGAGGATAAATCCGGAGTCGGAGTCCCTAAGGCAGTCTAATGTCGATTCGACATTATTCTGGCAACTCCTGCAACATGGCTGGTACCAAACTGTATCGGCTACTGCCGTTCCTTTGGATCTACCGGCTGTGTGGAGAGGGGGAACATGCTGCATGGGCAACAGCTTGATCTCCATATAACTGTGCCCAAGCTCGCGCCCTGGAGAGGACACTCCAGCTTCACCCTATAGGTGTCGGCAAAACACGGGAAGTAGCAGTTACCGGTTATAAGCTTTTTGCCCAATTGGCGTAGGGCATGGCGCCAGGGGCTACTTCCGACAGTGGGAGAGGTTCTAGGATCTTACTGGACAGCTACCGCCCGCTTCAAGCTGGGCAGCCCCCAGTCAATAAGGTGTTGTCCCGCCACTGTCTGCTTTCCCCATTGGGTGCATGGGGATTAGGGTCAAACCCGAACTGTGGACAGAAAATTTTGCACCAAGCAATTATCGAAAAAATAGAAATAAGCAAACTCTCAGATTGGGATGCTGGAACGTCCGGACTATGTTGACTGGACTATCCGAAAACCTACAGGATGTAAACGATGTAAGGAAGACAGCCATAATTAATGATGAGCTTAAACGACTTCAGGTGGATATAGCTGCACTTCAGGAAACGCGCCTGGCGGGCTCTGGAACGGTGAGCGAGAAGGACTACACATTTTATTGGCAAGGGAAAGATCTTAATAAAGCTAGAGAACACGGAGTAGGTTTTGCGGTCAAAAAATCGCTAACTAAAATGGTTGAACCAGGCGAGAATGGATCAGAACGCCTGTTAACGCTCCGCCTGCAAACTAGCACAGGTCCCATCACCCTTGTCAGTGTGTATGCTCCTACTCTGTACTCTGCCTCAGAAGCTAAAGATGAGTTCTACGAGAATCTAACAGCAATTATCAAAAGCATACCTAGGCAAGAACAGCTTGTTCTCCTTGGTGACTTTAACGCTAGAGTGGGTGCCGATAATGTTTCATGGCCTTCATGTCTGGGCAGGTTTGGTATTGGCAAGATGAATGAAAATGGACAACGGCTCTTAGAGTTGTGCGTCCACCATGACCTCTGCGTGACCAACACCTACTTTCAGACAAAACCCCAGCATAAGGTGTCATGGAGACACCCACGATCCAAGCACTGGCACCAACTTGACCTGATTCTCGTCAGAAGGCCACTGTTGGGTTCGTTTCTAACGTTCAAGAGTTTCATTTACGCGAATGGTTTTGATAGAACGAAAATGTCATAAATGTTCTTCAACACGAACACCAACAAGTAGTGATGAACTGGTTATTGACTGGCAGCACACAAGGCTGTGATGATTGTACATATATTTTATTGAACGTGACATATACGGCGTTGAACAAGACGATCATATTTACAGTTGCAAAAAGGTCATACATCAAAATGTTGATCATTTACTTTTCAAGTTTATGAAGATCCTCTACAATTAAGTCCTCTCATTCAAGTGACTAAAGATCGATCACTTCCTTTGCCATAGCATATGTATTGTAGTAACGTCCGTTGACCTTCTCTCAAGGACGTATCCTATGACCAACGGATTAATTCTCACTGAGTAATATTTCTTGTCATACTCGTACTAATTCCAGACTTCCTTCATATAATATTTAGTTAGCATATATATATATAACAATCCAAACAAAGTCATCCACAACCATACGACCAGGTTAGAGTTCTGTATTGACCAACCTCTCTGTATCCATGCCACGACTTTGGCATTTACGAAAAATACGGCATATAAAACATAAGAAGTATGCAAATCAATTAACTTTGTTTCTTCGTAGGAATCCTCCCCTCTACGGTAATTCAAAAGGGCTAACGACTCCGTCTGTCCATTCTAGGAAGGACATACTGTGATGACTTCCCGCTAGACCAGAACTATGAGCGGCCTTATACATTAATTTACTCAATAAACATTCAATGACATGGGGCGACACTTACATGATACTTCTACTCTTGGCTGCATCATGAACCAGTAGAGATCATACACAAGTAATGGCTTCTTCCAAACTTGCCAATAAAATATTCCAAGAAATATATCTCGGACATTAACACAGTCCATACTGCCCCGAACTCACATGACGTCACTATCCCAAACTAGGTTACCCGTGCGTTCAAAGCAACTCACACTCCTTGTGCACGTCAGTGCGTGAATCAATCGAACGCACAAATAATAAAAATATATAAAGACTGGTGCGTACATTTGGCAGGACCGAAGACTACCCCCTTAGGTAATAAATGTACGTAACAGCCACTCCTCAGGTCTGTGCTCTCCACGCGCTCGTACCATAGTGCAGACTGTGATACAGATCACTCCTTGGTTTGCTGCAAAATCAGAGCACAACCAAGAAAACTCTATCGTGTCAGACATGAAGGGAAACCACGCATTGATACCAGCAAGATGTCAGACCCTTTCATGATCGCTCAATTCACTGCGACCTTCGAGAAAGTGCTCAGTAGCCCTCAGCATGGTGATACTATTACAGAGAACTGGGAGCATCTACGGAACACCATTCAAAGTACTGCACTTGCCACCTTTGGTAAGAAAACAGCCAAGTCAAATGACTGGTTTGATGCTTCATCAGATGTGATGGCACCTGTCATTGAAGCTAAGCGCAGTGCTATGAATGAATACAAACGTTCACCGAGTGCCAGAACCCTACAGATCCTGAGGGCTACGAGAAGCAAAGTTCAACAAACTGCTCGACGCTGTGCAAATGACTACTGGCTCCAGCTCAGTGAGAGCATCCAGATCGCAGCGCAAACAGGCAACATTAGACTTCCTTCAAATGTATGACGGTATAAAGAAAGCACTTGGCCCCCATAAAAGTAAGACGGCACCGCTAAAAACCATCAGCGGAGAGAAGCTAACCGATAAGGGTAAGCAGATGGAGAGGTGGGTCGAGCACTACTCTGAGCTTTACGCTAGAGACAATACCGTTACGCCTGCAGCCCTTGATGGTGTCAACAGTCTGCCAACTATGGAGGAGCTGGATGCCGAACCAACATTAGAGGAACTCAGCAAGGCCATTGATAGCTTGGCCTCTGGCAAAGCACCAGGCAGTGATGGGATTCCTCCTGATTTAATCAAATGCTGTAAGAGCACGCTATTACATCCCCTGCATAGGATGCTGTGCCAGTGCTGGGAAGAGACAACTATTCCTCAAGACATGCGAGATGCCAAGATTGTAACACTGTATAAAAATAAAGGAGACAGAAGTGATTGCAATAACTACAGAGGCATCTCTCTTCTTAGTATTGTTGGTAAGGTTTTTGCCAAAGTCATCTTAATGCGACTACACAAGTTATCTGAGCGCATATATCCAGAGTCACAGTGTGGATTCCGAGCTGGCAGATCAACAACAGACATGATCTTCTCTCTCCGCCAGCTTCAGGAAAAATCAAGAGAGCAGAAAAGACCATTATATATCGCCTTTATAGACCTCACAAAAGCATTCGACCTGGTTAGTAGGGATGGACTCTTTAAAATCCTCCTGAAAATAGGCTGCCCTTCTAAAATGCTGGAAATGATAAAGTCATTCCATGACGGCATGAAGGGAACAGTCCAATATGCTGGAAGCACGTCACAGCCCTTTGATATACGAAGTGGCGTTAAACAAGGCTGTGTTCTGGCTCCGACCCTCTTCGGAATCTTCTTTGCCTTACTCTTGAAACATGCATTCAGAGATGCAACTGAAGGAATATGCCTTCACACTAGGTCAGATGGCCGTCTGTTTAATCTTTCAAGGCTGAAGGCAAAAACAAAAATCAGAAGGGTCAGTATAAGAGACTTGTTGTTCGCTGATGATGCTGCAGTAGTCACTCAAAGCAACAGGAGCTTCAGAGCTTGATGAATCGCTTCACTAAAGCATGCAAGGACTTTGGCCTCACAATAAGTCTAAAGAAAACGAATGTGCTGAGTCAGGATGTGGGTGCTGCACCAGTTATCACTATCGATAACTATGAATTGGCAGTGGTGCACCACTTCACATACCTAGGGTCTACCATCAATGACAAACTCTCACTGGATACAGAAATCGACAGCCGCATTGGCAAAGCTGCAGCTACCTTTGCCCGCCTCACATCGCGTGTTTGGGGAAACTCTAAACTCACAATGAAGACCAAAGCTGCGGTATATAATGCCCGCGTCACCAGCACACTCCTATATATATGGCAGCGAGACCTGGACGACCTAAGCTAAGCAAGAAAGAAGGCTCAATACCTTCCATTTGCGGTGTCTACGCCGCATCCTCGGCATCTCGTGGAAAGATAAAGTGACAAATGTCGAGGTGTTGTCACATGCTGGCCTTCAAAGTATGTATACGCTTCTTAGACAACGCAGACTTCGCTGGCTTGGCCATGTTCGCCGCATGGAAGATGGTCGCATCCCAAAAGATATCTTCTACGGACAATTAGCAGATGGCAAGAGAACAGTTGGGCGACCAATATGAGGGCACTGGACATGGATCCAGCAACATGGGAGGATGAAGCTGCCGATCGCACTAAGTGGCGATGCTATTTACGGCGCCACCTCAGATTGGGCGAAGAGAGGCTCACACAAGAAGCAGAGGTGAGGAGAAAACGTTGAAAGGAGCACCAGGAAAATAAGCAGCTGAGGGCTGTCACCTCAGGGGCGCATTCCCATAGTCAGTTATGACTGAAGGGGCTATTATTATTATTATTATTATTATTATGTACTTTTATTATAAATTGTTTGGAAAATGAAAAAAAAACAAAAAAAAAAAACAAAACACGGCGCACTCTTAATTATATTGCTATACAATCAATTTTTACATGAATATAAATATGATTTCAACTTTGGGTCCCCCCCCCCCCCCCCCATCCCTCTACCCCCTTTCCCCCATTTCACCTTGAAATTATTGCATTATGAATGGACGCAATCAAATTTACATGAATGTACAGAAATGTCCAACTTTGATAATTTACTTTCCTCACTTTGTACATACAGTTTATGAATGTATTTTATTGTATGGTGTAAAATGAACATGTTTTGGAATTTCAAAACGGATATGCGTTAGGGAACATGATTACCAACTACCCCTTGTATCCTTATCGAAGTACCGGTGTACCTAGCCGCTTTTATGACTGCCCATGGCTGTGTGCTCAACTTGTTAATTGAAACTTGCCAATCAGTAAAGCGTAACGCAGCACACAATGGGCCACTACACCTTCAACCTGGGGGCTCTCAATATCTCGCCCAGACAAAAATTTCCAGTGTCCTTTGCACTGTCAGCCAGGCTGTCCACTGAAGTTACTTCAAATGAAATCACCATTAGCCACCTGGTACGACATGCCGAGGGGAAGCAGACCATATTTTCTTCTATGTATTTTTCAGTGACCTCCCAAGTACGATAATACATTTACAACATACAACATTTGAAGTTTTATTGCAGAATGAATAAAGATCAGTTAAAAATTGGAAAAGAGAAAAATGATGGGAAAAGAGACTTGAAACATGTAAACAAATTTAATAAGCCTAGGGTGTTTTGTGTTTTCGCCTAGGGAAACAAAGAAATGTTTCAAACATCTATTTGTATGACACATGTACCAACAATGTCCATTCAATCTCCCCCATTTTTGTTTTCTTTTCCTTTTTGGTAATATACGAGGTACACGCCCAACAGTGTCAAAAAAAAGGGAAAATCTGTGCTTATCACTAAGGTATGATAGGAAACTCTTTACAGAGCGATACAACAGGAAGCAATCTGATCATCAGAAGAAGTCCCCCCGTCCGACGAGTGTTTCGGCCCATATACTCCTTTACACTCTAAGGGGGGGCGGGCCCACTTGGGTCATGACTCCCAAGCGTCTCAGCCTCCTGTTGTTTTGTATCGAAAATGAACCCATTTCACTTATGGTAGCAACTTTAATCCACAACTCCGCCAGTCGTGGAGGCAATTGTGAAAGTAACAAAACAAAGACAAATTATTCCGTTCGTTCCGTCGCACACACTGAGACACCATCGCTAGGCCGATGCGTCTGGCCACTGAAATTCTGACACTGAACACCCCTATAATATACACCGCCTGTTGCCGCTCAGTCACAGCCCGTTCACTAGTACACCAAAAAACTCAGCGTATTATGGACTTTTAAAAATTCCTGGTGTTTTCTGTACCGCAGCGTTTATTGTCATGATTTCCATTGCCCATTGCGGTTGTTCCATAGCCAGCATGATGCCTTTTCAGCAGTTTCACTAAGCCTCTTCAGTGCCCTTGTTCTCGACTGTCCCCTCAGCCCCAACAGTTTCAATAGATCATACACTGATGCAGCCACAAGCCCTCTTGCGCCCACTTCAACAGCCATGACCTTTGCAGTGAACCCATCGTGTCTCAGATCCGCGGCCAGATCACTATACTTGGCCGTTTTGAATGAATGTTGCTCGTCTAATCTGGATTCAAATGGCACGGTCAGTTCAATCAGTATGACCTGGAGCGTTCCTGAAGAATGAAGCACTATATCCGGCCGTCTCCGCGATTTTCTGATACTCTCTGGATATGCCCCTCGTCCAGGTAGGTCTACCGCCATCTCCCAGTCGTTTGCACAGTCAAGAAGAGATGGTAAACTGCTACCAGGATTACTCGGTTTGGGGTGTGCTGACTTTCCTGCCCTCAGAAAGTATGTATTTGCGGTGCTTGGCCTGGGTTTGCTATTCGCCTTCATCCTTGCCAGATCTATTATCGCAGCAAGCTCATTTAGCACTTTGTTATGGCGCCAAGTGTATCGCCCTTGCCCTAATGCCACCTTACACGCTGAGAGCACGTGTTCGAGTGTCTGCCTCCCCTGGCACAGGGGGCACTAAATCTAAATTGTGATTTGACCTGATTCGTGTATGTAAGTGTACAAAAGACAGGGGGCACTAAATCTAAATTGTGATTTGACCTGATTCGTGTATGTATGTGTACAAAAGACAGGGGTGAATGCACGTGAGTCATTACATAAATTGTATTTTTCTTATACTCCGTGTTGTAAAATGCACAGTTTTGTAAAATGAAATTGAAAAGCAAATAAACTTCACTTTAAAAAAAAAAAAATTTGACTAAAGATTTCCGTGGAGAGGAGCAATATAATGAGTCTATAAACTATTTTTCAAGCCCTACTTTATAGGGCATACATTGCAATGAAAGAATGGTACCATTATGTATAGTTATGTACGTTAACATTAGTGTATTTACCAGTAATCTCTGCACGATCGCTTCGCGGCCTTTTGATATGACAAATAAAATTATAATCTCCCGAAAAAAAAAAAAATTTTACCTCTTACGACAAAAAGGTAACTATTGCATATAAAAGTTAACAGATGCGGATAAAAGTCAACTTTTGTGGATTAAAGTTAACTACTAAGGATAAAGTTAACTACTGTGAATAAAAGTTAACTATTAAGGATAAAGTTAACTATTAAGGATAAAGTTGACATATAATTTATGTAAGAGTCGAATATGACTTTTATTTTTTTATCCCCCCCCCCCCCCCCCCCAATCGTCACACAAAGTCACACAATATTGACCCCCTCTCCCCTCTCTGCGTAACGTCATATGTGGATGACCTCAAAGTGTGAACTTACGTGTCCAGCAACGGCAAAATCAACACCAAACGGGTTTATTGGTCCAGTCCCTTCATCTAAAAAATGGCCGACTCCTTGCCAGATTTCTCCAGATTTGCACGGAAATGGTACAGCATCACCATTTGGTATTTTGTTTTGGTACAACTTGTATGGCGTCACATATTGCAGAAATGACGCTACGAGAACGAGTCTGAAAGACAAATTAAAACATTGATAAGGTGTTGTTTTACTTCTGTGTTGTTGTAATACAGTTCACCCTATCTTTGGACACCCGAATCAAGGTAGACACCGACAGATGGTGAAGGTGATGAAGGGGTAGGGTGTCTCTGGTCTGGTTTGCGTGGGTGGTGTGTTGACATTAGGTGTGCAGAACGTAGATGGATGTCCACACCGGACCACAGTACCAGTTACAGCAATGTTACACAGACTTACGATGATGAGTCAATAAAGGAACAGCTAGTAACGTTTTCCCCATTTATTATAGCACAGCAACAAGACGTAGACAAATCCATGTAGGCATGACACAGGAACATGGCGGATATGAAGACAGTTCACTACAGTTGCATGTACATAAGTTCCAATAAATATATGATTATCAAAGTGTTGCAGACTCCAATTTTATCTCTCATTCCACAACTAGCAGAAAAACCCCACATTACAGAACGGGTAAATAACTGTATAAATATCCAACAGTTTCATTCTGACTTTTCATAGCTCGCACTTCTTAAGTCAACCCCAAACATGGCGGGCGACAAACATAGCATAGTCTATCCCTCTAATCGGACGTATCAAAGATAGGCTGTCCTTTCGAAGATAGTCTTATATAACTCCTTCGTACATCAGGCGAGTTTTCACTTTCAAAGTTATAATAGCAATAACTTGTAATTCATCTGGTCTTCCACTCCAGATAATTATATATTAGGCCTCTATAAAACAGTAAACACTGTGGATTCCTCATCTGTAGACATAAGTGTCTAAGTTCAAAATATACCGCTAATCATGCGGGTTTTATAATAACATCTATTCTCCTGGGTCTCTGTGTGTAAATCTAAACCTAACGGTCTTAGATGGCTCCAACGAGCATAACAAGTAGAATACTCTGCCTTTCAACCATTCGTGAGCTCTCGTCACCGGTTGACTCAAAATATGATCCTTACAAAGGAAGTGTGAAAGTTTCGTTTTTTTACCTTGCTACGAATTCCTAAAACAACTTAAAAGCAACTGCCGTCTTCCTGACGAACAGAAATAACACAGGGGACTTCAAATAACAGTGGAAGAGTTTCCATCCCCAGAGGCAATGCAGAGAATTAACCAGACATTCCGTCTGACAGCCCCAGTTCAACAAAAAGCGGCCTCCCGCACCGGAAATCTTTTCCAAAAAAACCCTTAGTTCGGACATGCGCGGTTCGCCTCACCTCTGACCTAAGCAGTCAGCTGGTATAAACATTTAAGAGGAGTAACTACATATTTACTTTCCCTCAAAGCAAAAAATGAGTATTCGCCCTTAGATTATGGTTCTAACGAAAGATACATTAGACCCAAACTCTTATTCAAAATATTTCCAAACATAACAAGTATACAGACAGACTACATTATCAGTTATGAAAACTGCACGTAACAGTCTTACCACACCTCCCAAGAAAAAAAAATGAAACATTTTTTTTAAAAAATACATCTAGGAGCAACATACAATAGGCTCACAACGCATGAATAATGCGCAGATGAAAAGCATTAAGAATAAATATAACGCCAAATGTGAGGCTAAGTCGACATATGGAGCGACTGGTGAGAATATATCTCATAATCTCAGAGAAAGCGTTTCTCTAAGTATAAATGTTTCCAGAGAGGTGTCACCAACTTATACTACAATACTGGCAATGACACAATGCATACAATAATTTCATACAATAATTTCATATTAGGTATCTTAAGTTCATGATTAACAAAGAAGAAAAATCATCAAAGAACAGCGGTGAATATACTTCAATGAACCGCTAAGTAGTGATACAATCACTATATTACAAATTACAAATGTGTATCTATATTGATATAGAAAGAAACTATTATAGACTTCGACGTATTAGGAAGTCCAAGACATAAAAGTTAGGTGGAATCATGTGGGCATCTAGACAAAATGTCTGACATCACATTATCTGATCCACGGATAGCTCGTACCGAGAAATGAAAAGGTTGAAGAGCAATTGCATATCGAGTAGACCTCGAGCTCTTCAAATTCTTACTCTGTATAGCCGTAAGAGCTTTCTGGTCGGTTTCTACTATGAAATGTGCGCCTAGAAGGAATCTTTGTAGTTTGAGAATTGACCAGACCATAGCCAACAGTTCACTGTCTAAAACCGAGTAATTCCTTTCTGCCGCATTAAGTTTTCTGCAGATATACATTACAGGATGCAGAGTTCCAGAGTACTCTTGCATTAGTGCCGCTCCAATCCCAGTGGATGCAGCGTCACTACGAAGAAAAATGTCTTATCTTTAGTAGGTAACAATAAAATAGGTAGTGTTGAAAACATAGTTTTGATCTTATCCAGCGAGGATTGGCATTCCTGAGACCAGTGAACTATATTAGGAGACCCTTTCTTTAGTAGTGTAGAAAGAGGTGCCATGATAGAGGATAGATTCGGAATGAATCGTCCATAAAATTGTATAAGACCTAAGAGACTTCGCACTTGCTTTTTAGTCTTAGGAATAGAGATGTTAAGTATCTTAGTGATATTATGGTCCTCTGTCTTCAGGAAACCATGACCGACTCGATGGCCTAGGAAAGAAATTTCGCTAAAACCAATGCAGGCTTTAGAGGGTTTCGCTGTTAGGTTATGCTCACGTAAAGAAGACAGTAATTCCTCTAACCCCGAATAGTGATCTTTCCAAGTATCGCTGAACAGACAGATGTCGTCTAGGTATGCAATGACATCTGACCGATAAGATAGGATTCGACGCATCATGCGTACGAATGTAGCAGGTGCGTTCATAAGGCCAAAAGGCATGAAATTCCATTGGAAAATGCCTCTAAGTGTAGAAAAAGCCGTAAGAGGTTTGGAGCGTTCAGATAAAGGAACTTGCCAATATCCTTTAGACAAGTCAAGTTTAGTGAAAAAATGAGATTTAGAAAGCCTAGTAAGTAGCTCTTCTTGTAAAGGCATAGGTTCAGCGTCAAACTTCGTAACTTGATTCAATTTGCGATAGTCAACGCAAAGACGTATGTTATTGTCTTTTTTCCGAACAATAACCATCGGCGAAGAATATGCAGAAGTGGATGGTTCAATTATTTTTAAATCTATCATCTCATCCAACTCCTTCTCAACCTGTGCTTGAAAATGTATAGGGATAGGATAAGGTCTGACCCTAATAGGATTATGGTCAGTCAGAATAATGTCATGTTCAATGACATGAGTTTGTCCAGGGATGTCAGTGAGGACATCCTGAAATGTTTGTAACATAGTCGAAACTTGTCACTGTTCTCCTAGGGATAAATCAGGAGAGACAGTAACGTTTTTCCATGATTCACTAGAATAAAGTGGGATCATCGGAAGAGGAAGATTAACATCTGAAAAACTTGTTTCCTCATCCTGTATTACGGACAGCGATGAGTAATGACCATGCTGGACTGGAGAATCGTCCGTTGCCTGGAAAATAGGCTGTAAATAATCCGGACGTTTATGGAATTCCGTAAGCATGTTGATGTGGAAGGTGTTATGTTTCCCGTCAATATCGACAATATAGTCAACATCTGAAATTTTCGATATTATATCGTACGGACCTTTCCAAGAAATAAGAAGTCTGTTTTCCCTACAAGGTAGCAAAACAAATGCTTTGTCACCAGGACAAATTTGTCGTAAGGTTCTTTTCTTATTTGCAAATTGCCTTGCCTTCTGTTTAGCAAATTCAGAAGAAGAAGTTGCTAATTAGCATGCTTCGATAATCTTTTGTCTAAGCGCGATGACATATTCGTAAGAGGATTTTGTGTCATCGTTAATATTATCAGCGGTTATGAGATCATGAAGCAAAGACATAGGGCCGCGCGGTTGCGCGCCAAAGACAAGTTCAAAGGGAGAAAATCCTGTATGTTTATTGGGGACCTTTCTGTAGGCGAAGAGGGCCGCAGGTAAAACCCTGTCCCAATCTTGAGGATGATCCTCAGTTATCTTTCCTAATAAGTTTTTGAGTGTTCTATTTAGGCGTTCGACCATCCCATTAGACATTGGGTGATAGATACTACTCAAAGATCTTTCTATCTGCAGAGTAGACATTACTTGAGACATGGTATCCGATATTAGTTGGGTGCCATGGTCTGATAATATTTCTCCGGGAAATCCCAGACGAGAAAATATGAGCCAAAGAGCATCTGCAATATCAGCAGTAGTAATGCTCTTCAGAGGAATTGCCTCTGGCTAACGTGTGCACATATCAACACACGTCAGGATAAACTGATGTCCTCTGGCAGACTTGATCTTAAACGGACCAATAATGTCTATTGCCATTTTCTGAAACGGCCGAATAGGAATGTCTGCAGCCTGAATAGGTGCAGCATGGCGTGGACCTTTAGATTTGACCTCTTGACATACTTTACAAGATCGACAATATATCCGTATGTCCTTGTTTACTAATGGCCAAAAGAAAGCCGCAAGAACTCTTGACTTCGTACGGGAAAAACCCATATGTCCAGCACACTGAGAGTCGTGAGCGTGCTGCAAAATTTTAACTCTCAAATTCTTGGGCACAAGAATCTGAGAATGACTTGACTTAGTGGAGTCTTGAACCATACGTACAAGTACGCCATTCTTCATTGTAATTCAAGATTTACGATTTATATCATTATTTGGATCACCTTTTATTGCAAGAGTGAAGAATTTCTTTAGAGTGGGATCATCTTCTTGCTGTTTTATAAATGAGTCACGAGAAATTACCAAGGGATCATCTTGGTTATGCACTTCATTATCTTCAGTAGATGAAGTTTGAAGCATATGAAGAGCCTGAGCTCTAGTGACTACAGCATTAGCAGTTTGCATATTTTGTTTTTCCCAAACGGAAATTTGTTGCGGAGTGCATTCTTTGACTCCGTGAATACGACCGATGATAAGATCAGCGATCGGATTCGACAGAAGACATGCGTGTACATCTCCTGTAAAGAAAGGAGTAGCAATCCTAATGATAGCAGTAGAGTATTTCTCTAAGGTGCCGCCAAATGTTACACATTTGACTACTTTTCCTGTGGCACGGGAAGGATCTACGAGTGACTGCCTAACACCAATTGTGGTGCATCCAGGATAAAAAAGAACTGAGACTGGATTATCATTTACTAGACCTTTATGTAAGACAAGAGAACCTCTTCCATCATGCGCGACTGATGCAGGAAGAGCGGGAAGAGGATGGCCACAACTTAAAGTAGACACCGTAGTTGGTTCAAATAATGTTTTGCATTGGGGGCACTGAGATGCTCTCCCAAAATCAAAAGCGGAACATACCATATTATTATCATCATTATTATCTTTAGTCTGTTTATAGGCTTCATGGGACTCTTGCTGTGCAGAGTTTGCCTGATAATGTGATTTATGTTTTTTGTATTGTTATCTACCTCGATAATTATTGCCTCTGTAATCATTAATGTTTCCTCTATTGTAACCCCTATTTGGGTTTGAGTCATAGTTCTCATAGTTACCATTATCATGTTCATTATAATGAGTATCTCTGTAATTATGATCTTGTTGTCTCCATGACGGATAACTTGGATAGTTTCTATAATGACTTCCTCTGCGGAAATTCCTATAATTATGATAACCCCTGAATCGAGGGCTGTTGGCTCGTCTCCAGTTCTTCGAATAAGAACCCTGAAATGATTGGTTACCTTGGTTTTGATAACTATTTGTTACCTTTTTTTCAAACCTGTTTTGTGGTCCCTGAAATTTGTGTGAATAATTAGGATTGTATGGTGTTGCTGAAGCAACTGGCATACTCTCCTTAATCTTAATGTTGCCAAAAGTCACGTCAGGATGTGCAGTGACATATTGGGAACAATATTCTTCCATTTGTTTTAGTGTTTTGGGTTTACCTCATGTATAAATTCAAGGAATGTTTTATTTACACATGACATAATCTTATTCCTGAGCAACAAATCCATAAGTGCTTCATATGTTTTTTCTGTCTTGGATAGCTCAATTCATCGTGTAAATGTAAGACGTGCCTTTGCAATGAATTCTGAGAATTCTACTCCTGCCTCAGGCACCATCGTCTTAAACAAAAGACGATAACCTTCTTCTGTCAATTGATATTTTTTATCAAGGTTGCTCTAATAACATCATAATTATCTTTATCAGCCTCTTCTACCAGACTTAAACTAGTCCTAGAATCACCCCTCAAATTCTCTGATAACTGATTTGCATATTGTGATTTATCCACATTATGAGTTCGACAAGAACGTTCAAATCTATTCAGCCAGAATGTTATATCGTCACTGGAAGGATTGAACGGTGGTAGCTTAACCTTAAAAGCAGAAGGTTTACCATCATTACCAGGTGACTGATTAACTTTACTCATACTTGTCAATTTCAATTTTTCTATCTCAAAAGCTAAAAGTTTTTCCTGATGTTCATGTTCCATCTTTGTTTTTCTCTCCTCAGCTTCTAATCTTTTATTTTCAGCATCCAATTCTAGTCTTTTGTTCACAGCCTCTAGTCTTTTACTTTCAGCCTCTCTGTCTAATCTCTTTTGTTCAGCCTCAGCTTCTCTTTCTAATCTTTTTTCCTCAGATTCTCTTTCTAATCATTTTTCCTCAGCTTTTCGTTTTTTTCTTCTTCCTTCTGTGCTTTAGCATAATGAGAAAGTGCAAACTCTTTTAACTCCTCAGGAGTCATCCCAAGGGCTCTCCCTTGCTCAATAAAGTAGTCTAAAGTTGCCATAATATTTAATAATATGTGGCTATTATCCCTGAAATAACAAATTAATTTATTTCAACCAAACAGGAGCAAGTTTTTAACAAAAACTTGTATAATCAGCTCCCTTAATTTCAATGTCTTTTGAAGACAAGTCTTTTGTAAGAACTTGTATGATTATTTTACAATAATAATACCATCAGACATTTATATCATAAGTTCAATCAAAATGTCAATAGTTTATGTCTAAGTATGTGTACCAATAGCAAACAAAACAATAACAATAATACGAAGACAAATATTCAAAACACTACGATAACATTCGCAGAAGTCAACTAAAAAGCTAAACTGAAGGAAATCTCACAAAGGATGTGATGATATCTGCGAAAATGTAAACAAAACAAACGACGTCACAGTGCATAAACATAAAAGTGTATAAAACTGAATGACAGGAAAGAGTAGACCTACAAATACAAACAAATTTAATCAAAACTAAAGAATAGAAAAATGTTACAAAAACAACGAAAAAAAAGCACACCTCGTCACAACTAACACAAAATAGCAACAGTTGTCGCTTAGCAAATTTCACTATAGGAAATTTGCATAAACCCTACAGAACATTCTCAGTAGAAAACCTCTGTCACGTGGTATTTTCTAAAGGAGTCACCGCCCAACCTGAATCCCGCGAAACATAAACTAATTTAATATACAAACAAATAACATGTAACATATATACATAAATATGAAGAAGGCTTAATAGCAGTATATAAATTATAGTCTACACCACAAAATATGTCACTTTAATGAATAACAAATTCTTGGTCTAAACCAGTGGTGGCCAAGCTAAGGTTGGCCGAGGGCCAGATTATGGTAAAGGGTAACACCCGAGGGCCAGACCTATAAAATCCTTAAAAAATAACGTTCTGATAATTAGTTTTACATATATAATGAAAACCGTACAGAAAGCAACAGCAAACTACTGTTCTGCACATCTGCCAAGACATGTATACCAGTCTTCGAACTGAAATTACTATAAAAAAAATATATAATGAATCTGTTGTTTTAATTTGTTTTGTAATTTGTAATATGACATGTAATTATTTATTTCAAACATTCATTTGTGTGTTATTTCATTGTGAAGAATTTGGCTTCAATCAACAATAAGAGGCCGGCCAAAACAGGTTGGCGGGCCGGTTAAAACAGGTTGGCGGGCCGGATCTGGCCCGCGGGCCGTAGTTTGGACCCCACTGGTCTAAACTATTACAATGTTCAATACAGAGCAGTGTAAGAAGATCCACCGTTGATATGTAATAAGTAAGACTTCTCGATTCGACTGCACTGTCCTTGTTGCCAAAAAGTTAAATATATATTTGAAAATTTGATGTGTACTTGACCTTCTCCAAAGACTGCACCATTTCGGGCAATGCCTGGTAGTTTGCAAATATAGCCAACTTGCTATATCTCGTAGTAGATGGTGATGAGGGTACTTCACGGCTTGAATGTTGATGTCTGTTGAATGTCGAATGAGTAAGGGACCCCGAATGTGCTGGTGCCAGACCAAATCAGCATTTGGCCACCAAAGATGATAAGGTGTTGTTTTACTTCTGTGTTGTTGTAATACAGTTCACCCTATCTTTGGACACCCGAATCAAGGTAGACACCGACAGATGGTGAAGGTGATGAAGAGGTAGGGTGTCTCTGGTCTGGTTTGCGTGGGTGGTGTGTTGACATTAGGTGTGCAGAACGTATATGGATGTCCACACCGGACCACAGTACCAGTTACAGCAATGTCACACAGACTTACGATGATGAGTCAATAAAGGAACAGCTAGTAACGTTTTCCCCATTTATTATAGTCACAGCAACAAGACGTAGACAAATCCATGTAGGCATGACACAGGAACATGGCGGATATGAAAACAGTTCACTACAGTTGCATGTACATAAGTTCCAATAAATATATGATTATCAAAGTGTTGCAGACTCCAATTTTATCTCTCATTCCACAACTAGCAGAAAAACCCCGCATTACAGAACGGGTAAATAACTGTATAAATATCCAACAGTTTCATTCTGACTTTTCATAGCTCGCACTTCTTAAGTCAACCCCAAACATGGCGGGCGACAAACATAGCATAGTCCATCCCTCTAATCGGACGTATCAAAGATAGGCTGTCCTTTCGAAGATAGTCTTATATAACTCCCTCGTACATCAGGCGAGTTTTCACTTTCAAAGTTATAATAGCAATAACTTGTAATTCATCTGGTCTTCCACTCCAGATAATTATATATTAGGCCTCTATAAAACAGTAAACACTGTGGATTCCTCATCTGTAGACATAAGTGTCTAAGTTCAAAATATACCGCTAATCATGCGGGTTTTATAATAACATCTATTCTCCTGGGTCTCTGTGTGTAAATCTAAACCTAACGGTCTTAGATGGCTCCAACGAGCATAACAAGTAGAATACTCTGCCTTTCAACCATTCGTGAGCTCTCGTCACCGGTTGACTCAAAATATGATCCTTACAAAGGAAGTGTGAAAGTTTCGTTTTTTACCTTGCTACGAATTCCTAACACAACTTAGAAGCAACTGCCGTCTTCCTGACGAACAGAAATAACACAGGGGACTTCAAATAACAGTGGAAGAGTTTCCATCCCCAGAGGCAATGCAGAGACGTAACCAGACATTTCGTCTGACAGACCCAGTTCAACAAAACGGCCTCCCGCACCGGAAATCTTTTCCAAACTCTATCTAGTTCGGGCATGCGCTGTTCGCATCACCTCTGACCTAAGCAGTCAGCTGGTATAACCTTTTAAGAGGAGTAACTACATATTTACTTTCCCTCAAAGCAAAAAATGAGTATTCGCCCTTAGATTAGGGTTCTAACGAAAGATACATTAGACCCAAACTCTTATTCAAAATATTTCCAAACATAACAAGTATACAGACAGACTACATTATCAGTTATGAAAACTGCACGTAACAAACATGTTGTAAGAATTTTACTTGCATGAGCAGACAAATGAAATCCTCATGGCGGATGAATAATGGTGATACAACTGTAACGTTACTTCATTTGTATTCAGTCAATACATTCATAGCCCCCCCCCCCCACTCCCGAAGGAGCATAGGCTTTCAATAAACACTTGTTAAGTCCTCCTGTCGCGTGCTTTCACCTCAAGGTCTTGTTACGTCTTTCTTATCATTTTTTTGTATCACCTGTTCTCTTCTCCATGTGTTCTTCCGTCTGCTACTTCTTCTTTGAGCCTGAGGAGTCCAGAAAAAGGACTGTCTTGTAATGTTGTCAACTGGTTCATTCAATGTCTGTCCTTTTCATCGTTCCTGTTCTGTTGTTTTTCAGTTGGCTTCGGAAGGTTCTGGTTCGATTCCCGGTAAACCTATCACTTCTGTTTTTTTTCTGTTGTCTAGTCTTCTACCTCTTGATTTCTCACTGAGTGCCTGATTACATACCTTTGTGTGTTGTTTGTTTATTTATTTACTATTCATTGTCAGTGTCTGTTACGCACGGATCATTATTATTTTCGTTTGTATAATCATTTTTCGTATGTATGATCATTTTTTGACTGAAATGTATATTATATATATTTTACAGTCAAAGGGACAGAACCCGAGATATTGATATTGCTATTTTTTATGAGTTTACCTTCTCTTGTATCGAGACATGTTCGGTCTATAATTTCTTGAACGAAGCGTGACCACATCTCCTTATTTGGTAGTATCAGTCAACTGTTGTAGATGTCTGAAACCTGCCTTAACGCTTCTGTTCATGACCATAAAAGGCGCGACTGAATAAGACTTTTATCTCGAATGTTCTTAGAATCGTCTTATTGTGAACGGCGACTCAGAGATTGTTGTTCTGCGCATGTCTCGACTTGGAGTTCGTTGGTTGTTCCGCCCAGCTCGGGGCAGTTAAGAAATGGTCTGAGTAGCGAGCAGACGCAACCTGCGTCTTGTGATTTTCTGAGGGAAATACATTGTCTTTGTGAGTTAGTTAGCTAACTAGACTATTTCCCAGTATTATTCAAGCCTGCCTGGAGGCATATGTTCGTGGTTGATTTTCCGAAATAAGGTAATTCCTCTTGTATCGAACTTTATGCTATCATCTAGAGGTTCGTCATTTTGTCGCCTTTTGCTCGCCTGTGTGATTCAAAATGGAGAGGTACTTTGACTAGGATTAAGTCACCGGTATCTTTATACCTGAACTAGTTATATATATATATATATATATATATATATATGGGTCGCTCTAGACCAGCAAGACTATTGTCTGTGTTCCAGGATTCGTTATATCAGAGATCACGTCCAAGTCAGATGGTTAGACTTAGGAAGGTTATAAAGGTCGAGCTGACCTGCAATCCATGTATGCTATTCACGTGCAGACAGTAAACGGACTTATTGTATACATCTGATCTGCTAGCATCAGGAAGGGAATATTTATTATTGTCTATGAACATTGATGATCTGCAGCTGACACTGTTGCAGAATTTATATATATTATTTATACAGCTTCACGAACTAGAACTCTATGATTTTGAATGCTGAACTCGTTGAACTATGTTGATGATATAAATATCCTGACTGTTTTGTGGCGTGCAATAAATGGTAAAAAATTATACAACGAAGTTACCATTTCTATGACTCTACACATCATGTTGCATGTGTTGTACCCTGTGAACTGTTCTACTGCAACATACACAGCAACATTATAAACCAGAGACACCTACATCTTGCACTTTAATACCTGGTGTCGATAGGGGTGGTAATTTGACGTCATCCTAAATCCACCCTTATCAGTGTCTTTTTTCTCTCCTCTTTTTCTCCCGGCACTTGTCTGGTTCTTGTCAACAGTCCTACATTTGTGACCTTGTCATCAGCTCCATATTAGTGACCTTACCATCAGTTCCACATTAATGACCTTATCATCAGTTCTACATTGGTGACCTTGTCATCAGTTCCACATTGATGACCTTGTCATCAGTTCCACGTTGGTGACTTTGTCATCAGTTCCACATTGGTGACCTTGTCATCAGTTCGGCATTGGTGACCTTGTCATCAGTTCCCCATTGATGACCTTTTCATCAGTTCCACATTGATGACCTTTTCATCAGTTCCACATTGATGACCGTGTCATCAGTTGCACATTGATGACCGTGTCATCAGTTGCATATTTGTGACATTTATATGCCGTATTAATCATTTTGTTGTAAGCAAGCGGCCGTTTCTGAAAGTCTGTAGCTTTCTGGTTGTTGTTTTAGTTGTTCTCCATGTTTTACAACCATACAATAGAACTAACTTGTTATTTTAGTATATCTCGCAGTGGGTAGAAATTCACTGTATTTTCATTTTGTTGAATTTATAGTTGGTTTTCAGTAGTCCTTCCGAGGGACTGTTTAACTTGTTTTTTTTTTTTGTGTGTGAATGGTTTGCTATGGAATATACGACTTACAATGCATCTGTAAAGTCAACTGTTTTAGCTTTTGCATTAACTTAATTTATATCAATTTTATTGCTGCTAATTTTATTGCTTCTGCCTCAGCTTTGGCGTTGTTTAAAATTGTTTTAGTGGCCACAGACAAATGAATTTCTTGCTCAGTCTTCACTTTTGTGTTTATGTCACGACACTTTTCTGCAATAACTCACTAGGATTCGTCGTGATCCTGGCTGTGTAATAGATATAAATAATACACAAAGATGGGTACGTTGCAAGCACTCATAAGAAATAAAGAAGTAAATAAAAAAGACAAACAACAGAAAGGATAGGCTTACCGGCGACTAGAACCCAGGACCATCGAAACGGCCCCACACCCTGGCTAGTGGTTTGAATCATGACTAACCCTACTGTCAGCTCATCATGTGACGTATTCTTTCCAGAACGTTGTCTCCATTACAGCTGCTCTGAACGCATCACGATTCTGGGCAAGTCGACCTGCATCAGCCAAAGACAAGTTCAGACTCTCTGTGATGTCCTGGGTCCACCGTCGTCTAGGTCGACCCCTTCCCCTTTTTCCAGGGACCATGCCTTCCATCACTGTTTTTTCCAGACTATTATGTCTTTTTATATGACCGAAAAATTTCAGCTTCCTTATTGCGATGGTATTTAGGAGCCAATGTTCCTGTACGTTTAGTGAGTGCAGTACTTCTCTATTGGTCTTTTTTTCTGTCCAGGGTATTCTCAACATCCTTCTGTAGCATTTCATTTCGAATGATGTAATCTTTTTTGCAACTGTTTTATTGAGTGTCCAAGTCTCGCAGCCGTATGTTGCCACTACTGTCAGCTAGGAAGCACAAAGATAGTGTTTCATGGACAGAGGGTATTAGCACGACTGCCCAACGTATCTACGGATATTCGGATCCAGGAACGACCCAGGCTAATTGTAGACGCAATCACGTATATAGCTTTCCTATTCACTATCATTCCCTCCGTTATTTTGGAGTTTACAATTGCTGCTTCTCTCCTTGCTGACGTAATGTCGACAAAACAACTAACTGGATAGGAAAAAACCACACCAACTCCAGTTTTCCAGTTTCCAAAGACAAAATAAATATTTTCATTTTACAAATCTACACTGGGCAGTGATATAAGCATCCACATATCATACATATGCTATGGGAGACACACGATACACTAATACAATGTTAAAAACGCAAATGGCATGCGGTATGAAACCACCAGAAGCTCACCTGAATATATGTCACAATGGACTCATCTTTTAATTATACATGTCAAATAAATGCAAATATAACATGATAAAATATGCAATTTACAACTTACCTTGAAATCGGGCGAATTGATTTATATTACTTTGCACAGGAAACTTCCGAATAGTATCGGCAAACTGATTTAAGATGCCGCCTCTTTAGGTTGGTTAGGTGTCTAACTGGGTGTACTTGAATTAAGATCCTAGATCTTAATGCGCAAAGTGATGATTCTGGAGTTACTCCCTTCTAATCTTAGAATTCACTTGCAGACTTACGGCCTGTCCTATATAAGGGACCTTCTGTGTTCCACGGCTGTCATGATTTGTCCTTGACGAAATTGGAAGTCAGTGCAGTAATCTTACAGTGGTGTAGATTATAAGCCCAGGACCCACCAGAATGGTGACACCGCCTCGAGTTCCCGTAACATACCTCTATGTGTGTAATATTTATTTATTTACTGTTTAAATGCCTCGGGTTTCCCCTCTTTATTTGTTTAAAATGTTTATACAATACCAAACCTACGCTCTGTCCTCTGCTGTTTACAGTCTTCTATCATTTACTAGATATAGTGGGAAGTTCATTGTCTTATGCAATCTGACCTATACTGTATAATAGGACGACCGCACAAGTGATGGCATCATTAATTAGGCTGGATCGTCCCTAGGTACATATCTGGTGTTGTGTGTGGTCAATCACACTAATGTCCCCCGTCCACGAAGAACTATTAGGTGCCTAATTGGCAGGAAGTATAGTGTGATTCACGTCCGTAGCTAGGCGGTGTTGCCGTTTGGATGATCCTGGGTTCGATTCTCCGGCGAGCCTATCACTTCTGTTGTTTTTCTGTTGTTTAGTTTTCTACTTCTTTATTTCTCACGAGTTGCCCGTAATATACCTTTATGTGTGTACTATTTATTTATTAGCGGTAAATCCTTACTTACTTAGTCGTTCCTCTTCTACTGTGAGGAGTAGTTTGGAAAAGAGAGAGTCATACCATCTTATCGGCTGTCTTCCTCCTGCCCTGGTTCCATTCTAATCCTCGGTCCTTCAGGGATTGTCTAATGTTGTCTTCCCAGCTTTGTTTCCACTAAATCCAGGATTTCTAGTTTTGCTTTCCTCATCTCCTCCACCAGCTCCTCTTATTTCCCATTTATACTCCTTATATTCCATGTAGTCGTAGTACGCAGTACGTTCCAGTTCGAACCTATAAGATCAGTCCTTTCTTCTGTCTTGCATTTCGTGTAATCAGGTTTTAAAGCAAACAGGTGATTGGTTTGTTGTGCCTTTGCAGGATGGAGGGGCAGCCTCCTTACGGCCTCCATGCAGGCCGCCTTACTCCTTTATCAATCGGGCTTGGAACTGGCCTAGGCGGAATTCAGCGATAACTCCGTGTTCCTTAATGAGCGAAAAAAAAGAGTTGGGGGAATGAATAAAAATTATTCAATGAACCAAGACTATCATTACAGGCGAAATACGTGATGGGCAGAAACGGCTAGAAAAGACTTTTGTAGCCATACACTTATTTGCATACGAGTTCTACCTGTTAAAGCAGAACACAAAGCATTCTAAGTAAAGTGCTGCCCGAACACCCGCCATAGTTACAGGACAGCGACTTGAAGATAAGAAATGTAGAAATATAGGTCAGCTAGCCGTTGAAAGAATTATTCACTTGCTCGCGAATCTAGGGATTACAAGACTGAAGATTGGTATCAGCCACGTAACAATGCAAGTATTCTTTAGTGTGATAATGCAGATCTGAAGTTGGGAAACTAGCAATAGTCTAGTGACCGATAGTGTAGAAACATTTTTAAGATGTGCAGAAGTGCCAAATATGATACAGTGGCACTAAAACACAGAAAACATACTTAAGTTGAAGACAAGGCTTCAGTCGATAGATAAGATCAAACTTTGGTGGAACAAAAGGTCTAAAAATGTCCGCCGACCCGAGTTGGTTTCCTAACCCTTGTACAACCACCACAGACAACCACCTGGCCGATGTCACCAATCTACCACCGAAGAAGCAGAAACCTACTAACTCCCCCAGTAACACATTTGACGAATACATGAACTCTAGTTGTCCAGTATCACCAGAACCGAGTTGGTTTCCTAACCCTTGTACAACCACCACAGACACCCACCTGGCCGATGTCACCAATCTACCACCGAAGAAGCAGAAGAAACCTACCAAACGGCTGAGACTTGTGCTTTAGCTCGCTATTATTTGAAAAATAAAATATATTAACTAACATTCATTTTTGTTACCTATATATCGTCTAACTGTTCGTATAACTGTTGTAAAATATATATGTATATCGTATAACTATTGTCCTGTATGTCTACTTATTGTATTTCTAAATATATCGTCTTCTTGTTATCTAAATATGTCGGCTTCTTGTTGTAATATCGTCTTCTTGTTGTAACATCGTCTTCTTGTTGTAATATCGTCTTCCTATTATCTAAATATATCTTCCTATTGTCTAAATATATCATCTAACTGTTGTCCTGTATGTCTACTTATTGTATGTCTAAATATATATCGTCTTCTTGTTATCTAAATATATCTTCCTATTGTCTAAATATATCATCTTCTTGTTGTATAATCGTCTTCTTGTTGTCTCAAGTCTAAATATATCGTCTTCTTGTTGTCTAAATATATGTCTATATATATCGTCTAACTGTTATCTAAATATATCGTCTAAATATATCGTCTCAAGTCTAAATATATCTAAGTATATAACGCCTCCTGCGCGCCTCTTCAATGCGCTTATTTTAAAGTCACGCGCCTCCACAAAGCGCCTCCACGTGCTCCTCCACAATGCGCTTATATAAAAGTCACGCGCCTCCACCCGTTTTTTGCTATATAAAAGTCACGCGCCTCCACAAAGCGCCTCCACAATACTACCTGTTTCCTCCATTGTATACTAGGATTGTATATTAGGATAATGTGACCGACTGGCCTACACTAGCATTTATACGTGCTATAATGCTACACATGGGAATGACAGACATTAAAAGCAAAAACGCCGTATCTGCTTTTAATACCTAAAAGGGTAAGAACGAACCTGGAAAGGAAAATTAGCAAACGTCAAGAATCTCCATCTCAGGCGGAAGGCCTGTAGCCACTTGAATGACATATCACGAATGCAGAAAAACACAAACCTGGCCAGATAACTGACACGGGCACAATAACATTGATATTAGAGACGAAGATTCTTATTTTTATCTTTGACATAATCTTTTAATATCCAAATATTTCCCAATGTACTAAAAGGTACTCTTTTCTCTTGCATTCTTATTTTGATATCTCCTCCTCCAATTTTGTATAAAGTGTAGCTTTAGTACAGGTTTTTGCTTCTAGATCATGTAGGGATGTTTCTCGACGCAATATATATATATATTGTTTATCGCATATCGTATTTCGTAATCATCATTGCCGATACGTTCCCCAAGGAGCATTTAAAAAGATTATGTCAAGTCTTTCATCATTCCCAAGTCTTTACATGCTTTCCTCGAATCTTTGATTTCTGCCTTCAGTTCTATTCTTCATGTGCTTGTCTGTGTCCCTCAAAATCTTTCACCCTGTGGGATTACAGAACATGGACTATCTTGTAATGTTGTCAACAGGTTTTCTCAGTCTCTCTAAATAAATAACTGATAACTCTGACTTGGTTTTTTTATTTTTGGACATGCGCCCTAATTTAACAGATTTTGACGAGAAGTGCTTCGCTAAAATGAGGCAATTTTTTTTTTTTTTTCATAATAATAAAAAGTCTCGCTAGACACCTGTTCTCGACTCTTATTCCATGGCCACTTGTCTGATTCTTATAATATGTGTCTTTACTCTGTATATTTTCAGGCCAATTTGCTGTCACTTCTCATCGCGTATTCTCATTTGAATTTATGTCATGAATATGAACGTACAGTTGTTGCAGTTTTAAAACCCGTAAATTAAAGTTGCTGCAGTGCTCTCAAGCAGATCAATGGGGGTGCTTGTGATCTTGAGTAGCGCCTATAAGAGATTAACTCCTTCTAATGATGAGTTGCGATTTATGCCTATAAATACGATTTTGAGGTTCTGATTGGCTGGCAACCTGTCTAGGGAAACACTTGCCCCAGAAACCACGCTGTAGACGGGATAAAGAAATATACTTGGTGAATGATTCCGGAGAAACTTTGCTATAATATTGACTCCATTCTCCTCAAGGAGCGAATGAGTTAGCAAGATTTCCAGAACCTACTACAGCATTGGCTAGGAGCGACAAACAGGATATTATAACACTTTCATGTAATTCCCACGTGTCTCTGAAGAGACACAAAAAGAAAAGTCTACTGCACCGTCAAGCATGTCGTACAAGGCCACTAATACGAGGTTGTTAACACAGCTAGCAATCTCATCATGTAAGGGAAATAACTACAGAAACCACTGACCCACAAGAGCATGCGAATGATTGGTGCAGGCTTCCTGTAAGAGACCAGCTACAGTAGTGGCTCCGTGCTCAGTTCAGAGGTCAAAGGGAAGTGATGATGGTGTCAATGAAAATTGCTACTATACGCTCTCTTAGGTAAGAGGAATAAAAGACAAGAAAATGTCAACATACTGAAAGGAACAAAGTATTAAATATCACTAGATGTATGTCTTCAACGTCAGTTAGCAAATTGGTAGAGCGCGTTCTTCTCGAAACGAGGTTGCTGAGTTCGAAACCTAAGCTCCAGTCTACTCAACTGTAAATGGATACCTGATTCCTCTCTTATGTTAGGGGAAGCGCGGACAGCGAGGAAGGGAACAGGTTCCCCAACCTCATAAAGCCGAGACCCAGTACAGTGTCGTCTCCAACAATTCTCTCCCTTGGGGCAATATCTGTTGAAGAACTAACATGACGATGCGTGGATCACGTGGACCAATTATGTGACAGAACAATAACCATTGGGTAATATTTAAGCAGGATGTTATTTGCAAATAACGAAGGATTGTGTGTGTGTGTGTGGAGGGTGGGGAAGGGGGGGGGGGGGTGGTTAGCTACTTCATTATGTGAAAAAAGTAACTACAGAAAGAACTGCTGCAAGAAGCATCAATTGCTTTAAGGCAGGCTATCTGTAAGGAATCTATCACCTTTGGTTATCCCGTGGCACTTCAGGCTCCAAAAAATATGTGAGTCACTTAAGAAGAAAACAGTATTAGACGATACAACAATTCACAACATGCTGTTCGTGGGAAGAGTCTGGGGAAGGCAACGAAAGAATAAGACTACTACTCCTCCCTTCAAGCATGTCGTAAATGGAGATCAATATGAGGCTGTGCATGGGGATGGTAACCTCAACATGTAAAACAAATTACTAATAGACGCCACCGCTTCAAGAGCACGGTAAATTTGACACTTTCTTACTGCTAGAGCAGGGTTTCTCAACCGCGGTTCCACGAAACCCTAGGGGTTACGCGAGAGATCGTGATTGACAAAAGATAAACGTTTTTTTTTAAACTTTGCGCGGCGGGCGATGTTGGCGCTCGCAGTGGTGGCAATTACCGAGCAGCCCCGTATCACAGTGCGCAACAGTAAAGTGTTTATTCTTGTACATTCTGTCTCATTAGCATCTTGTAGAGTAGAAATTAGTGACACGACTTTTAATCTTTATTGGATAATGTAAAAAAAAAAAATCAAGAAGGACATTTTAAAAAAGGAAAAATCTGAAGTTTCCTCTGTACGACACTACTGACTTGTATTAGAGTTGATTAGAGTTGATATCATTAGAGTTTATATCATTAGATTTGATATCATTAGAGTTGATATCATTAGAGTTTATATCATTTATGAGGAGGGGAACCACATAAAAAGAATTGGCAAAAATAAATAAATCCACAGAAAAAAAAATCATTCTCCACTCAAAAGATCATTAACAATTATTATACTGATCCCGCCAAGGTACCATGAGCTGTAGATATAATAATTTTATGCAGGGGTTACCTGAGACCTGACAATTATTTCAAGGGTTCCTCCAGGGTAAAAAGGTTGAGAAATGCTGTGCTAGAGGGCTATCTGTATTGGTTTCTACATTCTCGGTAATGAGCGAAAATGACAATGAATGAATAAATAGGAAAATGTAACTTGCCAAGTGTTTCCTAACCTACTTTTGTGTGACCCCCAGTGTAAGCACATGTCACAGCTTCAGTCATTTCTGGAAAATTTTGTTTTCTTTGTTTTCTAAAATGTGGAACCGCTTATCCATAGAAAAATATGGACTGAGAGAAGACATGAGAGAAATGTTACACAATGTTTCGTATTTAAGCTAACCGGTACCGATAAACGTGTAATAGCCGCCACATCTATGTTAATTAATTTTGTATTGATTAGTGCGATAGTTATAACATGAAAGACTAATAATAATAATACTAAAAAGTAATAATAATAAGAAGTAGTAGAGTAGAAGGAGTAGTTGCAGCAGCGACAACAGCAGCAGAAGACGAAGACGAAGGAGATGAATGAATTATAAAATAAAAGCCATTAAGGAAAAAATAAATAAAAAAACAAAGAGTGAAATTATTGTGTATTCGCCTGATTAAATGTAATATTAGCAGACTTCTTCTTTGATCCTTTGCCGCCGATTGTCAAAGCAGTCAGTGGCCATCACGCCTAGTGGCATCTTGTAGGGCAGCAACAAACTGTTTCCACTTTGCTCGGTCGGCAGCCATCATTCGTGCAGTGCCCAAGCTCTGGTTCATTCTTTGCATCTCAGCCTCCATAGTTCTTCGTCAAGTTGTTTTTGGTCGGCCTCTCTTTCGCTTTCCTTCAAGGGTCCATAGCATAGCTGTTCTTGTGATGGCATCAGGGTCTCTTCTACCGTCTGGCAGCTAATGATGGTGTGCATGTCCGCTTGGTTACTCCGAATAAGTAGTTCTTGGTTGGTGATGGTATTCGGTCAAAAGATTCGGAGAATATTAACAGTGTATTAAGTATTATTTAAAAAATGATACAAAATATACTAATTTTAATATTTTAATAATATAAATATTATATGACATAAATTGTTCATATGTACCTACCTGAGAAACATGGTCGCAGAAAGATACAAGGTAAATAAGCACGGTCGGACTTCTTTCTGGTAATTATATTATGAACCATACGATGACGTAGTTCACAACTGGCAGGACTGTCAGATGAACGGTAGAACTAAACAGATACTACTTGAGCTATCAGTGTCATTTGAACTTTTAACCTTTTTATGCACTTCATGCAGTAGTTACGTTGCGAAAGATAACACAGTTCCAGGACTCATATTCTTGGGGACATTTTGTATGGAACACAATCCGGTTGTAACTATGGTGTGATAATTATTGCAACAATTCACTTTAAAAACACTGTCAATTATTAATTCTTTAGAAAACGTAAAATAATTTCAGAATAAATATCATATGCACATTTAATTTCAGTTTGAAACTAAGGCGTGTTTCTTTCTGCACATATGTTGAATTCTTATTCTCCTGCTTCTAAATATGTTGTCCACCGACCCCTTTGGGGTCTGTGAATGGATTTTAATGGGACCATATAAATATATAAATATAAATATAAATATATAAATATAAATATAAATATATATATATATATATATATATATATATATATATATATATATATATATATATATATATATATATATATATATATATATATATATATATATATATATATATATATATATATATATATATATATATATATATATATATAAATATATATATATATATATATATATATATATATGAATTGGAATTTTATTTTTAGTAAATTTGTTATTCGGGGAATTATCATAGATTGGTGCACTTAAAGAAGCATTCATTTTACAGGTCGCTTTTATATTGTTCATTATGACTACAGTGCAGTCCACTTAAGCGGAACTCGAGTTTCGGTAAAGTCGAAGCAATTTTGCAGGTCCTTTGGCTTTGTTAAAAAAATATAAAAAACTCCATTCAATTCGACCTCTGATATCTCAAATTTTTTTGTAAGTCGAGGCAATAGTTCGGTCCCAACAGAAATTAGGACTCGCTTAAGCAGAAGTTGCCTTCGCGCCTCTTCAGAAAATCAAGTTACATTTATAACTATCGGTGCCAGAGTGAAGATTTTTTGTTTTTTTTTTTCACATATGCGATCGATAATTGATGATTGGGCTGCTGACTTCAGTTCTACCAGTCTACAAAGGCTGTAAACAGAAATAGGGCGCCAGACTCAACCATTAACGAAAGACGGCCAAGAACGACTCGCAATAAGCCGCTCTGATCAAAGGAACATCAAAAGAATCTCGCAATAACGACCTACTTATACTATAGTGCTTTTCAAAAGGTCGGTCGACGATTGACTTCAAATATCTCCATATTCCTTGCACTGATAAACATGATTTTTGGCATGTGGTCTTATATTTTTAATGTCCCAAATTTTTATAAACTTCAATGTTGCAGGTAGTGTTCTTTTCTTGCAACGGCTAAGACCTTTGATCTTTTTAAACGAAGTAATTATTTTGAACTGGAAGAAAATAATTTACCGCAAATGAAGGAAGTTGCATATTTTCGGCATAGGCGTCTATACAATTCGAATGTTAGAGGGGTTTGTTAACTGATTACTACGTAAGGTCCTATTTTATTTCTTCGAAATATTTGAGAGAAAAATAACGCCTACTCGTTGTAAATGTTACTTTTTATACTAAAACGTGAATGGATGCATGGAGAGGTGAAAGTACTGTGTATGTTAAAAATAGTAGTGAAATCGCTAAGATAAATAGGAAATGAAATGGTTTACATATACACATAGATGGAGAAGAAAACATATAAAACATATAAGGTATTTACAAACTTATTCTGAGTCAGACGAGTCTAACATATTGATGACTATTCTCTGCTGAACGAACGACAGTACATCTTTTTTTCCAATTGTTATTTTCCTCTTTTAAGACATGGTCTTCACATTTACACCAATAATCTTTGTCTATCTGCGAGAGGGCGGCATATGTTAGTTCTTTCATATTGCATAGTTTGAAAGTATTATTTTCAGCTGCCACCTGTCCTTTAACTTTTGCCCAAACGAGTTCAATTGGGTTTAAATGTGAATGATAAGGTGGCAGTCTCAAACACATATGACCATGCTGTTGAATCAACTTGTCTATATGGAATATTTTGGTCTTTTGCGATTTCTTAACAAGGGACAGTAATTCAAGTTTCAGAAACCCCTCGTTAAATGGAATGTCTTCTTTTCTGAGCCAAATCTTTTAGCATCTTTTGTACTCGAAGATGTCGGGATTTTGTCTTCTCCTGCCACAGCGTTGTGGTATGATGCGTTGTACATTATCAGACAGGATGGTCTGTCTAGGAACGGAAGAAGAGTATTTTCAATCCACTCTCTAAATATGTTACCGTTCATCTCGGTATGATAGTCTCGCTTGTCCGTATAATTGGATGTGAAAGTAGGTTCAGCATTTTTCACTAGCCCATTATGTCTGCTGCCTGCATATGCCATTATCAGACGTTGTCCTTTTCCACTTGGTACACATCTTTTTTTTAATACGTGGTTAATCGTTTGTCGGCGTCTGTGGCCTAATGGATATGAACGCAGTTTCATAATCCAGATATACCAGGTTCGAGACCTGCTGCAGGCGGTTTGATAGCAGATCGCTTTGTGTGGATTTTTAACAATGGTATAAGCGCCGTACCGTTCAGAAAGCAATGGCAAACTACTGAATGAAAAAATTGCCTAGAAAAATCACAAACAGCCAATAATAGCTGGGGTTGATTGCCACGTCCTGTAAAGGATAAGCAACTAACTTTTAAACACATCTTTTAATCGTCCATCTGATAACTGCCATTCCTTTTCACTTGTGTGGTGAGCATTGATTCAAGTTTCATCCACATACACAATATCATAATCTTGGTTACGCATTTCCCGTACTTCACGTAAATATTTACTTCTCATAGATACTAAGTGCGGCTTCTCGCAGATGACGTTTTTCCACTAGCGTACTTCCTAAACGTAAAGCCAATGCTTCTAACAGTTCTCCGTAATGTTGATTTTGACACATCAATGTCATTGTGTGTTCTCAGCCGAATTTTCAGTTTTCTTAGTGTCACAGTTTCTTTGGAATTGAACATTCTACAAATCTCTCTTCTAATCACATTCCTGTCAAAACTATCTACTACTTCCTTTCTTCCTTGCGTCCTCGTATTGATTGAACTGAAAATTCCATTAGCTTTGAGTAATTGATGAAATGAGCGTTTACTTAAACCCAAAGAGTGAATAGTTCTCTTTTCTGGATTTGAGAGACTCCGATACAGTTTACCACGCTTAGCTTCTCTGCAGAAATATTTGTACATCTTTACTGCCATTGTATGCAGTGTAAGGAACTTGACTTTCATACCCATTGTATTACAGACCTTGAATACCGCAAGATACGCTTATGCACTGAAATACACAATCAGTAGAACGGTAACTGAACGCACCGGAAGGATCAATGTAATATTCAAAACAGTGCGGTAGTGAGCTGAAACACGGGGAAAATCACGTGAAATACGTTCAAGATGTTAAATCGAAATAGCTTACGAATATGAAGGGGTAAGCCCTTTTAAAAACACGGTTGGACTAGGAAGTGGTCAATTTTGTATACTTTAAATAAAGAAAATTTAAAACCATAAGTTTGTTAACGAGGAAAAAAATGTCCCACTCGGGACATAGCGATCATTAGGTCATATGCAAAGTTGCAACAATTACGATCAAGTGGTTGCAGAGATATTGAATATTAAACAGCGACCGACCTTTTTGAAACGCACTATACATTTGTTTTGACCCTTGCTATTTATCTTAATGTATTAAACGCTTGGAGAGTATACGCCAAGCCAGACACTATCGCTTGTATTTGTATCATGCTCTGTTGTTAGCACACGTGTTATGGAACTTTTTGATATGGTCATAGAGAACATTTACTTTATGAGTGAAAGTTCTAGAGAATATTTTGGACAGATATATGAACCGTACAAAGATTCAAAGAAAGATGACTAGTTTTTTTTTTTTTTTTTTTTTTTTTTTTTTTTTTTTTTTTTTTAATTTTCATTGAAGTGAAAATTAAACTTTTTTTTGTCTATCAATGTCACTCATCATTGCCCTTCATCTTCCAACGCACAGGGCAGAAACAAATGCGTACCAAGCCTTCTACTGTCTTTCCATATTTTCTTTACCCCTTTAGTTCATGTCTCCAATACCCTGTGAATGTTGTTACCATGTATAATGCTTCACCTTCTTGATTTCATTGATAGTTCTAATTTTTAAAAATCTTTATGAGACCAGCATGATGTTATGCACGTCAGTCATATAAAAATTGTGTGGTGTGTGTTGCTGATACTGGCAACTTCTATTTTGTTTTAGTATTTGTCTTATGTGGTTACTGTTTCTAAGATTCGATGCTAAGATTTTGATGCTGCTATGGATTATGCTGTAGATCAAAAACGTGTGCACTGTTTTTTGATTATAGGATATGTATTTTAAATGATTTTGATATTTGCGCCTATCGTACAAACAAAAGACATGATGCTATATTTTCTGTTTTAAATTTGCTTTTGAAAAATGGAAAAGATGCAAAAATGCTAATCAAACGATGAAGCAGTTGTACATAAAGGGTTTAAATAATAATTTTTTTTTACTTTGTATTATTGTAACCGCAAAATGTTCAGCTGTCAGCAAATACCTGGTAACCAGAATTTCGGATAAGCATAAGTTTTTTAAATGGTTCAGTCGACTTCTACTTAACCGGACTGAACTGTATCTGTAAGTTTAAAGACTTTTATTTGTAACAGAATGTATTATTTGCATGTAAACTTTTTAATTATGCATTTAAGTACCTTGTTCTCTAAGATGGAGTCTGTAGCCTTCACTGGACAATCAAATAGGTCATGGCACATAAACAAGTTAAGAAGTCCTACTCTAGTGTTTAAAGTAAGACAATATATTGAAGTTCATCCTCAATAATGAGCAGACGATATTTCATTTTGCTTATAGAATTCACAAGAAGCGGAAAAGCGTATTAAAAACTTAACAAGTAAAAGATAAATCAAGTTTTTAAGGATCCACGTTCATTGTTGTTTTCAAATGCACTAAAACAGGAAATAAATATTTCATACATTCTATTGCATAGTATAATGGGGTTGGCCAGTTCACATTTACCATTTATTGGTCGTATCCTTCACATACAAAACAAATGTAAATTTGTGACCGAAGTGACGATTTACCAATTAGTAATAACTAATCATTCACTGCTATCCCATGCAATAGTGTATATGGAACATTTATTTTCAGTTTTTAATGAAGTTAGTAACAAGAAAAAAAATATAGATCTCTTAAAAAGTGTTTGTGTTTTTACTCGTTTTACACTTGTCAGACGCTGACGCTTATTTTCCTAAGGACACACGTTGAGGTAACCGTTTGATACCTATCTATTTGGTTTTTTTTTTTCTCTTTCTTCTATATATCCACAGCGCAAATGCCTCAATTCATCGAAGAGTATGGAGCCACAAAGTGGGATTCATAAATAAAAAATAAATAAAGATTAACAAAATAAGTAGAGAGGCTTTGTCTTGGATGACCACAGGCCAAGAACAGCTTTCATTGCATCGGGAAAGTAAAATCACGTCCAACACAAAAATTAGAATCTTCAACTCAAATGTCATGGCAGTCCTATTGTATGGCACCGAAACATCAACAGCAACAAAAACAACAACCAAAAAAACTTCAGAGGTTGATTAATGGGTACTTGCTTTGAATAGAAGGGTTAAAATGGTTTTTTTTTTTTAAAATAGAAGGTCAGTTGGTTTTTTTGTGGTCAGATTTTGTGGTGACTATGTTGACTATGTTGAAATGGTTCGACAACGTCTCCAACGTGGAACTGTTGGCAAGAAGTAGACACGTGCCACAGAGAACAAGAAGTGAGCAGAAGATATTAGCGGTGGATAGGACACGCAATGAAGAAACCTGCTCATAACATTACAAGGTAGTCCTATGTTCTGGGATACCAAAGTAACAGAGGCAGAGGTAGACACAAAAAAAGAAAAAAAAGACACATCTGGAGAAGATAAGTGTTGACAAAAATTAAAATTATGAGGAAGATATGGAAAGAACTTAAATTAATAGCACGTGACAGGAGGACCTGGCGTGTATTTGTTGAAGGCCTGTGCTCCTTTTGGGTGCTACAGGGTATTGACTGATTGATTTTCTACGATGTGTGTATCCAAATATGGACATAGATGTACTCACGTGCACTAAACTAGCCCCCATAAGAACCTGGCGGAATTGGATAATAAATGTTTGCATTAGCAGTCTAAAGTCTACTTCTCAAACACTTTAATTAATATTATTTGTTCAGATATACCACACGCCTTGTCATAGCTGCCTAAGCTAAAATACATTAATTACGTCATTTGTTGACTCCTTAACGTCAGGACCGGATTAAGCCACGAAGGGCCTGAGGTTTTCAAACTTTTTTGGTCCGCGGCTCCCTTGACCTGTGCATAAATCACCGCGGCTCCTCTATATACTACGAAGATCTATATTTATTGATGGACCTTGGCTCATAATATCGAGCCCAACACTTTTCCCAGGCCACCGCGACGCCCTTAGTCGAGGGCCGCGACGTCCCTGGGGGCCGCGACGCACAGTTTGAAAACCTCTGGCCTATAGGCTTCTTGGTGTTTGTGTCCTCCTTCTCGTAATAGACAATAATTTTAGTATTTGTTTTTCAAACCACTTAGCATGGTGATGGTATATACTAGAATTATTAATAGTGAGCATGCTGGGGATGATGACGCCATTTTGTACACTGATGGGTGTGTAGTGCGTGGTGAGAAATCAGAATGGGGCTTCTCTGCGAGAATAAAGGGCAGTGTCGTTGCTGAACATAGTGGAGCCTACATGAAAGCAACCTCCAGCATGAGAATGGAGGTAGAGGCAGTTACTGCAGCACTGCGGTGGCTGTATGAAACTCCATCAACCAGGGCAGCTATATTGTCAGACTCTCAAGCCATGCTTCGGAAAGTTCAGAACGGATGGCTGCGGCAGGAATGGAAAACATCAATAGAATCCTCAAGTCTTCAAGAACTGGTGTGGATCTACTGTCCTGGTCATGCAGGGATACGTGGCAATGAGAGAGCTGACAGACTGGCCTTGAGAGCACCCATAGTGGAGACACTGGACATGGATAAGGGAGAGATACCAAGGGCAATTAATGATCGCCTGCTGGATAATTTCACTGCAATGGATGAATCAAGAAGGCTGAGACTGTTGGAGTTTTGCATCAAACGTGGGACCAGAGATGGACGTGAGAGAGGATGCATCCGTCGTATGTACAACCAGCGTGCTACAGGTACAATTAGCATTCATACTCTTCGATATTCGCTGAGTGAGACTGAGCACCTATGGGTTTGTCGATTCTGATTACCAATAACAATAAGAATTATTAATAGAATGGTATTTTTGTTTGTTAGTATTGCTCACCTGTTATTTTAGTAATTATTTTTTTATTAATGTTTATTAATATTATTTTTAATTAAGGTAAATACAATAAACACATGTAATTGAAAAATCTATGCATTTGTTATTTTTTTTTTAACTTATGCTCGGGCCTCCTAAGAGCTCCGGGCCCCTAGGGTTCAGCCTACTTAGCCTAATGGATAATCCGCCCCTGCTTGTAGTACACAAAATTCATCATTATCTTATTTTGTTTTTTATTTTATCCAGGATGTCTCCAAACTGTGTCACGTGCCTTCTTAAATTACCTGTCTATACTATGACGGTCGTTCATAGTTCTTGGGAGCCTCTGGTGACAACAACAGAAAGAATAAGTCTACTGTTCTCTCGGCAAGTCTACTGTTCTCTCAGGCAAGTCTACTGTTCTCTCAGGCAAGTCTACTGTTCTCTCAGGCAAGTCTACTGTTCTCTCAGGCAGGTATACTGTTCTCTCAGGCAAGTCTACTGTTCTCTCAAGCAAGTCTACTGTTCTCTCAGGCAAGTCTACTGTTCTCTCAGGCAGGTATACTGTTCTCTCAGGCAAGTCTACTGTTCTCTCAGGCAAGTCTACTGTTCTCTCAGGCAAGTCTACTGTTCTCTCAGGCAAGTCTACTGTTCTCTCAGGCATATCGTACAAGGCAACTAATATGAGATTGTACATAAGCCTTACAAACTCATCATGTAAAATAATTTGCTACGGAAACCATTATTACAACAGCCTACGAATGCCTGGTGCAGGTTTCCTGTAAGGGGGCCAACTAGACCGGTGGTTCTATGCTCCAGATGGAGCTACAAGCCAAATGATGCTCCAAAGAAATCTGAAGCGGGATAAATACATGAATTATTATCAATCAACATTCTTTTGTTACACTAATATCGTAGAAATGCAATAAACAGTGACATTTGACATTTCTGAGCAATCACATCTTTTCAAATATGATAATAACATTTTTAATATACCTTAATAGAAGCAAGGCAAAAATATTTTTATAACTTAGGCAAAGTTCGTTCCATAACCATCCTTTTGAAAGAAGGTCATACTAAGGAGTTGCTCAATCTTTCGTTGCCAAATTTCATTAAGCTATTCATCTGTCGGTGTCTGTAGCAGGTTCAACGCCAAATGTACCTCAGCCTTGCAAGACGCAAGTCTACTCAAGAAGTCTTGACCATCTGGGACGCTCGTTAACTTGGCCTGTGGGAGGAAAGACATAATTTGTTCTCTGTTATATCACTGCTAGATTCTGCATTAATGTACTCTAAGACACTATATTCTGATATCACAGTCAGATGCACTGGCGAATCAAGGAATTGTCCAAGGCAGGGGCCATTCATCACAATGGTAAATAGGTTCTTATTTACACATATTTTTAAACATTTAAAAACAAAATAACGATTTTTGAAAACATGCGTCAACTTGATAGTTGTATTGTACAGTAACTCAAAAATATTCATTTTTATTTTTTAAAATAACTATTTATAGTATAATTACGTAAAAGTAAAGTCAACTACAAAAAGGAAAATTTGATAAAATGTATACACATTTTATAGTTCAGCATAACAAATTTATTGATTTGGGAATGGCCGCCCGATAAGAAATTATCCAACTCGTGTCACAAAATCCTCTGTTTTTGCGGCTCGAGTGAAGTCCCCTTGTGTCGCCTGCCTGGCGCCGTCATTTATATCATTATTGAATGCCAATTTCCTTTATTGTCTTTAATTGTACCTTTAGGGTACTGTACTTACTATTGCCCAGTACCAGACATTCGTCCGTCGTCCAACCTAACGATTACTTACATTTAAATACAAGTGGGTGACAAAATACTAGAGCGGTTGATTTGAAATAAAAGTGTTCAAAGTTCCAAGGGAGGAGCGATCGCCCCGTCGCCACCCACTTGGATCCGCCAACGACTCAGATGGACAATGAATGTCGTATGATGTATGGGAAGAACTATATGTTGGTATCATCATTATCATTTTCACCTGGGCTCCTTATGGAGCATGGTATCACTACCGTAGGTAGTCCCCTTACAGGAAGCCTGCATCACTCATTCACATGCTCTTGAAGTGGTGGTTTCTGTGGCAATAAACTTGACATGATGAAGTGGCCAGCCCCACGCACAAACCTCATATTAGTCGAACTTTACGACATGTCTGAGAGTGCAGTAACCGTACTTGTTCTTTGCCTTGTTAGATCCCGACGGGGTGTTGTCATGATGGCTATTTAAAATCTTTCTCACGACTTTCTGAGGACATCCTTATTCAAACTGTCGTCATTCTGATAATCGTGTTGTCCTTTAGAATCTGATCTCTCAAATATCAGCTGCCATTTTGCACAGAGGGTCAAAGGCAAAGAATCTGCAAAGTCGTCTGTCTCTTGTCTATTATTGGATACTCTGACAGTCTTCTTAGTCGTAAAATCTCATGCGTCTACTTGAATATGTTCAAAGACAGCAATGGTCAGACTGAGGCAATTTGAATCTCCGTAGAGCTTTTCCATTATTGGTACTGGTGTCGGTCATTTGCGCTTTCTCTGATCCGCATATGTTGGGCAACTTTGAAGCAGATGTTCAGCAGTTATTTTATCAGTGCCACAGTTACACTCATCTGTAGTTCCTATCTTCAGCTTGTTGAATAGATGACAGTCTTATTCTTGATCATTTATAGATGGTGTCTTGATCATTTATAGATGTTGTCTTGATCATTTATAGATGTTGTCTTGATCATTTAGAGATGTTGTCTTGATCATTTATAGATGTTGTCTTGATCATTTATAGATGTTGTCTTGATCATTTATAGATGGTGTCTTGATCATTTATAGATGTTGTCTTGGTCATCTATAGATGGTGTCTTGATCATTTGTAGCTGTTGTCTTGATTATTTATAGATGTTGTCTTGATCATTTATAGATGGTGTCTTGATCATTTATAGATGGTGTCTTGATCATTTATAGATATTGTCTTGATCATTTATAGATGTTGTCTTGATTATTTATAGATGTTGTCTTGATCATTTATAGATGTTGTCTTGATCATTTATAGACGGTGTCTTGATCATTTATAGATATTGTCTTGATCATTTATAGATGTTGTCTTGATCATTTATAGATGGTGTCTTGATTATTTGTAGATGTTGTCTTGATCATTTATAGATGTTGTCTTCCTCTTTTGTGCCTTAAACTGTTCCTCCCATTGTCGTTTTTAGCACGGCGTTATGAACAAACTTTTGTATCAGGTTGTGATCGTATTCATTTATCCTCTTCTCATACCTAGATTTTTTAAATTCCTCTTTTAAAAATGTTTTCTTGTCTTTCAAAAAGAGGCCCTTCATTCGTCCATATATCTTCCTCTCTGCAGTCTCTAATTTAGTTCTGCGCATATAGTTCATATAAGGCAACTTGTTTACGTATGCTGTTCTAAATATAAATATAATTCCAAAAAGTACTATTGCAGTCTGTGTGGTAATATCATAACATTATTCATGATTCATTATCAGCAAGTTCCCTGTAGAGCACATACCTGCAACAAGTGTATGCCAAGCCTTCCTATCCTGTGACATCGGTTGAAAATCTTTCCTTGTTAAGTATGTGTACAATTTCATATATGTTTTTACGGCAACCCACAATTTGTGTTCTTTTTGTTTACCCTCGCGATCCCATAACAAGGTATTTATTATTATCAGAGTCTACTTCTTTAACTTCGTCTACTTTGCTCCAACGAATTTGAAACAAGTCCATGACAAGATGGGAGGTACTTGCAGCATTTATTATTATATTCTTTGTCTTTTCCTCGTGTATTTTCATTCATGAGCATCGATACAATATTAAAGTAAAAAATGGACAAAAGAACAAAAAAATAGATAGACTTTAAGAGAAGATGTCCTAACCTCAATATATTCCCAGGCTTTTCTCTTCATACAGGGTTCTCTGTTTGAATATCTCACTATTGTTTCTCTGTCAGGCAGGGAGGCAAACTCTTACAGTTCTTGGAAACTTCCTGAAACACCTTTGTCGTTTTGAACTCTGTCTAATAAACGCGTCCAGACACATGACTTCTCCCTTGCTGTCAGAATTATACGTGCTGGTAATGACATTAAAAAGACATATGTTATTTAACATACATATTCTAATTTAAACAAAGGGCAGCGATTGGCCGAGGATACGGTATCATAAGTGTGGAGACATGGGTTCGAACAAGTTGTAATCTTCAGATTCCGCAATGGCCATTACAGATTGAGATACTATCTATTCAACAAGCTAAAGATAAGAAAAAGCTGCCATTGGAAAAAGAGGATGTTGACATCATGGACGGACAAATTTATGTAACGCTGCAACAATAGCAGCATTTTTATTTTAAATACAATTTTGCTTCGTTTTGGATAGGCGCGTCCCGTTCAGCCTAGTCAGTTATTTTAGGGCGCATGTCCAGGCGCGTCCCGTTCAGCCTAGTCAGTTATTTTAGGGCGCATGTCCAGGCACGTCCCGTTCAGCCTAGTCAGTTATTTTAGGGCGCATGTTCAAATATAAAAGACCTTCAGGTGTGAGATATTAACTGACAATAGCATCCATCTCCATTAAGACTTAATAGAAAATTACTTTATCAATGAAGCTTTCATCGCAGGTTGTCGATTCGTCGTAATAAAATCTTCTTTTTGGCTTCTGAAAAAATAATTAGTTCCCTATTCCAGTCAACATTCTTACTAATAGAAAAACGACATTTATAGTCAAGTTAATAATCTCAAAACCTTATCTAGTCCAAAAGTAGTATAGAAAATAAATAACTAATTGTAAGTCCCGTAGCAGATACTGTCATGGCTGAGTGAAGTGGTAAAGACTTCCCTACATGAGATCCAGCTTTTTATTTAATCACGTGAGTGACCAATTCCCTTCCTCCTCTACTCTATTCATCGCTTTCTTACCAGTTCCTTCTACTTTCACCTTTCACTGGGCAAGTAAGTCCGTCAATACACACCGACACTTCAAAACCCTAATTAATTACAACGCACTTATAAAAACTCAAGACCAATATGTGAATTTTTAAAAACTAATGCGTACTTCTGCTTGGAAACAAACGCATAACATTTGATTGGAACGCAACCATTCTGATCACTAACACCACCTACTCGTCTTAGTATATATGGTTTTCGTTTTTAATATTAAATTGTTACTATATACACAAAATGCAATAGATGCGAGCAAAACTCTCTAGAGTAATGATAACAAGGCAAATCAAAATATTTGTTTCAAATATGGTTATTGCGTCCTTTGAATGCATGAGAGCGGACGACTGAACGCGTTCAAAGAAAACGAAGAATATTTGTACTATGTTTTAGTTATGTAATTATTTACTCTCACTTAGATCAAGGGATGTAATTGTTTGACCTTGCTTGGGTTTAATTGTTTTATGATTGCCTCCCTCACCTCAGCGATAATTTAATTTAGTTAGCGGACATACTCGTACTTACAGTACACAAATACTGTGAAGTAAATACAGGCAGAGATTCAAAGATCTCAAACAGATAAACAAAGGTCATGTCAAGTTAATTGAAAATAGTTAAAGAGAAGACAACAAAGATGATAATGATGAGGATGACGATGATTATGATGACAATGATGATTATGACGATCATGATTATGATGATGGTATTCGGCCAAACTATCATCATAATCATGGCCGAATACTATCATCAACCAATATCTGTTTACTCGGAGCAAGCATGAGGACATGCACACCATCATAGCTGGCAGACGCTGGAGCTGGGTTGGCCATGTCCTCAGAAGAGACCCCGATGCCATCACAAGAACAGCTATGCTATGGACCCCTGAAAGAAAGCGAAAGAGAGGCCGACCAAAAACAACTTGGCGGGAGGAATGTGGGGGCTGAGATGCAAAGAATGAACCAGAGTTGGGGCACCGTACAAAGGATGGCCACCGACCGAACAAAGAGGAATCAATTTGTTGTTGCCCTACAAGACGCCACCAGCCGTGATGGCCACTGACTGTTTTGACGGTCGGCGGCTATGGATCAAAGAAAGAAAAGATTATGATGACGATGATGATGATAATGACAATGATCATGATGATGATGATGATGACAATGATGATGACAATGATAATGAAACAATGATGATGACAATGATGATGACAACGATGACAATGATGATGACAACGATGACGATGACAATGATGACGATGACAATAATGAGGACGACAAAGATGACGATGCCAAAATAATGATGACAAATATGATGATGACAAAGATGATTATGATGACTATGATGATGATGACAATGATGATGATGACAATGATGGTGATGACAACGATGACGATGACAATGATGACAACGATGACAATGATGACAACGATGACGATGATGACAACGATGACGATGATGACAACGATGACGATGATGACAACGATGACGATGATGACAACGATGACGATGACGATGATGACAACGATGACGATGACGATGATGACAACGATGACGATGATGACAACGATGACGATGATGACAACGATGACGATGATGACAACGATGACGATGATGACAACGATGACGATGATGACAACGATGACGATGATGACAATGATGACGATGACAAAAATAATGATGACAAAGATGATGATGATGACTATGATGATGATGATGACTATAATGATGATGACTATGATGATGATGACTATGATGATGATGACAATGATGATGACAATGATAATGACAATGACGATGATGACGATGATGACAATGATGATGATAACAATGAAGATGATGATGACAATGATGATAATGATAACAATGATAATGATGGCAATAATGATAATGACGATGATGGCAATGAGGATGTTAATGATAGTGATGACAATGATGATGATGACAATGATGATGACAATGATGATGATGACAACGATGATGATGACAATGATGATGATGGCAATCATGACGATGACAATGATGACGATTACACTGATGATGACAATGATGATGACAATGATGATGATGACAATGATGATAATAACAATGATGATGATGATGACAATGATGATAATGGTGTCGGAGTACCCGAATGTGGTGTCAGAGTGTTTCGGAGTACCCGAATGTGGTGTCGGAGTACCTGAATGTGGTGTCGGAGTATGTCGGAGTACCCGAATGTGGTGTCAGAGTACCCAAATGTGGTGTCAGAGTACCCGAATGTGGTGTCGGAGTGTGTCGGAGTACCCGAATGTGGTGTCGGAGTACCCGAATGTGGTGTCGGAGAGTGTCGGGGTTGATTGTTTAACAAAAATACGTCTGTCCGCTTCAGAAGTCGGAAGTCGAAAATGCATCAGATCTGAGTGTCTCTTAAATAGAGAAACGGACATTGACACAAATCTTTACAAACAGAATTCGAAATAGTTTTACTATTACATGTTATTCGATTGGCTAAGCGGATAGGACTTTTCTCTGGCGGTAGATTTACGGGGTTCTAGTATTTAAAAAAAAACCCAGTCTATATAGATGTAAATGTCTAGCCGACTCTTCTCTATGTCAGGGAAGGCAAAAGAGAACAAGGAATGGAACTGGCCACCCCACGTCATAAAAAGCTTAAGCTATTGATATGATGTCTCTAACACTTCCCTCTCCTCCAACAGCTCATGCAATGTTAAATTATATACTTGCTTTGTAGTAACGGCATGTTCATTACGATTTAGAATTTATCGTAACAAAATGGTTTATAGGGAGGGTTGGCGAAAATTCAAGAATTATAACCCTGACCAGGCACATCCCATCCTAAATTCCCCCCCCCCCCCCACCATCCAAATCATGTATACGCCACTGGATGAATACGCATGTCTTTCAATCGTTTCATGGTGCATGAGTCAGTGCGTTAGACTCATGTACACACAGATTGTCCTGAAAATATGAGAACGGCTCACATTGCGCTGAACGTTATAATAAACACTCATTAGAATTATTTTAGACATGTGGGAGAAGTTTATTAATTTACTTCAATAACAAAGGAGCACCTTTCATGCTTTTTTTCTTTTTAACTTTAACACTCTGTCGAAACTAAAGGCATTTGACATAGTGTTTACAAATTACAAGCAATCATCACAGGCAGTAATTAAGGTGGGCAAGTTTTTATTCCACGCCAAGCGATACCAGCTTCTCTGTCATCTTGAGACGTAACCAGATTCTTGTGATTTTAGATTTTGCTGTGACAATCAACAAAGTTGAGAAACAAAAATTTAATAATTTAGGTGTATCCTACTAGAAGTAGTCTTTGCTCAAGAAGCTTAATCATTTCCACATGAGCTGTCTTTGCAGGATTCTCATGATCAAGTGGCCTTAACCTTCCCAGAGTTCCTTTGGTACCCAATTCATGAGGCTGGGTCGACCCCGGAGCCGTTTGCGGTCTAAAAAATTCCACCTCAACTGGGGATCGAACCATGGACCACCGAGCTAGGAAGCCTGTGCCCTAACCACTGTGCTACCGCGGCTCCCAACGGGTATAATAGCTCAGGCTTTAAGAAAGCTGATCATGAGGTCCTCAACAGAGCACATATCTCAAGCATCTACACATTGCTGCAGAGGGCCCAAATTAGATGGGCCGGACATGTTGTTCGCATGCCCGAAAAACGCCTCCCAAAGCAGTTGATCTACAGCGAACTTTCCATGGGTAAGCGAACAATAGGGGGACAAAAGAAACGCTTCAAAGACACACTGAAAGCATCCTTGAGCAGCTTCAAAATTGATGTCTCCTCCTGGGAGACTATCGCACAGGATCGCTGTGCCTGGCGGACAAACATTACTCAAAGCGCTCGCATTGCTGAACAGAATTTAGCTGATACGGCAGAAGACAAGCGTGCTGCAAGAAAGGTCAGAATGCACTACAACACTACTATCGACTCTAACCATGTGTGTCCCATATGTGACAGGGCCTGTAGGGCCAAAATAGGACAAATAATTAGCCACAAGACATCACGGCACAGATGTGTCACAACTCAAGTCTGAAGGTGTCGCCGTCTTCGCTTGCGATGGGCAACTACTATTATTATTATTAGTCTTTGCTCATATTCTTCTTCTTCTTCTTTGATCCTTAGCCGCCGACCGTGAAAGCAGTCAGTGGCCATTACGCCTGGTGGCATCTTGTAGGGCAACAACAAATTGATTCCACTTTGCTCGGTCGGCGGCCATCCTTCGTACAGTGCCCCAACTCTGGTTCACTCTTTGTATCTCAGCCTCCACAGTCCTACGCCAAGTTGTTTTTGGTCGGCCTCTCTTTCGCTTTCCTTCAGGGGTCCATACTACTGTCCTTAAGTCTTCTATCATTTACTGGACACAGTATCAAGGTCTTTGTCTTGTTTGGACTGACATATACTGCTGTACAGAGGAACAACAGAAGTGATTGCGTCATTAATGGGCTGAGTTGCCCACTGTATACTTCCGGTGTTATCTTGTGTTTCGCACTGATGACTAGTCAGTAAAGCATCCTTTTTGGGGATGCCTAGCTGGCCGTGGGGTCAGTGTGATTCGCTTGTATAGCTAGGCGGAGTTGTCGTACGGAAGGTACGGGGTTCGAACCCTGGGTAAGCCACTCACGTCTGTTGTTTTTCTGTTGTCCATGTGTTCTACTTCTTTATTTCTTACGAGTGTCTGAAAATATACCTTTATATTTGTCTAATATTAATTCAGGGGTCCATAGCATAGCTGTTCTTGTGATGACATCGGGGTCTCTTCTGAGGACATGGCCAACCCAGCTCCAGCGTCTGCCAGCTATGATGGTGTGCATGTCCTCTTGCTTCCTCCGAGTAAGCAGATCTTGGTTGGTGATGGTATTCGGCCAAAAGATTCGGAGAATTCTTCTTAGGCATGTTGTGTGAAAAGAGGACAATTTCAACATTTCCTTCTCCGTAACTCTCCAGCTCTCCGCACCATGGAGAAGCACACAGCTCTGATATAATCCTAATTTTGTGCTCATATTCAAGGAACACAAATTACCTTCAAGTATATATTCCGGACACAGGCTATCAATGCAAAACTTTAAAGATAACCATGAATTTAAAAATAAATCTTCATTAAAGAGCTGTTTAGTAATTAGTCCAATTACACTCTATTTATCTACTCTTGCTTCTCAGATTTCTAAATCTGCTGCAGATGCTGAAGGTTTAAGATTTTGCTTTTGGTTTTTAATCTTCTCCAATCATTGTTTTAACGGGTATAATAGGTAAAGGATTCCGTTACACGCCCATTGAGGCATATTGGGAATATAGTGAGACCCATTTTATTGACCATCGGCACACTATGGGTGATGTGGTCAGCATCACGCCGGCCGCCTTAACCGTCCCAGAGTTCCTTTGGTACCCAATTCATGAGGCTGGGTCGACCCCGGAGCCGTTTGCGGTCTAAAAAATTCCACCTCAACTGGGGATCGAACCATGGACTACCGAGCTAGGAAGCCAGTGCACTAACCACTGTGCTACCGCGGCTCCCAACGGGTATAATAGCTCAGGCTTTAAGAACGCTGATCATGAGCAAAGACTGCTTCTGGTAGGTATATACTTAAGCGACCAAAATATAGACCATGTCTTTTGTTGATTGTTCTAGAAAAAAAACGACTATCCCAGGAAGCTAGCGACAGCAATTTTACTTATTCAAATACTTGTGAAAAAATATTGTTAGGTGTGAATATCCGATTGTTCATCAGAAGAGTACAGAGATTTTCTGTTGTTTTAATTTCTAATTTTGCTTTGTTGTTATTTCTTGATCGAGACAATGCGACGTACAGCTGTCCGTGAGAGAAAACTGGCTCGATCAAGAAAATATTGTTAAACTCTAAGTGATATAGAACACGGCTGTCCGTGAGAGAAAACTGGCTCGATCAAGAAAATATTGTTAAACTCTAAGTGGTATAGAACACGGCTGTTTGGCCGCCATTAAACTCTAAGTGATATAGAACACGGCTGTTTGCCCGCTATTAAACTCTAAGTGATATAGATTACGGCTGTTTGCCCGCTATTAAAAGTCGCTACGTTAGTTCTGGACCGTCCGATTGGCAGAGTGGTTAGAGCACTAGTCTCTGGTGGCAAAGGTGCCGGGTTCGATTCACAGTATCATTACGGTTCAGTTTACCCAGCTGCAAATGGGCACATGACTTTGCTCTTAAATTAGGGAAGTAAAAGGCAGCAAGGAAAGAAACTGGTCACCACACCTCTCGATGCTGAACCTAGTATTGTGAAGTCTCTTAATTCCCCATACTTGTCGTGGTAGCCGATCATTAGGGAAAATACCAGTTGATTTTATTCTAACAAAAGCGTGAAACTTAGATCATTGTACGCCCATTCCTGTTAATTATAGTAGTAAAATAATTTTGTTCAAAGTCTGAACATGCACGCCGTTCACATTGACACCAACCTTTGCGCAATTTTCTTTGTCGATCATTACTTTTTTCGGCAGAGTATTAAAAAACCGAAATATTTATTTTACATCCGAGGTTTAAAAAAAAAAAAAAAAAAAAGTCTGAACATGCACGCCCGTTCAAATTGCGCCTGCACACCGTGTTTTGCGCACTTTTATTTGTCGAGTGTGACTACTTTCTGGCGTTATTTACAGACAGAAAAAGCTGGGATATTATATATAGGATTCTGGTAAGATGCCTAATTCATTGTTTTTATATTCCCTTAAGGCAATATTGATAGACTTAATCTTGACTGCAGCATTATCCTTGTTTTCTATGATAGTTTTTGATACTGCTGCTTCAGCTGATGGTGTTAGTTTATGATCTTTTCCCTCTCAGTTTTTACGGGCTTGGGACCGTCACGTGATCATATGGCTACCACGTGGCCTGATTAAAAAGATGTTAGACCGAATATTACCAATAGGTCACAACATGCTGAGACGCAGATGGAGACTCAAGAACACTCTGGAAAAGAAATTGAAACAGGTTTATAAAGAATAAAGCATACATGGAAAAAACATAATTACTCGTAATAGTACAAGACGGGAGGGCTTGACGTAAACGATTTACGGCCTATATTCCACACGAAGCTGTACTGTGATGTTGATGATGATAACATCCTCATCATTAATTTTTTTTTTTTTTTTTTTTACATTACTGTAGCAAGACATGGCATTTATTTAGAACTATTGGGATGGGTTTATTAGTGTAGCACTGAATCGACATATTTATATTAGTATTTAAGCGAGAGATGATTTATCGCTAAAGATAGATTTTATGTAAGCCATAAAGCGAGAGGTTATATTAGCAATAAATTGAAGGTTAAATGAACTTAGTGTGTGGGGGTTGGATACATATTTAAAAGTTTTAAAAATAATGTAACACTATAACAATTTCCTTATGTGGAACGCCTGGTTCACAAACAAGTATTTCCTTTGCTCGTCTGCTGTCCTATATTTCACCTATGGTGGTTTTAAATTTACAAACGACTCATAATCATTAACTAAACGGAAATATGAAGAGAAACATATCATAATTTTTTTTAAAAAGATTCGCATTCGACATATTGACCTGGAAATAATAGATAGTGTGTATTGACAACACGGGAGATATAAGAACTGGCACCCAATCAAGAGAGGTTGGTTGGCAACAATGCATAATGTCACCTGATCTGTGCAGCATTGAAAACATTATGTGTTCTACTGAGGATGTGCCACGAAAATCAGTTAGTGGACATATGAAAAACAAATTCAGATAAATATTAATAGCAGAAACTGATAAATAGCTCAATAAGTAAATTTTTGAAACGATAGCGATAAAACGTAAACATAACAGCACTAGGGCAAAAAGACAAATGTAATGGTCTTCTCGTAGAATCAGAATTCTGTAGACTTCATTATCAAGTAAATTGGACGGTTATGAAACGAGTCTATACGTTTACCTACCTCAGAGACCACGGGGCATTTTAGAATTCACATTAAAATACATGATCTTACAGTCGGTCAAGGAGGTCCCTGCAGAAGTTGAGGCTGTGTAACTTGTTCAGTAAAGCTGTAATTGAAGGTCTACTGACTGGGTCAGGATGTAACAAGGACGTCAGACACCACCTGAAGAGACATTAAAACACACATGTAATGCGACGTTTAGTTTTAAGGGTGTCTAAGTATACACTAGTGTAGCTTTACAATAAAATGAACCGGAAAGTGTAGACAAACAGGATAAAAAACATCAATCAGTTGGAGCGGGAAGGAAGAGCTGAAATTGCGACAAGATGTTAAAGAAGTAGTGTAAAAGAGGCCTTTATAAAACACATTAAAAATTAGTAAAAGTCAGATCAAGACTATGAATTAAACAACAAAAACAACTAGGGTAGTTATAGTGTCATGGCAACAATGACAAAGTAGAATAACGATAGGTCTTTGCATACCTTATAGGCTGTGGAATTTCGAATAGGACAGGCGTGTTCTGTATGGATTTATACACTTTGGTAAAGGTTGGTTCTTCCTGGGATATCAGACACCAGAGGACAACACCCAGGGAGTATACGTCCAACTGTAGACGAAAGATAGAAAAAAAAATAGATAGATAAATAAATAGATAGATACATATATAAATACATAGATAAATAGATAGATAGATAGATAGATAGATAGATAGATAGATAGATAGATAGATAGATAGATAGATAGATAGATAGATAGATAGATAGATAGATAGATAGATAGATAGATAGATAGATAGATAGATAGATAGATAGATAGATAGATAGATAGATAGATAGATAGATAGATAGATAGATAGATAGATAGATAGATAGATAGATAGATAGATAGATAGATAGATAGATAGATAGATAGATAGATAGATAGATAGATAGATAGATATTCTGATGCCATAGGAATTGATATCCAGATAGATCGTCCAACGAGATTGTTGATGCATGCAGGGAGTTTTGCTCCAACTATGAAGCTGAAATCATTGCACTGAAAGCATATGTATACCTTATGAGGACTGTATTTGATGCCTTTCCCTCAAATGCTCAAAACATTGTCATTTTTTAGTGACTCAATGTCTGTCCTTCAAGAACTGGAAGGCAATGGACGTTGTAGAACTGACTTTGCCAAACTAATCCTGGATGCTGATCAAATAGATAGATAAGATAGATAGATAGAAAAGATAGATAGATAAATAGATAGATATAAGATTCACAAACCTTGTATGGATCCACATATCTGCAGCTGAATTTCTCGGGCGCAGAGAAGCACGGCGTACCACCCATTTCTTTCGTAGGTACGACTATGTCTATTGGAAGAATGTAAAATGACAGGCCAAAATCTCCCAGAACGACATCATTTTTGGCGTCGATAAATATATTGCTAGGTTTGATGTCGTTGTGAAAAAGTTTTTGCTTGTCATTGAGATAACGGACTGCACATGCCAACTGGATAAAGTAGATGGTACACAACCTTGGAGTCATGACGCTGAGTCTAGAAGACAATGTCCCGTTAGGACAGTACTCAGTACAGATGACTAGGTACTCAGGACAACGCGCTGACAGGATGTGTTTAATGACATGGGGATGAGATAATCCTTGTATGGCGCCGATCTCATTAGCAAACAAACGCATGCTTCTAATACCTCCGTCAGCAGTAATTAATGATAGTTTCTTGACAGCTCGCTTCTCCGATGGGTTAGTAGGTGAGGTAATTAAAATCACCTCACCACTCATCCCACGTCCTAGAACAGGGGGCCCTGACAAACCTTTAACGCCGCAAAGAAATCCTCGTTTAGAACTATCGCTCTTGGTTTCACTCTAGATTCAGCCATTTTCATGAACACAAAATCCTCAAGTGAATTATTATAAATCTCCAATCCGCACGTTTGAAAATCTGAAAGTTAAATCAGTGAAGACTCGTTTGTTGTTGTGTTGCCTCTTCTCGTTCCATCTTGGTCTACCCTGTTCAACCTGAAAGTTGGTTATAATTGGGGTATTTAGTGTCATTTTATTTACTAATTTTGTATTCAATTTAAATAACTGTTGTCTTTTGCAGTTGCTGATTTTTATTTATATTAGTATTTGTCAATTTTATTTTCTCTTTTGTATTGTTTCTAGATAACTATTGTCCTTTACACTTGGTTTTAATTTGTATTAGTATTTGTTCTTTTTGAGTTGTTGTCCCTTTTTTTAATACCTTGTCTTTCCTTGTCCTATGAGTAGTTACTTTTTTTGTTAATGCTTTGTTAGTTCTTGCTGCTTAATTTCTATTTAGTTGGATGATTTTCCTGAAGTTCTAACCTTATATTTTTTCCTTTGTTTTATGTATATATCTTTTAAGTATTGATTGGGCATCTCTTGGGGCATCTATACTTAAAACCTTATCACCTGTTAAGTCTATATTGTGATTTCTATAGTAAGTTTTTAATTCAAGCCTTTGTTGTTCATACTTTTTACAGTGGATCAGGTAGTGGTCTATGTCATTCTCTTCCTGACATTCTTGGCAGTGTGGTTCTTCTACCATGAAGTATGCTGCGCCGAGTCGGAGACGCCACAGTTTTTTTGTTCGATGGTATCTTTAATTCTTCTCTGACCTGGCATGTCCTCGTTGGTTCTTTCAGCAGTTTGAACGCGTGTCTGCCTTTTCTACTTTCCTTCCATGTTGTCTTCCATTCCTCGTTTATAGTTTCCTTCACTTGGCTCTTGATCTCTGACCTTCCCAGTCCTGCTTTTATATTGTTTTTTACTTGTTCTTCCCTTCTTGGCATTCTGGTCTGCCAACTCGTTGCCAGCTATACCTATGTGTGCTGGAACCCACACTAGCCTCACACTACATCCTCTGTTCTCTAGTGATGTATTAATTGCTAGAATTTCTTCCTTTATGTCTGGCCGGCTACATTTACCTGGGTGTTCTAGTGCTTGTAGTGATGATAGTGAGTCTGTAAATATCGTAACAGCTTCTGGTGGGTTATCTTCGATTATTTCTAGACTTTTAAGAATTGCTACCATCTCTGCAGTAAAAATCGATGCCCCTTCCGTTACACTGTAGCTCTTTTTTATTCCCCATTGTGGTATTACAACTCCGGCACCTAGTTGCCCACTATCACCCTTGGATCCATCAGTGTAGACGGCCAGACTTTGTTTAGTTAGTTGCTCTATGAACTTTCTACTTATCATTTTGGCTTCCTTATCTTCTATGTTTTGTTTGATCTTTTCAGTAAGTGAGTAGTCTATGATTGGTGTTTTTAGTTCCCATGGTGGTATTTTGCTTCTGTATTTATTACTATTTTCAATTGTGTTTGATAGTTCTTTGAACTGCATTAGGTCTTCTATAGTTCTCCACCCTGTTGGATATCTATCTTTATTTAAGGGGACGTCCCATACACTTGGTTGGTTTTTGACAAATGCTTTATGTGCTGGGTGGGTCACTTCTTGTGCTACTTTACTCCAATAATTTAATCTCAGTTCTTTCCGTCTTAGACCAAGGGGAGGTATGCCGAGAGCTACTTCTAGAGCTTCTACTGGTGTCGATATAAATGCACCTGTAATGGTTCTCATGGCTGCATTTTGAATCCTGTCCAGTTTTGCTTTGTTAGAAGCTGCAGCTGAGTCATAGACTATGCTGGCATAATCCAGTTTCCCCCTGATGAAGGACTTGTAGAACATAAGCATTATTTTATTGCTGGCCCCCCATCCATTACCTTTTACAATCCTTAGTATATTTAGGGGTCTCCTACAGCTTTCTACCAAATTGTCTATATGTTTTTTATAATTTAGTTGTTTATCTAAAGTTATGCCCAGAAATCTTGTTGTTGAGGAGGTACATATTTTCTGTCCTTTAATGGTTATATTGATTTTGTTATTTTTTTTTAAAAATTTCCTTTGCTGAAAATCATACCTACTGTTTTGTTTACATTAATTTGGAAGCCCCAACTTTTCATCCACTCTGAAACTTTGTCTATTTGATTTTGAAGTTTTTTGTAAACATGGTCCAAGTTTTTTCCAGATCGCCAAATGGCACAGTCATCTGCAAATTGTGATACTGCATTCTTTATGTCATTAAATTCATCTGCTAAATCATTTACAGCTATAGTGAAAATTGAAGGAGAGATCACTGATCCTTGAGGAATCCCATTCTGTTGTTCATATATTTCTGACCTATCATTATTCACCTGTACAGCAAAATACCTGTCCTGTAAAAAGTTTTCTAGATACCTATAGGTTTTACCAGTAATGCCAATCTTTTTCATTTTGTAAAGAGCTCCATCTCGCCAGCATTCATCATATGCTCTAGCTACATCTAGAAAGACTGCCACTGTTTTCTCTTTCCTCTTGAACCCTAGCTTTACATCATGTTCTAATCTTACAAGCTGGTCTACTGTACTTCTGTCTGCTCTAAACCCTGACTGGTTTGGGCTATATAACTGGTTTTTTTCTAGGTAGAATTTAACTCTTTTATTCACAACAGTTTCCAGTATTTTACCTAGTTGTGATGTTAAGGAGATAGGCCTATATGAACTTACATCATGGGCTTCCTTATTGGGTTTTAGAATGGGTACTATCATAGCTACTTTCCATGCTTTTGGTATCTTTCCTAAGCTCCAGATTTTGTTATAAAGTGAAGTTATTATGTTTATAGTTCTTTTGGGTACTTTCTTAAGGATTTCATAACTAAGTATATCTTGCCCTGAGGCAGTATTAGATTTATCTTTTATTGCATTAGTTACTTCTTCCTCTGTTATATCAGCATCTAAATAGTTTGTTTCATCTATCTGGTCTGGTAGTTCTTTTAAAAACTGTATCCTAAGTCTTTCTCTTCTCTCATTTTCTTCCTGTCCAAGGCTACTTTTTGCACTGACTTTATAGAAATACTCGGCAAGGGCATTAGCTTTTTCTTTATCTGTTTCTGCTCTCTTTGGTAGTTTGATTGTTGGCATTATTGTTTTCTTATTGTTCCCTTTGATTGCCTTAAGCTTTTTCCATACTTCTCTAATTTGAGTGCTAGGTTTAAGTGACTGACAAAACTCCTTCCAGTTAGTTTCTTTGGCTTTGAATATTATTCTGTTAGATTCATTCCTAATAAGTTTATACTTATCATAGTTTTCTTCTGTTCTGTTATTTCTATATTTTTGTAAGGCCCTTTTTCTTCTCTCATGAATTTCTGCACAGCTTTTATTCCACCAGGCAACTGGTTCTTTATTCCATTGAGTTTCTCTTTTCTTATTAATGTTATTTATTGGTTTAAGGTGTTGTGGCATATTTTTATTTGGTATATACTTTATTGCTATTTTCAGAATTTCATTGGTCAGTGTTTCTGCCCACAAGTCAGTATCATCTGATTCCATGTCTTTATATTCCATCACCTCCAGCTCTGATTGGAAAGCTTCCCAGTTTGCTTTTTTATAGTTGAAGGTAGGTTTCTCTGGTTCTGGGTTTGGAATGACATTTTCATGCATGGTTATTACAATGGGCAGATGATCTGAGTTTGTGTCTTGTAACACTTCCCAATTTACATTCGCTAGGTTGTTAGTTGCTATACTTATGTCTATTGCTGAGTCTGCCCTATTAGCTTGTGGATTAATTCTTGTTGCAGATCCATCATTTAGTATTAGTAGTTCATTGTTTTCTATGAAGTCAAGTAGGCATTTTCCTGCATTATCTGCATGTTGTCCACCCCAAGCACAATGATGGGAATTAAAATCGCCTACTATGATTGTTTTGGGGCCTAGTTGGGTCTCTTGAAGAGCATATATATCAGTATTTTCTCCAGTCTCTGATAGTAGGGGTGTAAAATTTTTTTTAATACCCCTACAATTCCACTGGATAATTCTAAATCTTTCTAAATTGAATTTTAACATCATCTAGTGTACCTTTTATTTTGGTTAACTATCAAATTGCTCTTATTCTGCATTTCCTGTACTTGTGGACCCACTATCCATCAAGTTCTCAAGAAAAACCTTATTTAAACTTATCATTTTATTCCTAACTTTTTCCACTATGTATGGTAAAAGTGCCTCAACGTGTCCTTTGATATTTTCTTCTAGGTTGACCACTTTCCTATTTTCATCCAATGCTACATTCCCTTCTCTCCCTATGTTAATCTCCTGCCTTTCACTTTCCATTCTTTTTAGTATTATTTCACTTTCTTCTTTTTGTTCAGACAGTTTGACTAGTATCATTTCATTTTCTTCTTTCAGTACAGTCAGTTTAGCTATATCCTGGGAAAGTTTTGGTGCTGTATGGCTTTCACTTCTTGAAGCAAATGCCTCTGCCACTTTTCAGTGCACTATGTGTCATCCGAGGATGTAGTTGAATCATCCTGACTGGTTTTTTTGGTACTCTTTTATTACTTTCTAACGTTGTTTTCTTACTTTCTTTTGCCATCGAAGACTAACTCGGTTTGTGTGGTTGCTTTTATAGCTTGCTGCCAATGTGACGCCATTTCACCTCTCACTAATTCTTTAAAAGACCCACCGCAAATAAATCCATATAGCTACAATTATATTTATTTTCTAGGGCCTTCCTTGTCGGTGGCGGGTCTGTCTGATATCAGTGGAGAGCCGCCGACGAGTGTTCCTATTGTTAACGATAGCGTTGGGCCAAACGAGTAGGAAATGACGCAATTTCACCAGTGATAAGTAAACCCGCTTTGAAGTACCGATACTTTTGATGTTAGCGAAACGCCTCGCTTGAGAAAAGGCCTGCCTTTGAAGATGCGGACAACGCGTTGCTGAATTGTTCCCTCGCCGAAATAGAGGAGTACCACCTTGTACCCATCTGGTCACCGTTCTAAATATTTACGGTCAATCCCGCCGGTGAGCTGAGCTGAATAATAGGACACGGTAAATATTTCGTTTGACAGCCGCCAACGTTAGGAATTGTTTGGCGCGACTCAAACAATGAGATTACAACAACGCTGGTACTAATTTTCTGGTTAAATCTAAGAAAAATCAAAAAGTCCCACCCCTCAACATTTGCTATCGATCATCCATTTTATCTAGTTCCCCCAGGAGCACAGGTCTTTAACAAACACATGCCAAGTCCTCCTGTCACGTGCCATCCGCTCAAGTCCTTTCGTCGTCGTCCTCATCATTTTCACTTCTGTCTCCAGTTCTCTTCTCCGTGTGTTTCTAGGTCTACCTCTACCTCTACCTCTGCCTCTACCTCTACCTCTGTTGTGTTTGCTGATAATTATGTGTTTTTTCCCCAGGTGTGGTAAAGTGGGATGTTATAAATATTTATAGGGGACTTAGTGTACTGACTGAGATCAGCTGTGAAGGTATCTGTATCTAATAGGTGTGGTGTTTTACAGATAACCTTACTTGCTACCACATTTATACCTCAGTCAGAATTATTCTGGAATATTGTGATGACTACGTTGAATGTGTAGGGTATGTATATGATGAAGTGTAAGTCACAACAACAACAGACAGATAAACAATTTAATTTATTCCACCACACTTGACAACACTGTGACACTCACACACATTTAACACTCTATAAGACTATCTTAAATGAGGCACTGGTAAAGTTTCAAATATAAATATGTATTAATTACTTTCACTAATATATGTGTCCTGATTCAAATACAAAGTGAACCAGGAATCACAATCAATTGTAATTACAATTTATATGTACAGAATTTATCAATATGAACCTTGTAGTGACATATTATATTAATATTATCCTATGTGTGTCAGTTGTGTAGTAGTAATATGAGATAATACTGGTTTTGTTTTTTCAAGCTATGTTGTTATTTGTCATCATGACTTCAAGTGTTTGTTTATCTTGGAAATAGTATGGGGAAAAGTTCACAGTTCCTATCAATTTAAACACTGTATTTTCCCTCTGTTTTATTATAAAGTCAGATTTTGAGAGGGGGGGGGGGGGGGAGAAGGTTGAGCTCCTCTGGCCACAGACGTTTATCTTTCGTGGTGGCGGGGGGGAAAGACACCTCTGCGCGAAGGCCCCCCTGTGTTCGGGGGACACCTCACTGGTCACTATCTGGACCCAGGAGTATGCTGTCAGCCTCTAGGTTCAGCAAAGCTCAGACCAGGTGCTGCTCAATAACTTTAGGACCACGGTCCCTGAAACAAGAAGGTTGTACCTCCTATTTCAGAACTAATTTATAATATATTTTCAGATTGAACACAATTCATAACAAACACTGGGTTCGGAGCGGTAGGCCAACTGCTATCTTCATCTGAAACAATTTTCACCCAGTATACTCCTCCCTAATGGTTACTACGCCTCTGCATTTCCAGCATTATTTCTTTCTAGTCAATAAGATAGGTGTCAGTGTACTGTTTGGCAATTCCATGTAGTTTTACTTTCCTCCGACACCTTCTGTTCAGGTTGGAGCACTATATAGGCTTTACCTCATGTTCGCTACTGAACCACACATATATACAGACATAAATTATCAATTTACATTCAATTTTCATTAAAAGATATCAAATATTTCAAGCTTACCACAATTCATTGAATAATACACAGTTACGTTGACTGGCAATGAATATAGCACAATTTCGATCTGCCGATGTCCCAGGCTTTTATTTAGAAAAATATGCACTGGCGCTCAACGCACTGGTTCTTTAGTAAGTTTATTTGAAAATGTGGTGCTGACCTGACGTCTCTGATTGACTATATTGGCGGGTCTAACCAATCGTGCCATGTTTACACAAGCGTTTGAAAAAAAGTACTCCTAGTCCCGTTTCCCTAACAACAAAGAATCAATATTTATAGTCCGACTAATCGTGTTTAGCCTTACATTTACTTTCCGCCAATCAAATAGGAGGTAACATGTCAGCCTATTTCCCGTACAATGGTGGTGTGAAAATCTGCCACTGAGCGATTCTGATTTTGGTGTTGTCTGACATCCCTCACTATTTCTTTTGGCTATAATTTGTTAATTCCTAGACTATTTGCGTAACGTTTAACATATTCTTTTTCAGCAAGTCCTAAGGAACCCAAATATATAAATTTAATGGGGCTAAGGGGCTGCGTTCAAAATATGCATTTTCTTCTACCTCCTGTTTACTTCGAATACGATGTGGTGTCTGGGTACTGTAATGTTTTCAAACGTAAACCAGTATAATGTCATGTTTCCTAATAAGCGTTTTTGTCAGTTTTTTTAAAAACCTAACTCGTATGTGTAGTGTTTTTTTTATCACTGTCGATTTGAAAAAAAAGCTAGTGCTTGTGGCCTTACACGCGTGTTAGGGGTGGCATTAATTGTGTATCGCGAGACTGTGGTAGTATTGCCTGCGTTCCGGCTTTCAGCCCCTCCTTTTCTTTCTATCCTTAGTCCATCTGTCTTTCGTTTATGGTAACTTAGTGTATAAAATGACATGAATGGAATATTAAATATAGGTCAGCTTGCGTATCTCAAGGTTTTTCTTAGAAAGGCAGTACACGTTTTATCGTAGAAAGCGGGTATTGAAGCAGTAGGCTTTTACTATCAACGTGAAACGTTACAATTTGCAGACGAATTAGAAAACAAGGGGGATTTCGAGTACAGTCATTGTGACAGCACTGTTCTTTACCATTCTTCTTTCCTTTATTGAAGTTATTTTGTTAGGGCTTTACATTTACGTTTTTTTAATTTATAATATACGTGGATTAGAATTTCTCACGACACCAGGCAAGTTTTAGTGGTTATTTTTATTAGAGTGTTGTTACACATGTCACTGCCAGAAATGCATTAAGTTAGCATGTGTTTATACGACTGAATAAAATGCGCTGAAATAAAACAAACGTACACAGATGTTTAGTTTTATTTTAAGTGATTTAAATGTTTTAAAAGACCCTGGCGATGGATTGGACACTCTCTGCAGAAAACTTGTTTGATAGTATTACAATAGTCTTTGTTGTGAAAAACCTCGCTTATAGGTAGGAAAGTCAGAGGGAGGCCAGGAAAACACTTGGTAAAGAGAACCAGAGACGTAAAATTATAAAGATGACTAAGAGACAGGTATCTTAAGCGGATTACAGAACATGATGGACTTAACATGGGATTCCATTGAAATTCTGTGTATCCTTAGAGATGAGAAACAGTATTAAATAATGGATACTTTAAATATATGTATATAATTATTTTATAAACAACAAGGTATGTAAATGATTGAGGTGTCGCGACATTGCTGATGGAAGTGAAATTATAGCTCTGTTTCGTAAAGTGCACAACTACTGTGGACAATGACTGACTGATTTATAAACAGAAACCGATCTTATTACCTCAGTGGAGAACAGTCTAGTAGCCTACTTTAGTCATAGCTGACTTTGGCAATGATGGAGTACCCGAATGTGGTGTCGGAGTGTGTCGAAGTACCCGAGTGTGGTGTCGGAGTGTGTCGGAGTGTGTCGGAGTACCCAAATGTGGTGCCGGAGTGTGTCGGAGTAACCGAATGTGGTGTCGGAGTGTGTCGGAGTACCCGAATGTGGTGTCGGAGTGTGTGTCGGAGTACCCGAATGTGGTGTCGGTGTAGTACCCGAATGTGGGTGTCGGAGTCGGAGTGTGTCGGAGTACCCGAAATGTAGGTGTCGGGAGTACCCGAATGTGGTGTCGGAGTGTGTCGGAGTACCGAATGTGGTGTCGGAGTTTTTCAGGAATACCCGAATGTGGTGTCGGGGTGTGTGTGAGAGTACCCGAATTGTGGTGTCGTACGGAGTACCCGAATGTGTGTGTCGGAGTGTGGTCGGAGTACCCGAATGTGGTGTCGGAGTACCCGAATGTGGTGTCGGAGTGTGTCGGAGTACCCGAATGTGGTGTTGGAGTACCCGAATGTGGTGTTACCTCGTTTTATAGGGGAGAGGGGAGGTTGTTTAAAATGGAAAGCAAGCCTAATCGGTGTGTTTGGAAAAACTTAAATTATGTATTTCTTTATAAATAAAGAGAGTTTAAATAAAAGGAATGTCTTGAATTGTAGCGTTAATATTGTTAAATAGTAAAATACCATAAGAATTTTTCCTTATAATAAATTATCTGGCCTTAGAAACATTTATTTTACTAATATTTTGGTTCAGTGAAAGGAGCAAATAATTACTTAAAAAATTTACCCATATGAAAAACTGGGACAAATAATTAAAAGAAAACCTATATAGGAAGATAGAGGACAGTTGTCTGTTTAATAATCCCTTTCAATATTAAAAATCGACCCCATTAATAACAAGGATATTGTATAAATAAAAATTGAGACAGACGAAACAAACACACTTCTGAACTGCACCAATTTGATAGCCTTGCTGAAAAGTTAAATTTTCTTAACGCGTTTCTTGATTGGTTAATTGTAGTAGTTTAGGATGGGGCGATAAAATTAACAATCTGCCGGCATAGTGCGCCATTTGAGAAAAACTAAAACACAGACAGATTGAGAGCAGATGCAAAGCATTGATGGTTGAATGCCTTTGCCGTCTGGACGATAGCGGTCTGAACTTGAACCATTACCGCCAGTCAATCTTGGGATTGGTGTGATTTATTCTTTACTTGCGGTAAGATAAAATAAGTTTATTGATATTTCATTAGCATGTACAGGCCACACAGATAGTGCGCCATAAATTTGTGTTGTTCGACATTGCCTATTGGAAGAGGGGACTACGACACCCTAAATAGGAAATGCCTAAGCAGACTTAGAAGGGAAGGAAATTAAATTGTGTTTGAATATTGCCATTAAAAATCTTACGACTGTAAGTCCAGAAGCTACTAGCAGTTTTCTGCAGTGCATTAGTGTTCAAATAACACATGAAAACCTACATAGGATGTTTGCACAAAATAATTAACAGGTCACAAGAAGAACATTGTATACCCATCTGATTCTATGGAAGAAAATCAATGCTTAAGGGGTCAGTGGCGTTGCAGCCATATGGTAACAGTATGAAAACACTGGAAAGAAAAAGGGTGTCAAACAAAAATAGGGTTTTGGTGCAATTGGTTGGCACGCGTAGCTGACCCTCCTTTTGAATGTATTATTGATAAATTTGTGGAATGATATTATAGATATGTTATAAAGAGGGGAACATAACCTTCTTAATTCAGGGTTGAATTGCCAAATTGAAAAGTGACATAACTCATGGAAATTCAGAACATGTGGGCACAGAGAGAGCTTCTTATATAACTGCAAGCTTCCTGCCACATCAGCATCCAGGGAAACTCTGAAATACTTGTTGTTCTTGAAGATTCCCAAAGCCACCACCACAGACAGGCTTTTAAGATAAGTCCATTAAAATTGGCACTTGAGGACTCATCCTTATCATTCCACCCAAATACAAGAAATTAAAAGAGGGCATTATGAAACACACAAACCCTCAAATCATTGACGGAATTCTTATCCAGTGTTAACATATTTCCAGTAGGGAGCACAAAAACCTATTGATATTTTAGACTTATCATTTTATGGACAGGATGTCCACCCTATTTATTTAAACCTTGTAAATAAAGACACACATTTCTTTGAGATTGAAAATTCCTGTTCCAGAAAAATGAGGTTCAGGAATATTAAAATTTGTAATATAATTATTTAAATTTACACACAGTCTTACTTAATTCAATTATATTGAGTTACAGTTGTGTGTTTGTTTTTTTATTGACACATCACTATACCTACATTACCCTAGACAACGTAGCCATATAACATACATAGAAAATATTTCCCAGAGTGAGATCTCAGAGAGGTAGCGGATAGGTACCCTGAGAATACAACATCATCAACAATTTGACTCAGGGACTTACACAGCTTGACCTCACTCTGTTTACACTTAGTAGATTAACACCAATAACCTCTCATATTACCACATACCTCATGGTGAGAGGCAGCCACATCCCTTTTTGGATGGCCTGGATCCTATTTGGTTCCCCCGCTTCTGTCCAGCTCATGTATGGCTCCCAGAGTCTGCTTGTGTACGGCAGCGCCACTCCCCGAGCAACGGCTTTGGCTAGCAGGCTAAACTACGCTGAGCAAAGTAAAGAAGGGAGTCCCCCCTCGTTAGCACACACAGCTGCTGGCGGAAGAGATGGATGATCGATTTATTCGACAACGACTTTGAAGGCAGGAGCTGGCTCGGCGTGGTATCGGGCTTCAGGGCGCACCAGGGATCAAAGTTGGTAAGCGTCCAGAACCGTTCAGAAAGCAATGGCAAACTACTGAATAAATACAGCCAAGAAATCATGACAGCCAAGAATGATCATATCCATAGATATATTCTTTATATGTATAATAGATTAAGGCGTCAACTAGACAGTCCTTAGCGTCCCCTGAACAGTCCTGCAACTGGAACAATGTCGAGGACATTTTCATTCATGTTAATATAGTTCAAACACTCACGTTCTGCAAATAAAGCATAATTCCTTTTACAAAACAACTGCAATCATCGCACGGAGGTGTATGGATGATCCAGGGATGGAATACATAGGAATATGACCATGAAATATTGTAATACTCAGGAGCCTAGAACACATGCCTCCGCCCGCCTTGAAAAACACACAGTGAATCCCCCAGTGAAAGATCGCTGAACTCAGCAGACAGCAACCGTAGACTTTTGCTACTCTGCCCAAAAGGCAATGACGTACTTCCTGTAACCCAGGATATCGGTCATCAACAAATATGGTAAATAGTCGAGCTGTATTTGATATCGACAGATATGTTACGAATTTTACTCATAACAATGGTGTTAGGCCCATATTTTCTTGACCATCGGCATACTAAGGGTGTTGTGGTCAGCATCACGCCGGCCGCCTTAACCTTCCCAGAGTTGCTCTGGTACCCAATTCGTGAGGCTGTGTCGACCTCAGAGCCGTTTGCGGTCTAAAAAATCCCGCCTCAACTGGGGATCGAACCATGGACCACCGAGCCAGGAAGCCATTGCACTAACCACTGCGCTACAGCGGCTCCCAATTAAAATTGAGTAACTAAAAATTAAGTGTATTTTTAAAATCTCATCACAAAGCGTTGATAAATTAAAGACCAGTCCATTCGACTAGGTGATTGCTGTGAATACTCTTGGCGCGGTTGGTTGGCATCTGTATGATGTTCAAAAAAGTAGCCCAGAATTTGTGAATGCTTTGTATGCCATGAAACAAGAGGCGTCCTTAATAGCTTCCGTGCCATGAGAAGTGAGATGACTTCAACGACGAGAAAATAATTTATTTTTATCTTCTTCTTCTTCTTCTTCCGTCCTTAGCCAAAGACCGACCAAGCAGTCAGAGGCCATCACGCCCTGTGGCGTCTTAAGGGCAACAGCAGATTGATTTTCTCTGTTGTAGTTTCCCATCACGCCTAGCGGCGTCTTTAGGGCAACAACAAATAGATCCATCTGCCGTTGTTTCCGTAATCGGTGTGACAAGCCAACGGGTGATCTGCCCATTTTATTTTTATCTATAGCATTGTTATTCCCATTGTACATTCTGGAAACCATATAGAATTGGGTAAATATCCAAAATTTAAGTCATAAATTCATCTTTCGCCTCGTTATGTATACCTAAAGGATTTTTATATTTGGGCATACGACCAAATTATAACCGACTAGGTTCTTGTAAACAGTCTGAATGACACCACTGGTTATATATCGTTATCATTTGCATGTGCCATGAATTATACCAAATAAACTCTTACTGATGAATAATTTCATTACCGGATGTAGCGTTAACAACCCCTTAAAATGACTCTGTTGCCACCGGAATATATCAAACTGTCTTTTATACAGAGCCGAGATAAGATGAAGTCATCGGCTAGCCTTACAAGGCAGTTCTTATGCTGGGACCCCCAGGTAGAAGAAAGATATAAAACATTCCGAGATATTCAGAGACAGAGAATTATAAAGTAACAAAGAAAACATGGACAGAAACGGAGCACAATTTTTAAGAATGGGTTGTATGAGAATATCTAGTGTGTAAAGTTACAAAATGCCCTTGTTAGTGTGTAATGTGACAAAATGCCCATGTTAGTGTATAAAGTAGCGAAAAGCCCATGTTAGTGTGTGAAGTGACAAAATTATCATGTCAGTGTGTGAAGTGACTAAATTCCTATGTAAGTGTGGGAGTTGTCACAAGATGGATTTTGGAACCTCTTTCCGATCTTTCTTTGTCTACGGCAGTAATGAGTTACATTTTTGGACTGATTTTATTGCGATTTATGCGAGACGCACCCTTTTGTTTCTCTGTCCACTGTAGCAGATAATTTGTATTTTCCTTTTTACATTCTTCTCACTGATAAGTCACCACGTCTGTTTGTTACCCGTCCCTTCCCTAAAGCTTTGAAAGGAGCGGCAGAGATAATATTAACGACTGGCTTGTTAGTGGTTCTCGCGTACTACAGCTTGGCCAGGACAGATAATACTAAATCGCCAGCATATTTGTCTAATTGCTGATAAGGCCGGGGTACGAGACAGATAAGAGATTACTTGTCTGGGTGACACATTTTGGGCAGACAACGCGTGAATGTAACCAGACATGTTTCAGTGTTAAGACACCGTGACGATCGATGCCAAGACGACACAACCAGACCTTGCCAGAGTGAAGCCTAGAATTCAGAATTTCATTTTATCAGACCGGATCTTTTTATTGGAGTATTTATCAGGACTTACAAAACAGCCCAGGAAATCTCTACCATGTTAAATAAGGAAGCCCGAAATATCTAAAGAAACTGAACACACGGAGTCAGATGTCGTGAAACATTCTAAATCCACATATATAAATTAAAAGGTAAATGTAAAGCCTAACACATAAATTCAATAAAAGGAAAGAGAAATGGTAAAAGTACAGTGCTGTCACAATGGCGTACAAAAATCCCCCTTGTTTTCTACTTCGTCTGCAAATTGTAACATTTCACGTTGATAGTAAAGCCTACTGCATCACTACACGCTTTCTACAATAAAACGTGTACTGCATTTCTAAGAAAACCTTGAGATACGCAAGCTGATTAATGACCTAAATTAATACTTCCATTAATTTCATTTTATACACTACGTTAACATAAACGGAAGGACAGATGGAATTAGGATAGAGAGAGTGAGGGCTGAAAGCAGGAACGCATGCAACACTAACACGCGTCTCGCGATATACAATTAATGCCACCCTCCCCGCGCGAAAGGCCAGAAGCACTAACTTTTTTTCAAATAGACCGTGATAAAAAACACTACCCATACGAGAGTTAGGTTTAAAAACATGATTAATGCTTATTGGGAAACATGACATTATACTGGTTTACGTTTGAAAGCCTGACAGTACAGCAGACACCCTAAAAGTTTGGAAGTGAGGAGGTGGTAACAGCACGACTATCTTAGAAGAAAATACATATTTTGAACGCCGCCACTTAGCTCCTTTAAAACTTATATATTTGGGTTCCTTAGGACTTGCTGACAAAGAATATGTTAAGTGTTACGCAAATAGTCTAGGAATTAACAAATTATAGCCAAAAGAAAATAGTGAGGGTGTCAGACAACACCAAATAATAATCGCACAGTGGTATGTTTTGAAACCACCATTTTACGGGAAATGGGCCACCATGTAAAATCCTATTTGATTGGATAGAAGTAAATGTAAGGCTAAACACGATTAGTCGGACTACAAATACTAATTCTTTGTTGTTAGGGGAAACGGTAGTAAGGGTACTTTTTTTGAAAAGCTGTGTAAACATGGCCCGATTGGTTAGACCCCCCAATATAGTCAATTAAGAGCGTCAGTTCAGTGCCACATTTTAAAATAAACTTACTAAGAAACAGTGCGTTGAGATCCAGATCATATTTTTCATAATAAAAGTCTGGGACAGAGGCAGATCGGAATTTGTGCCATTATTCATCGCCAGTCAACGTATCTGTGTATTATTTCCATGAATTGTGGGACTGTGGTCCTAGTTATTGAAGCAGCACCTGGTCTGAGTTTTGCTGAATCCAGAGGCTGACAGCATACTCCTTGGTCCAGATAGCGACCAGTGAGGTGTCTCCAGAACACAGTGAAGCAATCGAGCAGAGGAGTCCTTTCCTGCCGCCATCACGAAAGATAAGCTTCTGTGGCCAGAGTAACTCAACATTATGTGCCCCCTCAAAAATTGACATTTTATTAAACACAAAGGGACAATTAATGGTTCAAATGACAGGAACTGTGAACTTTTCCCAATACTATTTCCACGATAATCAAACACTTGAAGTCATGATGAAAAACAACAACCAAGCTTGAACAAAACCAGTATTACCTCATATTACTACTTCCCAAATTCCACACATAGAATAATAATAATAAAATATGTCAATACAAAGTTCATATATATAAACTGTGTACATACTACTGGTAATTACATTTGATTGTGATTCCTGGTTCACTGTGTAGTTGAATCAGGATACCCATTATTGAAAGAATTAATACATATATTTTTTAAACTTAAACACTTGACTTATTTAAGATAGTCTTATAGAGTGTTATATGTGTGGGAGTGTCACAGTGTTGTAAAGTGTTGTGGAATAAATTAAATTGTTTATCTGTCTGTTGTTGTTGTGACTTACACTTCATCATTTTCATAACCCTAGACATTTAACGTAGTCATCACAATATTCCAGAATAATTCTGACTGAGGTATAAATGTGGTAGCAAGTAAGGTCATCTGTAATACACCACACTTATTAGATACAGATACCTTCACAGCTGATCTCAGTCAGTACACTAAGTCCCCTATAAATATTAATATCATCCCATTTTACCACATATATTGGGGTCCTGTCCGGGATTTTGAATCTTTCCCTATTATAAATATTGGGGGTAATTCACTTCAGGGAATAATAAAAATTTAAAAGGTATCCTTGGGTGGAATTAAATAAAGTTGAGCTCTCAGTGCCTGTGGTTGTCCTTGGATAATTAATTACAGATTGTAGTGTTTAGTTAGACATTATATACATTTACCTGTTAGAAAATGGCGGACCTGGACAAATTTCGATCTGCTGCTGTGCAGACTGCTAAAGAGTTAGGAATGGACGGACAAGTTATGATTGCTTATGTCACTACTGAATGTGACAAATTTATTGAACGCGAAGAAAGAAGATTAGAAAAAGAGGCTGAAAGAAAGTTAGAGGCTGAAAAAGAAATTAAGAGGCTGCAGATTGAGGCTGACAAAGAGGCTAAAGCATTGGAGGCGGATCGTGAGGCGGAAATAAAGAGGCTCCAGTTGGAAGAGAAAAAGGCAGAAAGAGAAGACAAGAGATTGGCTACAGAAAGAGAGGAAAGAAGATTGGCTGCAGAGAGGGAAGCAGAAAAGGAGGAGAAGAGATTACAAAGGGAACATGAGTTACGACTAAGGGAGTTTGAGTTTCAAGGCCATGCTCCTGAAAATGGTGCCAGTCCCTTTACCTCCGATGCTAATGTTAGTCAGGGAGCCTCAACCTCAGCTATGAATTTTCATTTAGATCATTTTGTTGAGAAAGAAGATGATATTGAGAGCTATCTAAATAGATATGAAATATTAGCTATCACGTATGGGTTAGAGAGAGAAAGGTGGATGATGCGTGATGCCATATGATGATGGATGGCATCCGCATGTCTGGTTTTGTGTAGTGTGTAGATGTGTTCAGTCAAAACAATGTTCATGCAACAATAACAGGGCAATCCACATAGGACGTCAGTAAACTCACGACGTATAAAGTCAATGAGTCTTGAAACAGCCGTTGACGTTTTTCTTCATTATTTATTGTGGACGCCACAGTGACAAAATGGTTACGCAAATGTGTAGGCACATCAAACAGTCATTATCACAGCAACATTCAATACAGCAATAAACGGTAGACAGCATTACAATGATGAGTCAGATGCATGTTATATTTCAAAGTGCTGTAAATGTAGTCAGGTGAACAACTCCATCCTTTTCTATAACAGCCAGGAGATAACCAGATGTATGAGATCAGTTCACTCTCCTTAGTTTGACTTCAGCAAGACAGACACGTCTGCCGAAGTATAAATAATGTCCTCAAAAATATCCTCTAGATAATCAAGGTTTTCTAAACCTAGTTCATTTAACAAAGTAGCAAGTAATGGTCCTTGGTACATGCATCACCCGATGCAGTACAATGCAGCGACATGTGAGCTGGGAAAGAACATCTCGTGACGACGACTTTCGGAGACAGGCTATGAATCGAAATCGCTCACGACCCAAAATCGATAGAGTTAATGAAAAAAGTCAATTTACCTTGCTTTCATGAAATACACAGAAATATCACGCCTCCCGACATGTGCAAATACACTAGAGGTATTATCCCGAATAAACGAAATATCCATAAGAGGACTACACATCCCTGACAGAACAAAAAATAGCGGAGATCCCCTCTTCAACGAGGCATCTCTTTCGCCATTCCAAATCGCTCACTCCCACTAGTGGTGGGCGGAAACCGATCGACAAACAACAAGACAAGTCATGCGCAGTCCAGCGCAAAAATGACCACAGCTCAAAAGTTAACTGCATTCGATACCAACGCGAGAAGACAAATGCTTACCGAGAAAAGTGACTATAAATTACAAGCAGTTGTTGCCCTTGCGTTATAAAACAGATATTGAAATAAAACGATGTTGCGAGAATTTATCACGCAACATATCACCACCTCCTCCCGATAAAAAAAAAATGTGGAACATATTTTTTTTTCAATATCAAAGAGCAAGCGATAAGCGGCTCAAAACGCACGAATTATGCGCTGATAATTAACTAAATTGCCAAACAATAGGCTAATTATAGAGTGTCTGGTGAGGATATACCTCAACAGAAAAATAAATATGTCTCAAAAAATATTCACATCGGGGAGGTGTCACCAACACACATCACGTTAGCATGTAAACACAATATACGTATGCAAGTTACTATAATCATCATTAAACAGCATACTCTAATATTGTCTTTAAAAATGGATGTACAAATCTGATAGGAAAATTTAAATAGTACATTCTTTGACATGTAATGACATAAGTACATAGTAAAGTTAAACTACATGACGATCCAGGACATATGCTCTGGTATTCCGAGGGTAAGTACACAATCTAGAACTCGTCATGCTTGAAACTAATAAGGTAAGTCCTCAGCTCAACAATGACATTCTGAGAAAGTACAAGCAATATAATGCTAATTAATAACTAATATGCTTCATAAGGTACAATACATTATTAATAATTGTGGCTGTTTAGTAAACTAACGGCCCTTATATTAACTACTCAGTCCTCCTCTATCATCTTAAAAACGAACAGAAGAAGATGACAACAAAGCACGATAGTGTGTACATATAAAGTAAGTACAGATGTGCTAATCTATTGTAGTAATATAGGTGTGTTATGACTCTGTAATATATAGGAATATAGGACAGAAGTATTAGTTGGAGTCATGTGGGCATCTAGACAAAATGTCAGCCATCACATTATCAGCACCACGGATAGCTCGTACCGTGAAGTGAAAAGGTTGAAGAGCTATAGCATATCGAGTGGATCTCGAACTCTTCAAATTCTTAGTCTGAATAGCTGTAAGAGCTTTCTGATCAGTCTCTAGAATGAAATGTGCGCCCAGGAGGAATCTTTGTAGCTTTAGAATTGACCAAACCATCGCTAACAACTCACGGTCTAAAACCGAGTAGTTCCTCTCCGCCGCATTTAGTTTTCTAGAAATGTACATAACAGGATGCAGAGTATTTGCATATTCTTGCATCAGTGCTGCTCCAATCCCAGTGGATGAAGCATCACTCCGAAGAACAAAAGTCCTATCAAGAGTAGGTAATCTTAAGATGGGAGGAGAAGAAAATATATTCTTGATTTGGTCTAGTGAAGATTGGCATTCTTTAGACCAACGGACCAGATTAGGCGAACCTTTCTTCAACAATGTTGAGAGAGGTGCCATGATCGAAGATAAATTTGGAATAAATCTCCCATAAAATTGAATTAAACCTAAGAGACTCCTAACTTGTTTCTTCGTTTTAGGAACAGAGATGTTCAGTATTTTGGAAGTATTGTGGTCTTCTGTCTTCAAGAGACCATGACCAACACGATGACCCAGGAAAGAGATTTCACCAAAACCAACAAAAGCTTTAGAAGGTTTTGCTGTCAAATTATTCTCACGTAGAGTGGACAGTAAGTCATATAACCCTAAATAGTGATCTTCCCAGGTATCACTGAAGAGACAGATGTCATCTAAGTATGCGATGACATCCGAACGATGTGACAGAATTCGACGCATCATGCGAACGAAAGTGGCAGGGGCGTTCATGAGACCAAAAGGCATAACATTCCATTGAAATAGACCCCTAGGTGTAGAAAAAGCAGTAAGAGGTTTGGCATGCTCTGCTAAAGGCACTTGCCAATAACCTTTAGACAAGTCAAGTTTAGTGAAGAATCTAGAATTAGAAAGTCTAATCAGTAGATCTTCTAACAAAGGCATCGGTTCAGCGTCGAACTTTGTGACCTGATTCAATTTGCGATAATCAACGCAAATTCGTATGTTCTTATCCTTCTTCCGGACAATAACCATGGAAGAAGAATATGGTGAAGTCGATGGTTCAATTATATTTAATTGAATCATTTCATCCAATTCCTTTTCCACTTGCGACTGAAAGTGTATAGGAATAGGATACGGCCTAACCCTAATTGGATTATTGTCGGTAAGAATTATGTCATGTTCTATGACATCTGTGTGTCCAGGAATGTCAGTGAGAACATCCTGAAATGTTTGTAACATCGACGAGACTTGTCGATGTTCGTCACCAGAAAGATTAGGAGAAACAGAAACGTTTTTCCAAGATTCCGTGGAATGTAATGGAACCACTGGAAGGGGAAGATTGACATCAGAGAAGGTAGCTTCCTCATCCTGAATGACAGACAGGGATGAATAATGACCGTGAGGTGCAGGAGCATCATCCGTTGCCTGGAAAATAGGCAGCAAATAGTCCGGACGTTCGTGAAATTCCGAAAGCATGTTTATGTGGAAAGTTTTATGCTTTCCATCAATATCGACCACATAGTCAACATCGGAAATCCGAGAGACTATTGCATACGGACCTTTCCATGCAATAAGAAGTCTATTTTCCCTACTGGGGAGTAGGACGAATGCTTTGTCACCTGGACAAAGTTGTCGTAGACATCTATTCTTGTTAGCAAACTGCCTTGCCTTCTCTTTAGCAATTTCTGATGAAGCAGTTGCTAGCTTACATGCCTCAATGATCTTTTGTCTAAGAGCAATGACATACTCATATGAGGATTGAGTTTCATCGCTAATATCATCGGCAGTGATGAGATCGTGTAATAAAGACATAGGGCCGCGTGGACGCGCGCCAAAGACAAGTTCGAAGGGAGAAAATCCTGTGTGTTCATTAGGGACTTCTCTATAGGCAAAGAGAGCCGCGGGTAAAACCCTGTCCCAATCTTGAGGATGATCTTCAGTTATCTTACCAAGCAAAGTCTTGAGCGTTCTATTCAGACGCTCAACTAACCCATTAGACATAGGATGGTAGATACTACTGAGAGATCGTTCAATATGTAAGGTAGACATTACCTGTGACATAGTGTCAGATATGAGTTGAGTGCCATGGTCTGACAATATTTCTCTGGGGAACCCCAAGCGAGAAAATATCAACCAAAGAGCATCTGCGATATCTGTAGTAGATATGCTCTTAAGAGGAATAGCCTCTGGCCAACGTGTGCACATATCGACACATGTAAGGATAAACTGATGTCCTCTGGCCGACTTGACCTTAAAAGGGCCAATAATATCTATGGCCATTTTCTGAAACGGCCGAATAGGAATGTCAGCAGCCTGGATAGGCGCAGCATGTCGTGGTCCTCTAGATTTGACCTCCTGACATACCTTGCATGATCGGCAGTAAATACGAATGTCCTTATTGACAAAAGGCCAAAAGAAAGCCGCAAGGACTCTCGACTTCGTACGGGCAAAACCCATATGTCCAGCACATTGCGAGTCATGAGCATGTTGCAATATTTGGACTCTCATGCTCTTGGGAACAAGAATTTGCGAATGTGCCGACGTAGTCGAATCTTGTACCATACGTACAAGTACGCCGTTTCTCATTGCAATCCAAGATTTTCTATTTGTATCCTGATTCGGATCACCTTTCTTCGCAAGAACGAAGAATTTTTTTAAAGAAGGATCTTCTTGCAATTTTATGAAAGAGTCACGAGTAATTACTAAGTGACTATCTTGGCTATCAACTTCATTATCACTATTCAGTGAAGTTTCGGGTGTTTGTAGAGCTTGTGCTCTTGTAACTACTGCATTTGTAGCTTGCATGTTATTATCTTCCCAAGCAGCAATCTGCTGTGGGGTACACTCCCTAACTCCGTGAATACGACCAATAATAAGGTCCGCAATAGGATTAGGTAAGAGACAAGCATGCACATCTCCAGTAAAGAAAGGAGTGGCAATGCGAATTACAGCAGTAGGATATTTTTCTAGAGTGCCGCCAAATGTGACACATTTAATAACCCTTCCTGTAGCACAAGATGGATCTACAAGCGATTGTCTAACACCAATAGTGGTGCATCCGGAATCGAAAAGTAGTGAGACCGGAGTATCATTAACAAGACCCTTATGTAGAATTAAAGAACCCCTCCCGTCATGCGCAACAGCAGCAGGAAGAGCGGGAAGTGGGTGACCACAACTCAAAGTAGTTATGGTACCCGGTTCGAATAAAGTACTGCATTGGGGGCATTTGTTTGCTCTCTCAAAGTCAAAAGCAGAACCAGTGACAGCGTCAAAGTTTTTACTATCAACAACATGATTACAGGCTCCCTCAGTTTCCTGTTGTACAGCATTAGCCTGCTGATATCTCTTTTTTTTGTGTTGAGATCTACCCCGACTATTATTACCTCTGAAGTTATCAGAGTTATTATTATCTCTGCAGTTATTATTGTCTCTATTGTAATTGTTATACTGGTTCGAATTCCAGTTTCCACGATTACTATCATGTTCACATTGATGCGAACATCTATTTGTTTGGTTCTGAGGTCTTCGGCAGGAATAACCTCTATTACCATATCCTCTTTTGAAATGCTTATAATTATTAGGGTGATAGTAACGACCACTATCAGGTTGTCTCCAATTCTTCGAAGAAGAATCACCATGAAATTGATTTCCATGATTTTGACAGAAATTACCGCTACCCTTTCTATCAAAATTTTGTTGGGATCTACGAGCAAAGTTTTGACCATACGGAGCTGCCGAAGCAACTGGTAAACCTTCCTTCACCTTAGAGTTACCCATGGTTATGTGTGGGTGCGCAGTTACGTATTGGCAACAGAAATCTTCCATTTCTTTTATTGTTTTAGGTTTACGTTCATGAAGGAAAGCAAGGAAAGACTCATTGACAGACGACATGACTTTGTCTCTAAGTATTAAGTCCATAAGTCCTTCATAAGTTTTTTCCGTCTTAGATAGTTCAACCCATCATGAGAAAGTAATGCGTATTCTTGCAATAAACTCGGAGAATTCAACTCCATTTTCAGGTAACATGTTTTTAAATTGTAGACGATAGCCGTCTTCGTTAAGCTGATATTTCTTTAACAAAGCGGCCCTGACAACCTCATAATTGTTCTTGTCAGGTTCATCCACCATATTTAATACACTTAGAGCTTTACCTGTCAGTATCCCTGATAACTGATAAACATATTTTGCTTTGTCTATGTTATGAGCTGTACATGCTTGTTCAAATCTGTCCAGATAGAACATTATGTCATCACTGGAAGGACTAAATGTTGGTAACTTAATCTTAAAAGTATCATTATTAGCCTTCCCAGAAGATGAACCCTTGTTTGAATCATTACCATTACTCATGCTCGTCAATTTCAATTTCTCCAACTCTAAAGCTAAGAGTTTTTCTTCATGTTCCATTTTTGCTTTCCTCTCATCAGACTCTCTTTGTAACTTCCTTTCTTCAGCTTGAGCCTGCATTTGAAGTCTTTCATTTTCAGCTTCTTTTTCAAGTCTTTTATTTTCAGCTTCTTTTTCAAGTCTTTTATTCTCAGCCTCTAGCTGTAGCTTTCTTTCCTCAGCTTCTGATTCCCTTTTTTGTTTTTCCATTTCCATTTGGAATCTCTTTTCATCCACCTGCATCTGCAGTTTCTTTTGTTCAGCTTCCATCTGCAGTTTCTTTTGTTCAGCTTCCATTGCTTTATCATATCGAGCAGTTGCAAATTCTTCTAACTTATCACCAGTCTTGCCAAGCAATTTACCCTGCTCAATAAAGTGCTCAAATGTAGACATGTTGTCTAACATATGAGTCCAAAACCTGAAATAATTAACTAATTTATTTCAAACCTAAGTGTAACAAGTCTTAATTAAGCACTTGTATATTCACATCACATTATATTATCCCAGTCTCTGTGGGAAACAAGTCTCCAATCAAAGAACTTGTATATGAAATATCAGCACTCAATTCTTGATCATAAGTGCACTTCTCATTCAATAGTGCACGACACTATTCATCATTCATTTATCATCAGTGTAGTAGTAACAGTGCATTAGCATAGCCCATTAACTAATTACTATAACTGTAAACAATGACTATGTAAACACATGCAGAATGTAAACATTGAAAATGCAAACAATACAAACAATGTAAACATTAACAATGTAAACAATAACAAAGATCAGCAACAATACAAAAACTTTCGCAGAAATCAACTAAAAATAAAGCAGAAATTAATGAAATATCACAAAAAATGTGACGATATCTGCGCTATAATTAAACAAAATACATGACACCACAGTGTATAAACAAAAATGTTGTATGAAACTAAAATATAGTCAAGATGAGGCTAACAAATACAAACAAATCAAACAAAACTAAAGAATGCGAAATAATAACGACAACAATATTAAAACATGTCATCACAACTAACATAAATAGCAACAGAAGTCGCTTAGCAAATTCCAGTATCGGAAATTTGCAAACCCTACAGAAAACGCTCACAATAGACGACCTCTATGACGTGGCATAATCTAACGGAGACACCACCCAACCGAGAACCCGCTGAAAAATAAACATATAAATATACAAATAACATATAGACATATAACATATAGAATGAGATGATACACAGAAGACTCAGCAGAAGTATAAGGGCACAGTTTACATACAAACAGGCCACTTAACTTATAGGCTTCCAATCGTCGAACAGCAGAAAAACGGATGTCAATCAACGTCCTAAAGAGCGAAGCTCCAACGATGATGGCACATCTGAACTGCTTCCACTGCTAACACGATGGTACAAGAGCTTCTGACATACTGTGTGTTGAGTTGTTTCGGCACTTGACCTTCTAATCCAAAAGTAAGTTGATGGAAATCGGTACTTGGCCTTCTTCAGAAAACAACCCGCTTCAACCGGCACTTGACCTTCTCAAAAAACGACAGCACTGGAACCTTGACAGCAGCAACTTGCTTGACTTGCGTAAAAGATAACAGCAGTCCGAGTTATCCGGCAACATGTAACAACGCCGGGTACTGTCAAATTCTTGTTTCCGTCAAAAAAATTGAAATTTTGACTTTTACCGGGCAACGCCGAGTACTTTGAAAATTTTGAAGATGTTGACTGTATTGAAGAATGTTAATTTCTTGAAGGATGCTGATGAATTCTTGTTGAAAATGAAGTGGGTAAGGGACCCCGTGTTTGCTAGTACCAGAATCAAACCAGCTTATGGCCACCAAATGATGCGTGATGCCATATGATGATGGATGGCATCCGCATGTCTGGTTTTGTGTAGTGTGTAGATGTGTTCAGTCAAAACAATGTTCATGCAACAATAACAGGGCAATCCACATAGGACGTCAGTAAACTCACGACGTATAAAGTCAATGAGTCTTGAAACAGCCGTTGACGTTTTTCTTCATTATTTATTGTGGACGCCACAGTGACAAAATGGTTACGCAAATGTGTAGGCACATCAAACAGTCATTATCACAGCAACATTCAATACAGCAATAAACGGTAGACAGCATTACAATGATGAGTCAGATGCATGTTATATTTCAAAGTGCTGTAAATGTAGTCAGGTGAACAACTCCATCCTTTTCTATAACAGCCAGGAGATAACCAGATGTATGAGATCAGTTCACTCTCCTTAGTTTGACTTCAGCAAGACAGACACGTCTGCCGAAGTATAAATAATGTCCTCAAAAATATCCTCTAGATAATAAAGGTTTTCTAAACCTAGTTCATTTAACAAAGTAGCAAGTAATGGTCCTTGGTACATGCATCAACCGATGCAGTACAATGCAGCGACATGTGAGCTGGGAAAGAACATCTCGTGACGACGACTTTCGGAGACAGGCTATGAATCGAAATCGCTCACGACCCAAAATCGATAGAGTTAATGAAAAAGTCAATTTACCTTGCTTTCATGAAATACACAGAAATATCACGCCTCCCGACATGTGGGAAAACACTAGAGGTATTATCTCGACTAAACGAAATATCCATAAGAGGACTACACATCCCTGACAGAACAAAAAATAGCGGAGATCCCCTCTTCAACGAGGCATCTCTTTCGCCATTCCAAATCGCTCACTCCCACTAGTGGTGGGCGGAAACCGATCGACAAACAACAAGACAAGTCATGCGCAGTCCAGCGCAAAAATGACCACAGCTCAAAAGTTAACTGCATTCGATACCAACGCGAGAAGACAAATGCTTACCGAGAAAAGTGACTATAAATTACAAGCAGTTGTTGCCCTTGCGTTATGGGTGAGTTGCTAAATGTTGCGTAAAGGTATCAAGCAGCTCAGGCAGAGGTATCAGGTAATAAAAAGAAACAGGTAGATAATTTTAGGGCACCACAGAACTTTAATAAATTTGATCCTAGAGATCAAAACAAAGGTAAGCACCAGTTTGATAGGCCACGGTATGACAATAAAAATAAAACCCCACAATTCGATGAAAGGAAATATGATGAAAGAAAATCTTTCAACCAAGGAAAGAGATGGTGTAAAAATTGTAAGATGAACAATCATGACACTGACCATTGCAGAAGGAACCCTATAGTAATGGCCACCCTTCACGTCAGGTTGACCTCAAGACAGTAGGAGGATATTATGATAAATACCACTCCAGAAGAGTTGAGAAAGGCACAGGCTGGGGATAAGACCCTCAAGCCTTGTTTCAGGAAATTGTCAACTTGTCATACAACTCCAGGCAAGGGAGATTTTTACATGAAAAACAAGTTTATGTATAGGAAGGCCGGAACTAGATCCAATGGTCACGGACAGTTGGTTCTTCCAAAGGCATATAGGGCAGACTTAATAAGGAGCCTACATGTGAAACAAGATGGGGACCATGAGAAAATTGGTACCATCATCCAAAAGGTGGCTCACAATTATTATTGGCCCAAGGCAAGGTGGGACATTGAGAATTTTGTAGAAAGGTGTAGCATAGCACATGAGGGAACACCCACAAGTGGGAACATTGATCAGGACCTGGACACGCCACGGGGCAAACTTAGGCCTGACAATACAAAGAAAAATAAATTTGATAAAGTGGACCAAATGGAATGGGAAGCCCCTTTTCACGGACAAGCTTCAATTAACTGTTTTACAATGGCCACTATGCAGAGAGTGCAAAAAGATGTCTTACCCCAGGATAAGCCGAAAATCCCTCAATCGGACTTAAACAAACTGGAGGAAGAGAATGTAGAGAGGAAATCTCTCATCAAGAATTCTAAGTGGGGAGAAAGCCCCAAGAGAAGGTTGTACATTTTGACAATACTAACACCACGTTTTCACCTTGATTGAAAAGAAATTTCTTTTGGGTTGTTAATTCCTGTTTTTGGAATACGATATGGGGAAGTTGTTTGGTAGTTAGGTGTGTAAATTTGATAGGAGGAGTTTTCATAGCCGTAAGCCTGGATGACAGATTTTTTTGGAAATTGCAGATACCTATTAGGGTGGGGGGGAATGGTGTTCCCAATTGGTGTTTGTTGATTAGTTGAAGTTAATTGAGAGATTAGTATTGTTGGGGCCGGCAGAGTTTGGTATAGAAATGTATCCACCCTAATATTTTGCTAATGATAGTTTTGTATGAGGCTGTAATTTACTTTTTTGTTTATGTTGTGCCTGAGTGTTTTAGTTTGGGGGAGAAGGTTACTTCAGCATGGATTTTAAGTTAACGGTTGATGTGTCAGATGGTTTTACCTTGTTAAGAGTGTTTGATGTAAACCTAGGTTCTCAGGTTTAGGGTATTGAGGCCATGGACTGTGCCCACTTAAAGCATGTTCTAGGGTGGGTACCATTAAGGGGGGAGGTAAGTATCTTGGGTTAATTTAAGTTGTTTGAGATTTGAGATGTGGTGGGGTTTGATGATGGCATGAATTTAAGGGATTAAGGTTCAAATCTTTGTTAAGTAAATTTAACTGGGGAATGTTTCATTTTTGATTCGTATTTGGGGACATGTTTAGGATACGAGCGATACCCTGACATTTGGGTTTGTTATGTCTATTTACGAAAGTAGAAAGTTTATACCAGCAGTTTCATATGTGTAAAGGGATATGTCTAAAGTTTGTGAGCCATGCGTTCGCGAGTGTCAAATTATGAATTTTTACTGAAGATATCTCTGGCCCTTTATAGTGTTTGTTAATTTATTACAATGTTTTTAAGCCACCCGTAATGGTTTTGTATTGTGATAACTAGGATGTTAAGAATTACCAAATCCTTTTCTATTTTAAGTTTTGATACACAAGTAGGATTAAGGTATTAGTTTGATGTGTAAGAGTGTTTTAATTCTCGCTCCAAAAAAACAGGATCGAATCTATTGTTGTAAGTCTGATAAATTGGAGACATTTGTGATTGCATGGGGTAATGTATACACTGAGAGTTTGAGAGGAGTTTGTATAGAGAAGAGTATTGATTTGTTTTAGGATTGAGTACCATTTATGTTATATTAGGAGCTTAATGCCATTGAACGATATGAAAGTCTGAATAGGGGTATTGACTATTGATGTTGTTTTTAAGAGATTTAAGTGGAACTTGTGTGTTTTGGATGTTTTTGTGGGAGTATCCTGAGGGGTAGTTTTTTAGGGGATAGTAGAAAGTTTTTTAAGGTATCCTTGTTTTTAGAGGAGAAGTAAAGGTGTGGTTTCTATTAGGTTCACAATTCTTTGTAAGTCCGGGGTAGTTTGGGTAAGGGATAAGTGAAATTTTTTGATTGATGGTAATTGGAATGTGGCATTGTCGGATAGTAGAATCTAAATTTTTGGGTAAAATGTAGAAGTATTTTGTCCATGGTGGATAGTAATATATTTTTAAGGGTAATCCAGTTTTTTAATTGAATTGGTTTGAGTTTTTGGTAGGGAAATGTATGTTTTTAAGTGGGAAGGAATAGATGGGCTGGGATGATAAGTTTGGGTTAATAGTAAATTAATATTTTGAGTGATTAAAATTTCTATGTTTTATATGGAGAGTTTTTATCGGATGAGTTGGATTAAGGTATAAATTGGTGCAAGGGCGAGAAGCACAAGGTGGAAAGTGTGTTGATTTAATTCCACCTCAAGGATAAGGGGAGGGTACAATATTAATAGTGAGGACCAAGGGGATGAGAAAGTGTTGATTCATGGGTACCTAATGATAAAGTTTGTTTAGGCCGCTGTACCAGGAACCCCAAGTGTGGATTTTTATGTATAAGTTTGAGTGGATAAGTGTCTAGTAATAGGAAGTTGTTTTTAAAGAAACTGTATGAGGTAGAGGGCCTTTGAAGGTGAATTTGAATTCTAAGTGTGACGGAAAGAGTGGAGTAAATGTAACAACACTGCCAACAAAATTGTTCTGAGTGGGTGGAAGATTGGGGTGGGAGAGGTTAATTGCAAGTTTAAAGGTAGTGATGGTGGTTAAAGGTGGGTATTTCAACAGTAAGATGTGGGGTTTTCAGTTGGATTTTTGGCAGTGCTATTTAAGTAAAAATTGTTTGGTTATTGGCAGGTGATTTTGTTGAGTTTTTTGGAAGTGTGGGTGGCGGGATATGGTATGGTGAATGTGCCTTTCAAAATGTAGTGTTGTATTTATATGCTCAGAATAGGAATAGTTATATTGGGGTGATTGGAGGTGATCCCTCTATGCCCCTGTACATTTGAACCGTATGAGGTAAGGTTTAAACGGGTTTTATTAGAGTTTGAAAAAATGATTGGGGGGTGTGTTTTTAAGAATGTGGAAGTATCTTAGGTGAGGGGGTGTGATGTATTTGGAATGCTGGTGATAGCATGTATTAATTTTAAGGATTTGTGGGGTAATGAGTTGGTGTGTTTTTTGTTGCAATAGTGAAAGTTAATCACAAGGTTAGGTTTGTTGAGATTTTAGGGGAATGGCATGAGGGGGAATATTTGATATGTTGAGTTTTAAGAGGTGGAGAAATGATGGGGTGTTGGGTATGGGGAGTTTTGATGAATAGGGTGAGTTTTGTGGTTTGGATTAAGTGTTTGAATTGAGGGTGGGGTGGGGTTGTATCAAGTTGGGGTGGTTATGTGGGTTGTGTGAATTTTGGGGGTGGATGTGTTATTTTTAATTAGGAGTGGTGGGAGTTGGTTTAAGATATGGGGGAGGGTTTTTTGTGTTTTAGTAAGTTTATTTGGGAATAGGTTTTAAATTGATAGTTTTGAATTGGGATGAGGTGGGTTGTGGAGGGATTTGGTGACAAGTTAATTACACAGGGAATGGATGGTGGGGGTGGGGGAAGAAGGTTTAGGGGAGTATGTATAGGTGGGGTTTTAGAGTAATAGTTTGATTAAGGGAAGGGGGGGTTGAGGGGATAGTTAATTGGTGGTGGAAGGTGGGGGTTTTTAGATGATTAAGATGGAGGGGTAAAAATTGAGTACAATGTGGAAAGTTTGTTTGGAGGTTTTGAGTTTGTTTGATAGGTTGTTGAGTGGTGTTTTATGAGAAGAGAGTTTAAATTGTAGATTTGGTAAATATTTATTTTGAGTTTACTAATTTTGGTAAATTTTAATTTAAGAAGTGATAGTTTAATAATATGTTATTGTAAAAGTTATTTTGATACTATAGTGTGTCGGTTATTAATTGATCATTGGTAATATTGAGTGATTAGAATTGTTTTATGGGTGATTTTATTTTGAAATGTATGATGTGGTGGGGGAAAGGGTTGGGTGTTTTGTAGGTGGTGTTTTTAATGAAGGTTTTTTAAATGTAGTGGTGGTGGACGATGAAGGTTGAATTTTAGATTTTGATTCTTGTACAGCTGGTGTGAATTTTTAGGCTTATTTTATTTATTTTTACCGTTTATTTTTTGTATTTGGGGGAATGGGAGATAATTGGAAGTTTTTTTAGAAATGAGGGAATTTGAATGAATGTAGTCATTTTTTTGGAAATTGATGTATGAGGGCGGGATTTTATTTATTGATGTTGAGAATATTATTTAATTTAGATGTTTTAGGTGAAGATTTTAGTTGTTTTGGGGATATTTGGGGTAATGATTTGTGGTAGAGTTATATTTTTAATTATATTTGTGTATGGGAAGATATTAATGTTTTTTAGAATGTAATATGTTAGATTTTTTGGCAGATTTTATTTAGGTTTTTTTATAAAGATTCGGGAGTATTTAAATTTTGGAAGGTTTGGTAATTGTGGTTTGTTAGGAATTTTATTTTTTTGGTTTTATATTTTGTATTGGGATATTGGGTTGTTTGGGGGATTGTTTGAAAGATTTTTATTATCTGTTATTTTGTGAATGTTTTTTTTAAAATAAGTTTTGATTAAGAAGTTTGTGTTAATGGGGAGATTGGATTAAGAATTTTTATTTTTACTCGATATTAAGAGAAATTGGTATTTAAATTAAAATGATAATATTAGTTTTTTTATTTGGGTTGTTTGTGGGTAGGTGGTGATGGGATATATTGGTTTTTTAGATAATTTGGGGTTAGTGTTATTGTGGAATGTTTGGTTTGGAGAGTTGGGGGATATTGTGTGTGGTTGGTTATGTATGATGGTTGGATGAATGAGTCTATAGTATAAGCAAAGTTGTTATTTGAGTGGTATATGTGTGGGTGTTTGGTTTATTTGGTTTAGGTTGATTTTGTATTTGATGGATGTTTATAATTATTAATGTGGTGTATTATAATGGATTCGTATTATATAGTCATTGTTTTGTTTTGTTGTATTATGATTTTTTTTCTTGCGGGATTTTTGTAAAGATTATGTATTAGGGGGATTTTATTTGTATGTTTAGTGTTTGAAGGATTTATGACATAAGGTAGTAAAAAATGCGATTTTTTGGAGTTTTATTTTTAATCGGTTGGGAATGCGCTATTTTTTGGTGATTAATATTATTGTGATGTTGGATTTATTGGGTTGGACAGTATGTTTGAAATGTTTCAGTTTTTTGATTATTTTAAGAATGTTGGTAAGTGATTGGAGAGAGTATGTTGAAGTGGAGCGGTGATATTGAGTGGAGTGGTTTTGTTATTTTTTTGGTATTTATATAGGCTTGAGAACGGATGAGTTTTGATGGATATAGGGGTATGACTAGAGGGATGTATGTAGTGGGTTAATTTGGTTTGGGGGTTGGTTTTATAAAAAGTTTATGGTCGATTGATTTAGTTTGTGAGTTTTTGGGTGAAAAGATGGGTTTTGTAGGTTTAATAATATTATTATGTTTTGGAGATAGAAGAGTTATATTTGCATTTTGGGTGGATAGGTGTTTAATGTGGTATTGTGCGTTTTTTTGGATGGTGATAGCATGGTTTGTTAATAGGAGCTCTTATACGCGTGAGTGTATATTTAAGTTTTGAGCCTTGTAGATTTTTTGTTTTTTGATAGGTTTTTGGTAATATTTGGGGGGGGGGGGTTGTGGGTTTGGGTGGTGGGGGTTTGTGTTTGGTGGGGGTGGGGGGGGGGGGTTTGATGGGTTGGGGGGGGGGGGTTTTTTTTGGGGGGGGGTTTGGGTGGGTTGTGGGTGGGGGGGGGGGGTGTTGTTGGGGAGGTGTGGGGGTTTATTGGGTATATGGGGTTTTGGTGTTGGGGGTTTGGGGGTGGGGGGTGGGGTTTTTTGTTTGTGTTGTGGGGGGGGGGGGGGTG
>JAMPIV010003791.1:192500-225807 GCA_024509875.1 Oreohelix idahoensis
GGTCGGTGGGGTGGAGCCTTTTATTCTTATTAACTGACACATCAAGTTTGGGGTTTGAGTGGGGGGTCCCAAGGGGGGGGGCGGGTGTAGAGTGGTGATAGTGACAAAAATTACGTAGTTAGTGTGTGAAGTGACAGATGCTCGCGTTAGTGTAAGAAAGGATTAAATGCATTCGTACTCGGTTGTGTGAAGTGCAAAATGCCCGCGTTAAGTGTGTGAAGTGACAAAATGTCCGTGTTAGTGTATAAAGTAGACGAGATGGCCCGTGCTTAGCGTGTAAAGTGGACGAAAATGGGGCCGTGTTAATGTGTGAAAGTAACAAACATGCTCTGTGCTAGTGTGTGAAAGTGAAAATATAGATCGCGCTGGTGTTTCAAGTGCCATATTATCGTGTTGTAGTATGTCCTTAGTGACAAAATTCTATTGTTAGTGTCGTGAAATGACCAAAATGCTCGTGCTGGTGTGTTGAAGCACCAAATTCCCCGTGTTTGTGTGGTGAAGTGCCAAATTTCTCGTGTTACTGTGTGAAAGTGACAAATATCGTGTTAGTGTGTGAAGTGCCAAATTCTCGTATAAGGTGTGGTGAAGTGCCCAATTCTCGTGTTAGTGTGGTGAACTGACGAAATTTTTCGTGTTTAGTGTGTGAAGTGCCAAATTCCCTTCTGTTAGTGGTGTGAAGTTAGACAAAAATGCTCCGCGCTAGTTTGTGAAGTGACCACAATGCTCGCGTGGTGTATGTGAAGGTGGGACAAAATTCTCGGTGTTAGTGTGTAATTTAAAGTGGACAAAATGCCCCGTTGCTAGTGTGTGAAGTGACGAATGCTCCGTGGTTAGTTTTGTGGAAGTGTCCATCATGCCCGTGCTAGGGTATGAAAGTTGACACAATGCGACAAATGGAGAACAGCTGTCGAGGGGACGAGCTCTTCTACGGCATAAACAGATTGACCATGTTCTTGTTGATGCTGTGGCAAAAGTTAACGTTTGTACGTTGTTGTTGTTGTTTGTCTAAGATTACTAGTCCTGATAGAGCTGTATCTCTCCTTCGGCAGCCGATGCCCCAAAATGAATTGAGTACTTGGGTTTTATTCAAAGATTGTGTTTTCCTGTGTCTTTTTCTGGGACATTCCTGAGTTTGGGGCCATGTGCTCTAATTTCCATTCCTGGGTTCTTCATTCCTGGTTGTGGCATGATTTACAAGCTCCTCACGTTCAGGTATCAAAGCACGAAAGGTGAGGGGGGGGAAGGTGGGACAGCATTTTCACTCTCTTGTTATGCAAGCACTAAAATACTGAAACTTCAGATCCTGACACCCTAAGAAGGAATCATCCACGTCCCCCCTGCAGCGAGCTATTTGCCCAGCTACACCTCGCCAGTTTTGTATATATTCATTATGAGATGTCTTGCACGCAGCCAATCATGTGGAGGAAGCCAGGGTTAAGGCTAAGGGTAAAGGGGGAAAATACCCCCAACCTTAGTGGGAGTTACTGGGTTCTCAAAACCCCCCATATTTCACCACAGGGGGAGGATCATGTCGTTGCTCCCACCTCTAGGTATGGCTACAACGATCCCCTGAAGGGTTGGGCCTGGCAATTCCAAAGGTTACCGTTTCCAGGTTTTGCACGACGTAAAAAATGCTTTAAAGTTTTCGTTTCGAGGTCTAATCCTGGAATTTCACGCAGGGGGGAAGCATGAAGAACTCTGCGTACCAAGAAATGAGTAGTTGAATGACAGAAACCTGAATGCAGAAATAGTTATATTTATAATTCAAAGTATTATGAATCCTGGGATATGTTGTTATCGGAGCTCTGAAAGGGGAACAAGAGGAGATAGACACTGTACACAGACTATGTGAGCACACTCTCTTTTGTAGGTGGCAAGAGCTATTATAGGAGCAGAGCGATACCGTAGTACGGCTGCAGTAAGAGAGAATACCTGGAAGTAGTCTATATCTATACACAGAGAGGCTATATTACTTGAGTATGTGGTTGATCTCCCTTGCGATGACTCTCCTACTCGTACTCTACACTTGCGTGCGTATGTATATTAACCGAATTTATGTATTTTCCATATTGCGTCTACGCGAGAGACCGCGAGAAAAGACATGCACACACACACACTGGCCAGCGTCGAGAGAGATAGTTAGGTGGGTTGGACATTGAAGGAAGTTACACAGCTAAGTGTTGCGTGCTCATTGAAGTGGTGAGAGTACAAGATAGTGCAATACAGAATTTAAGTGCTCTAATCCAGTCATGTCAGGACCGAAATGTTGGTTTTTTTTTATAAATGTCAGCTTTGTAAAATTCACATTTCTGCTTCGCAGCTCGTGACGGGCATTGTCAAGTACAGCTTTAAGCGCAGTAGGTCAAATAATTGGGAAACACTTCAATTAGGTGTGAGTACACAAATAAGCTGAGAACTTCTGCACATTGCATTTTAGATGGCGTGTTTCCTTCTGTGTTTCAAAGGGATTTCCTAAGTAAAAATATTCTGTGAACTGATAACACTCGTTTACTAATTGGTGGTCAATATCATCTATGTAAATACGATATTATAAGTTTAATACTGTACCTCATCAATTTCTGATTGTTCACCTATTCTGAGAGATTAGTCCCCTTGAAAACCTTTTTTCGCAATCTGCTCAAATGGGTCAATCCTCTTGCGTCATCTGTATTATCAAGCAGTCATAGAGCTTTTGATATAGGGAACTTCTATCCTAAATTTGTACAGCTCCTCTCAAAGAAGCAAAGAACCACTTGTTCACTTCTGAAAATTTCTTTGTAACAATGTGTTCGGAAGCATCAGAATAACTTGAAGTGATATCTTCTCACGTAACCTTTTTGCTTCTGATTTCACAGTGTGCAATCCTATCGGCTGAATTTTCGTCCTGTGAGTTCTTTTAACAAACGTAAGTAAAGATGAAAGAAGAATGATAACCTTCAAATATATCAAAACCAGGGGTTTTTTGGAGTTTCCTTACTTGTTTTGTTGAAACGCTTCAGCAGCTTCTTCCCAAACGAATGTTAAAAATAGCAAATTCCAGTTGTACCAACTTGAATAAATTCTTTGAATCTCGTTTACATTCAGGCTTCTCTTCTGAGTCTTCAAAAATAGTGTTTGTAAACATACCCATAATATCCATTTTTAATTGCCCGGACTGCTTCATAGCGTGCAAGACCATCTAGTACACTTATGCTCTTTAGAGAAAAATGGGTAGAGTTGCCCTGTGTGTTTAAAAATTCCCCCATCTTCTTGGAGATCCTGGGTAAAGAAAACATACAGCTCCTTGCAAAATGCCAAAATAGTCAACAACTTCAGGTACAGTGGACACTGGGGCCTTTTTCTACCAACAAGGTTAATTGTATGTGGGGCAGCAACATGGTAACATAGCCTGCGTACCTGTTAATGTTTTTTAAAGAGTGCTTGCAGCCCTTTCTCCGAGCTCTTCAGGTTAGATGCATTATCGTAGGACTGAGCCACGGATATTGAGGTAACGTGTTTCCCTTTGCTTCATTTCGTCGATAAAGTCTAGCCTTCTTGCTCGTGAACTGGTATATATCAGATCACGCTGTAAAGGTGTATTAGTGTAAATTGGTCAACACCTAGAAGGGCACAGTGTCAGGTATACAGGTCACCTTGTCCTTGCAGGACACTATAGGCCCCCGACAAGAATGACAATGTTGACAATGAGTGGTTGCAATGAATGTCAATACGCGAATGTGTAGACTGTTTCTATGGAGTTGGACTGAAGGTGCAAGACACTCATTCAGGGGGCGTACCTGGAAGTTACTGATGCAGACCACTGTGGACGTTTTCAATAGCTGTTTAATTTGACGCACACACTTGAACAGAATACGGGTACAGTTACCTGAACAAAGGTCGACATCAATAGCATATTGTTGACCCTCGGTGTACAATAATAAACTTGGCATTTATGTTGATGACAATCACAATGGAACATCAGTATATAAGCATTCAGAGTTCCATATCATAAATAAATCAATTCATCAGGCCTTAACTGACTGATCATGTCAGTTAACAATACACGAGGTTCCAACCTGGTTCCTAGACCGTACCTCTTTAGCATCAAACGTTACTTTGCCACTCTAGCGAAGATTCCGTTAAATACAGTTCAGCCAATATTTCTAAGAAAAACCTTAAACCACAATAGTAGGTTTTTCCTTTCATAAGTATGATCTCTTTGTCATCTCCTGATAATAAGGGCGTCCCTGTTCTCTGGTAAATGATCAATAATAATTGCATTTCAAAATGGCTTCTAGTCTTGTCAACATCGCTCACCATAACGATGCACGACAAAGCTTCAATGAAGACTTCAATTTATGAATATCAAAGTTTCCACAAGCATCAGCATAATCTGTCCCTCATTAATTGCTGCATAGAAACATGATCAGTGCTGCTAAATAATATGTCGTTCTGGCATACCGACATAGTAGAAATTCATGTAAACGTCTGCCCATCTTACGCCTAGGCATGAACGAAGTCAGCAAAAGTACGTTTACCTTAACATGAGAATCCACTAGCAAGCACAAAAACGCTCTTCTCCTCGCGTTATGGAATGAACACTAGGGAACTCATTGGATTTAACCATCACAGAAGAAAATATCTCGTGCCCATAAATCAAAAAATAGATCACAAACTTTGGGCAGGGCTAAGTCGTGACTTCCCGCCGTAGACTTCATCAACACCGAAGAAACTCTCTAACCTATCTTCATCCGCCGAAAAATACCTGATCATCAAAGTACAGTACAAAGAAAAATAGTTCCACTTAAAACATACTAAGATATCAAGATATAAGACATACTCGTCCTACATAGACAAGAACTACACATAGATTCGAGCCATAGAAATACTGAAGCAAGAACAATCTATTTCTAACCAAACATAGAATAGATTCAAGTAAGTCTAAATTCCTCCGCTTTGTTCGATTTTTAGAACGATACAAGAGCGATAAACTCACAGAATGAATACCCATCGCCTAATCTGAGTTCTGTCCCTTTAGACCGAAAAAACGTAAATTTAAAGATAAACATATTTTTATCAGCCAGATAAATCCATTTTACATTTGTATGCGTAATCCGTGCGTCACAATAGAATATGTGCGCAACAGATTACCACACCCCCCGGGAAAAAAATGAAATCATTTTTTTTCATCTGAGAGCAACATACAATAGGCTCTCAACGCATAAATACTGCGCAGATGAGAAATATCTGGAATTATTTAAAGCCAGATTAAATGCAAAGTCGAAATAATAGATCGCTCAGAGAAAGCATTTTCTCTTAAGCATAAATGTTTCCAGGGAGGGGTGTCACCAACGCATACTACCATACTTGCAATGACACAATGCATATAACAATTTCAGTTTATAGCATTCTAAGTACATAATTGACAAAAGAAAAAACATCAACGAGTACCGTTGAATATATATCAATGAACGTAGTATCATTACGAATTACAATGTGTATCTATCCTGATATAGAAAAGAAAAAATCTGTTGTCGAGTTGGAAGTGTTAAGAAGTCCAACTCAACAGTTATGTGGAATCATGTGGGCATCTTGACAGAATGTCTGCCATCACATTATCTGATCCACGAATAGCTCGCACAGAGAAATGAAAAGGTTGAAGAGCGATTGCATATCTAGTAGACCTCGAGCTCTTCAAATTCTTACTCTGTATAGCAGTAAGAGCTTTTTGGTCGGTTTCTACTATGAAATGTGCGCCTAGAAGGAATCTCTGTAGTTTGAGGATCGACCAAACCATAGCCAATAGTTCACGGTCTAAGACCGAATAATTCCTTTCTGCAGCATTAAGTTTTCTGGAAATATACATTACAGGATGCAGAGTTCCAGAGTACTCTTGCATTAGTGCCGCTCCAATCCCAGTGGATGAAGCGTCACTACGAAGAACGAATGTCTTATCTTTAGTGGGTAGCACTAAAATAGGTGCAGTAGATAAAAACATAGACTTGATCTTATCCAAAGAGGATTGACACTCTTTAGTCTAATGGACTATATTAGGAGACCCTTCTTTAGCAAGGAAGAAAGAGGTGCCATGATCGAGGACAGATTCGGAATGAATCGTCCATAAAATTGTATGAGACCTAAGAGACTTCGCACTTGCTTTTTAGTCTTAGGAATAGAAATGTTAAGTATTTTACTTGTATTATGGTCCTCTGTCTTTAGGAAACCATGACCCACTCGATGACCTAAGAAAGAAATTTCGCTCTAAAACCATGCATAGAGGTTTCCGCTGCAGGTTATACTTTAGAGTAATTCAACTAAACCCTAAATAGTGGTTTGAAAAAGACAGATGTCGTCTGTCAGGTTATACTCGCGTAGACTGTAGCTGGTGCGTTTCATAAGGCCGAAAGGGCATGAAATTCCATTGAATAGCACCCCTTGGTGTCGAAAAAGCAGTAAATGGTTTGGCGTGTTCGGATAGAGGAACGGTGCCCATCTAACTCCCTTAGAAAATCAAGTTTCGTGAAGAAAATGAGATGTTGATAGGTCTAATAAGTAGTTCTTCCTAGTTAAAGCGATAGATCAAATTTCGTACTGTGCATTCAATTTGCGATAATCAACGGCACAGACGTATGTTATTGTCTTTTTTGATCGGGAAGAAATGTGCTGAATGTTGATGGTCTTAATAAGTATGTTCTCTAGTAAAGGCATATGTTCAGCTAAATTTCGTCACTTGATCCATTTGCGATAAACAACGCACAGACGTATGTTATTGTCTTTTTTTCCGTCAATAACCATCGGCGAAGAATATGCTGTGGATGGTTTCAATTATTATTCAGAAATCTCATCCCACTCTTTCTCAATGTGCTTATCGGGATAGGATACGGTCTGGATATCTTATAGGATTATGGTCAGTAAGTATAATGTCATGTCAATGATATCAGTTTGACCAGAAATGTCAGTAAGGACATCCTGAAATTGTGTTAACATAGTAGAAACTTGTTTCTGCTCTCCTGGAGATAATTCTGGGGAAATTGCAACATCTTTCCATGATTCATTAGAGTGAAGAGGAATCATTGGAAAAGGTAAATTTACATCCGAGAAACTCGTTTCCTCATCCTGTATTACTGACAGAGATGAGTACGTCCATGTTGGACTGGAAAATCGTCCGTTGCCTGGAAAACAGGTTGTAAATAATCAGGACGTTCATGGAATTCCGTGAGCATGTTGATGTGGAAGGTTTTACGCTTCCCGTCAATATCGACGATATAGTCAACATCGGAAACTTTTGATATTATATCGTACGGACCTTCCAAGAAATGAGAAGTCTATTTTCCCTACAAGGTAGCAAGACAAATGCTTTGTCACCTGGACAAAGTTGTCGCAAACATCTCTTTTTATTGGCAAATTCCCTTGCCTTCTGTTTCGCAAATTCAGAAGAAGCAGTTGCCAATTTGCATGCTTCAATAATCTTGTCTCTAAGTGCGATGACATATTCATAAGAGGATTTTGTGTCATCGACAATATTATCAGCAGTTATAAGATCATGAAGTAAGGACATAGGACCTCGCGGTTTCGCGCCAAAGACAAGTTCAAAGGGAGAAAATCCTGTATGTTCATTGGCGACCTCTCTATATGCAAAGAGAGCCGCGGGTAAAACCCTATCCCAATCCTGAGGATGATCTTCTGTTATCTTACCTAGTAGGTTTTTCAGAGTTTTATTCAAACGTTCCACCATCCCATTGGACATAGGATGATAAATACTACTCAGCGATCTCTCTATCTTCAGAGTCGACATTACTTGAGACATGGTATCCGATATAAGTTGGGTACCATGGTCGGATAATATTTCTGCTGGAAACCCCAGACGAGAAAATATTAACCAAAGAGCATCTGCGACATCAGCAGTAGTTATGCTCTTTAGAGGAACAGCCTCCGGCCAACGTGTGCACATATCAACACACGTCAAAATAAATTGGTGTCCTCTAGCAGACTTTATCTTAAATGGACCAATGATGTCTATCGCCATTTTTTGAAATGGCTGAATGGGAATGTCTGCAGCCTGAATAGGTGCATCATGGCGTGGACCTCTGGATTTAATCTCTTGACATACTTTACAAGATCGACAATAGATTCGTATGTCCTTATTCACAGCAGGCCAAAAGAAAGATTGAAGAACCCTAGCTTTAGTACGGGAAAAACCCATATGTCCAGCACACTGCGAAGTCGTGATCGTGCCTGCAAAAATTTTAAACTCTCAAATTCTTGGGAACCAGGATTTGAGAATGACTTGACGTAATGGAGTCTTGAACCATACGTACAAGTACGCCATTCTTCTTTGTAATCCAAGATTTACGACTTGTGTCTTTATTCGGATCACCTTTAGTTGCAAGAATGAAGAATTTCTTCAGAGTGGGATCATCTTCTTGCTGTTTTATAAACGAGTCACGAGAAATTACCAAGGGATCATCTTGGTTATGCACTTTATTATCTTCAGTAGATGAAGTTTGAGGCATATTAAGAGCTTGAGCTCTAGTGACTACATCATTAGTAATCTGCATATTCTTTTTTTCCCAAACGTGGAAATTTGTTATGGAGTGCATTCTTTGACTCCATGAATGCGACCGATGATAAGATCAGCGATCGGATTCGGCAAGAAGACATGCGTGTACATCTCCTGTAAAGAAAGGAGTAGCAATCCTAATGATAGCAGATGGTAGAGTATTTCTCTAATTTCTGTGCCGCCAAAATGTTTACACATTTGACTACTTTGCCCTAGTGGCACGAGAAGGATTCTACGAGTGACTGACAGCTCACTCCCAATTGGTGGTGCACCCCGAACTCGAAAAGAACTGCAAGAGACTGGATTAGTTACATCAACTAAACCTCTATTCTAAGACTAGAGAACCTCTTCCATCATGCGCGATTTGACCGCCGGAAGAGCGGGAAGATGATGGCCACAACTTAAAAGTGGACACCGTAGTTGGTTCGCTCAAATAATGGTTTTGCATTGGGGGCACTGAGATGCTCTCACCCAAAAATCCAAAGGCGGAACATGCCCATATTACATTAGCATCATTATTATCTTTAGTCTGTTTATAGGCTTCATGTGACTCTTGCTGTGCAGAGTTTGCATGATAAATGAGATTTATGATTTTTTTTTGTATTGGATCTTCCTCGATTATTATAGCGCCACCTCTGTAATCATTATATATTACCCTCTATTGTAACCCCTATTTTAGTTTGAGTCATAATTCTCAAATGGTTTACCCATTATCATATTTCATTATAATGAGTATCTCTATAGTTATGGTCTTGTTGTCTCCAAGATGGATGACTTGGATAATTTCTATAATGTCTCTTCCTCTGCGGAAAAATTTCTATAATTATGACCACACTCTGTATCGAGGGGCTGTCTGCCTGTCTCCAGTTCTTCGTGATAGAAGAAAGAATGTCTAATCCCCTGAAATGATTGGTTTCCTTGGTTTTTGATAACTATTATGGTTACCTAGTTTTTCCCAAACACATTGTTTTGTTGTCCCTTGAAATTTGTGTGAATAATTAGGGATTTTGCATGGTGGGTTGCTGATGTGCAACTGGCATACTATTCTTTAATCATTAGTGTTGCTAAGAGTTATGTCAGGGTTGCCTCGTGCCCCGCAGTGCATCTTCTGACGTATTGGGTCACAATATTCTTGCATCTCTCTTAGTGTCTTGGGTTTACGCTCATGTAGGAATTCCAAGAAAGGGTTTATTTAACACTTGACATGAATTTGTCCCTGAGCAACAAGTCCATAAGTGCTTCATATGTCCCTTTTTCTGTTTGGGACAACTCAATCCAACGATTTAAATGTAAGACGTGTCCTTGCAAAATGAATTCTGAGAATTCTACCCCTGATTCAGGTACCATTTTCTTAAAACAAAATTCGGTAACCTTCCTCAGTTAACTGATATTTTTTCAACAAAACTGCCCTAATAACATCATAATTATCCTTGTCAGACTCCTCAACTTCAAACCAAACTCAAAACTAGTCAGAGAATCACACTTTCAAAATTTTCTGACAATTGATTAGCATACTGTGATTTATCCACATTATGAGCTCGACAGGAGCGTTTAAAAACGATCCAGCCAGAATGTAATATCGTCACTGGAAGGATTGAACGCTGGTACACCTTGACCTTATAAGTAAAGGGGTTTTTACCACTGTTACCATTTGACTGATTAACATTACTCATATTTGTCAATTTTAATTTTTCTAATTTCAAAACTTTAACAGGTCTTTTTTTGAGGATGTTCCTGTTCTCTTATTGGTTTTCTCTCCTCAGCTTCTAAATCTCTTTTGTTCAGCTACATGCTTCTAATCTCTTTGTTCAGCTTCTCTGTCTAATCTCTTTTGTTCAGCTTCTCTGTCTAATCTCTTTTTGTTTCAGATTCTTTGTCTAATCTCTTTTGGTTCAGCGTCAATTTTTTTCTCTTCCATTTGAAGCTTTCTCTCCTCAGCAGCAGCTTTTTTCTCCTCAGCAGCAGCGTTTCTCTCCTCAGCTTGCATCTGCAATCTTAAATTCTCAGCATCTATCTTCTTTTGTTCTCCCTTCTGCTTTCCATTTATTCTCCTCTTTTTTGCTTCTATTCTCTTATGAATTTTTTTAATACCATTGCAAATTGCTCGGATTTGCAAACTCCTCTAAATCCTTACAGACTTATCAAGGGATCTTCCCTTGTGCAATAAAGTATTCCAATGTAGACATGATGTACCCTAAATAAATGATAGCAATCAGTTGACACAAAAATGTAATCTATCTCCTAATAAACAGGAGGCAAGTTCTCAATGAACAATAATTTAATTAGGCTCACAATCCCAATCTCTGTGGGAGACAAGCCTTACAAAAGGTCTTGTATACTTCCTTGTACAAATCAATAATAATAAATCAAGTACTGGTCTATACTATACAATGTGTAATCAACTCTCCCGATATCAGATGTCAACCAAAGACATTAACAAAAGACAAGCATAAAAGACGATATGAAAACAATTGCAGAAATAAACTAAGGCAAATAGAGAAATCAATGAAAAGAATCACAGAATATGTGAAGACAACTGCAAATGGAATCAACAAGACAAATAAACAGCCACAGTGTATAAACACATAAATTGGTGTATAAAACTAAATTTATAGGACAGAGTAGATCTACAAATACAAACAATCAAACAAAAACTAAAGGAATACATTAAATTATGAACAAAAACAACGAAGAAATGAAACACCTCATCACAACTAACAAAAATCGCTAACAGATGTTTTGCCACAGCCAAATTTCTAACAAAGAAAATTGCTCCCTATAGAATACTAATACTAAGACCAATGTCACTCGGTATACCTTATACTAGTCACATTAAACAGATAAACATAAAACATAAAATACATATAGCATACAATATATAAATGCATATAAAATATAAAGCAATGTGTTGTGAAGAAGTTGTCCGCAGAGAAGGCTCAGTATTACATTAATATGGTTCAGTTTTTAATCAAATTAAACTGCCACTTTATTAAATAATAGCTCTCTGTTTTAAATTATTACACAGTTCTGCAATATGAACACACAAGAAGATCCACCGTTGACGTGTAGACTTCTAAGTTCAATAGTACTACTGCTAACACAGTTAAATGTTCACTTGTAAACAACTTGACGTGATTCACTGTCTGTTCTATGTAATTATGCCTGTACGGAGACAAATGTCAACAAGCGGTGACCCAGATACAGTAATCACTTCATAGGTCACGTGAGGAACTGTCAAACAAGTGTAGACTAACACTGCTGGTGTGTCGTATCAGGCGTCAGGGAAACAAACTGGTATCAGTAGCTGTTAACTTCTGGCAATGTCTACTGTGCAGGTTAAGCCCAGAAATCTGGCCTACCACATTGATAAAGGCGCAGCGTCGATAAAGTCCTAGCCTTCTTGCTCGTAACTGGGTATATATCAGATCACGCTGTAAAGGGGTGTTAGTGTACTTAGTCAACTCCAATAACCGGGCACAGTGTCAGGTATATAGGTCACCTTGTCCTGGGACACAATGAGGCCCCGACAAGAATACAGTGTTGACAATGAGTGTTGCAATGAATGTCAATACGCGAATGTGTAGACTGTTCTATGGAGTTGACTGAAGGTTCAAACACTCATTCATGCGTACCTGGAAGTTACTGATGCAGACCACTGTGGACGTTTCAATAGTTTAATTTGACGCACGCACTTGACAGAACGGGTACAGTTTACATGAACACAGGTCGACATCAATAGCATAATGTTGACCCACGGTGTACAATAATAAATTGGCATTCATGTTGATGGACAATCACAATGGAACATCAGTATATAAGCATTCAGAGGTCCATATCATATATAAATATTCATCAGGCCTTACTGACTGATCCTGTCAGTTAACATACAAGGTTCCAACCTGGTTTTCCTAGACCGAACCTCTTTAGCATAAACGTTACTTGCACTCGTAGCGAAGATTCCGTTAAATACAGTTCAGCCAATATTTCTAAGAAAAACCTTAAACCACCAATAGTAGGTTTTTCCTTTCATAAGTATGAGTCATCTCCTGATAATAAGGGCGTCCCTGTTCTCTGGTAAATGATCAATAATAATTAGCATTTCAAAATGGCTTCTAGTCTTGTCAACATCGCTCACCATAACGATGCACGACAAAGCTTCAATGAAGATTCAATTTATGAATATCAAAGTTTCCAACAAGCATCAGCATAATCTGTCCTCTTAATTGCTGCATAGGAACATGATCAGTGCTGCTAAATAATATGTCGTTCTGACATACCGACATAGTAGATTCATGTAAACGTCTGCCCATCTTAAGTCTAGGAATGAACGAAGTCAGCAAAAGTACGTTTACCTTAACATGAGAATACACTAGCAAGCACAAAAAAACGTTCTTCTCCTCGCGTTTATAGAATGAACACTAGGAAACTCATGGATTTAACCATCACAGAAGAAAATATCTTCGTTCCCATATATCAAAAAAGAGATCACAAACTTTGGGCAGGCTAGTCGTGACTTTCCGCCGTAGGCTTCATCAACACCGAAGAACTCTCTAACCTATCTTCATCCGCCGAAAAACACCTGACCATCAAAGTACAGTACAAGAAAAATAGTTCCACTTAAACATACTAAGATATCAAGATGTCGTGAGAAATTCGAATCCACATATATAAATTAAAACGTAAACGTAAAGCCTAACAAATAAATTTAATAAAAGGAAAGAAGAATGGTAAAGAACAGTGCTGTCACAATGACTGTACTCGAAATCCCCTTGTTTTCTCCTTCGTCTGCAAATTGTAACGTTTCACGTTGATAGTAAAAGCCTACTGCAGCATACACGCTTTCTACGATAAAACGGGTACAGCAGTTCTAAGAAAAACCTTGAGATACGCAGCTGACCTAGATTTAAAATTCCATTCATGTCATTTTATACACTACGTTACCACAAACAAAAGACAGATGGACTAAAGATAGAAAGAAAGGGAGGGGCTGAAAGCCGGAACACAGGCAATACTACCACAGTCTCACAATACACAATTACTACCATCACGCGTGTAAGGCCACAAGCACTAGCTTTTTTCAAATCGACAGTGATAAAAAACACTACTCAGACAAGAGTCACGTTTAAAAACATGAAAAACGCTTATTAGGAAACATGACAATATACTGGTTTACGTTTGAAAACATTACAGTACCCAGACACCACATCGATCGAAGTGAACGGGAGGTAGAGGAAATTGCATATTTTGAACGCCGCCACTTAGCTCCCTTAAAACTTATATATTTGGGTTCCTTAGGACTTGCTGACAAAGAATATGTTAAGTGTTATGCAAATAGTCTAGGAATTAACAAGTTAGAGCCAAAATAAAATAATGGTGCTGTCAGACAACACCAAAAATCAGAATCGCTCAGTGGCAGATTTTCACACCACCATTGTACGGGAAATAGGCTGACATGTTACCTCCTATTTGATTGGCGGGAAGTAAATGTAAGGCTAAACACGATTAGTCGGACTATAAATACTACTTCTTTGTTGTTAGGGGAAACGTGAGTAGGAGTACTTTTTTGAAAAGCTGTGTAAACATGGCTCGATTGGTTAGACCTGCGAATATAGTCAATCAGTGGCGTCAGTTCAACACCACATTTTCAAAAATACTTACTAAAGAACCAGTGCGTTGAGCGCCAGTGCATATTTTTCTAAATAAAAGCCTGGGACATCGGCAGATCGAAATTGTGCTATATTCATTGCCAGTCAACGTAACTGTGTATTATTCCATGAATTGTGGTAAGCTTGAACTATCTGATATCTTTTTAATGAAAATTGAATGTAAATTGATAATTTATGTCTGTATATGTGGTGGTTCAGTAGCGAACCTGAGGCAAGGCCTATATATATATATATATAGTGCTCCAACCTGAACAGAAGGTGTCAGAGAAAAGTAAAACTACATGGAATTACCAATTAGTACACTGACACCTATCCTATTGTATAGAAGGACTTACAGATGAAATTGCAGAGGCGTAGTAACCATTAGGGAGGAGAATACTGGTGTAAAATGTTTCAGATGAAGCTGACAGTTGGCCTACCACTCTGAACTCAGTGTTTGTTATGTATTGTGGTCAGTCTGGAAGGTTATTATAAATTAGTTCTGAAGTAGGAGGTACAACCTTCTTGTTTCAGGGACCGTGGTCTTAAAGTTATTGAGCAGCACCTGGTCTGAGCTTTGCTGAATCCAGAGGCGGACAGCATACTCCTTGGTCCATATAGCAAACAGTGAGGTGTCTCCAGAACACAGGGAGGCTATCGAGCAGAGGATTCCTTTCCTGCCGCCATTACGAAAGATAAGAGTCTGTGGCCAGCGGAGCTCAACATTATGCCCCCCCCCCCTCTAAAAGTGACTTTATAATAAAATAGGAGGGGAAATTAATTGTTTTAATGCCAGGAACTGAGAACATCTCCAATACTAGTTCCAACAGAAACAAACACTTGAAGTCATGATGACAAATACCAACAGAGCTTGAAAAAAACAAAACCAGTATTACCTCATATTACTACTACACAACTGACACACATAGGATAATATTAATAAAATATGTCACTACAAGGTTCATATTGATAAATTCTGTACATATAAATTGTAATTACAATTGATTGTGATTCCTGGTTCACTTTGTATTTGAATCAGGACACTTATATTAATTAAAGTAATTAATACATATTGATATTTGAAAATTTACCAGTGACTCATTTAAGATATTCTTATAGAGTGTTAAATGTGTGTGTGTGTCACAGTGTTGTCAAGTGTGGTGGAATAAATTAAATTGTTTATCTGTCTGTTGTTGTTGTGACTTACACTTCATCAAATACATACCCTAGACATTTAACGTAGTCATCACAATATTCCAGAATAATTCTGACCATTAGGGAGGTATAAATACTGGTGTGTAAAGTATGTTTCTTCTCTGTAACTCTTTCTGCAGCTAATTTCTTCTCTTCTAATGCAGATGTCTTCTTTCATCGGCTTCCCAATGCTTTAGTCTTTGTGTCACTTCTCAAATCTGCAACTCTTAATTTTACTTTTCAAGCCTCTAACCTCTTATCTTCTACCATATTTCAGATTCTAAATTTTCTTTAGGGGCCTCTTTTTCTAGAATCTTCTTTCTTCGATCCGTTCAATATATTTGGTCACATTCAGCAGGAAAATAAGCAATCATAAAGGGTCCATTCCTTACTCTCTTTTGCAGTCTGTACAAAGCAGATCGAAAAATTTGCCAAGTCGGCCCATTGTCTAACATGCCAAATTGTAAAAATTCAATCTAATTAATACTTATCTAAGGACACTTACAGTGGGCACTTGAGAGCTCAACCTTATTTATTTTTCACCCAAGGATAAACAACCTTCGAATATGTTCAAGTAAATTGTATTATTCCCTGAAGTGAATTACCCCCAAATATTTATGGATAGGGACAAGATTCAAAATTTCGGACAGGGACCCCAATATATGGTGGTAAAGTGGGGGGTTATAAAATATTTATAGGGGACTTTAGTGTACTGACTGAATCTTTTCCCTATTGAAAATCTGTATCTAATGTTGTACCAATTTGGATTAGTTCATTTAACCTTACTTGCTACCACATGGTATAATGTATAATTTGGTAGCAAATAAGGTTATCTGCAAGGGACTGAAATTAGATAAAGATAACAGCTGATTAGGGTACACTGAGTCCCCTATAAATAGGTTAAATCCCATTTATCTGAGAATTATATTGGCATGTCCTAGTGATTTTGAAAATATTTTAAATTATTGGGGGGTAAATTCACTTCAGGGAAAATAAAATTTAAAAGGTATCCTTGGGTGAAAAAAAAGAGGTTGAGCTCTCAGTGCCTGTAGTGTCCTTAGATAATTATTGAAAGATTGAATTGTTTACAATTGCATGTTAGACAATGGCGGACCTGGCCAAATTTCGATCTGCTGCTGTTCAGACTGCAAAAGAGTTAGGATTAGATGGGCAAGTTATGGTTGCCTATGTCACTACGGAATGTGACAAATTTATTGAACGGGAAGAAAGAAGATGAGAAAAAGAGGCCGAAAGAAACCAAGAAACTGAAAGATTGGCAGAAGAAAAGAGGTTAGAGGATGAAAAGGAAATTAAGCGGTTGCAGATTGAGAGTGACAAAGAGGCTAAAGCATTGGAAGCCGAGGAAAGAAGACAGGCTGCAGAAAAGAAATAAGAAGAAAATTAGCTGCAGAAAGAGAAGGAAGAAATTAGCTGCAGAAAGGGAAGCAGAAGAAAGAAGATTGACTGCAGAGAGGGAAGCAGAAAAGGAGGAGAAGAGATTACAAGGGAACATGAGTTACGACTAAGGGAGTTTGAGTTTCAAGGCCATGCTCCGGAAAATGGTGCCAGTCCCTTTGCCTCTGATGCCACTGCTAGCCAGGGAGCCTCAACCTCAGCTATGAATTTTCATTTAGATCATTTTGTTGAGAAAGACGATGATATTGAGAGCTATCTAAATAGATATGAACTATTAGCTACCACATATGGGTTAGAGAGAGAAAGGTGGAGCTTAAAGTTATCTCAAGGTCTTCGTGGGGCAGCTTATGAAGTTTTTGCCAAAATGAGCAGAGGTGATCAGGAAAATTATGACATGCTAAAGCAGGCTCTTTTGTTAAGATATGAAAAGAACGCAGAATTTTATAGGAAAAAAATTTAGGAATGCTAAACTACTGTCAGGTGAAACCTATCACCAGTTCTCTGCACGGTTAGAGACATACTTGGAGAAATGGACTTCTCTGGGGGAAAACCCAAGATCTTAAGGAAATGGTCCTTATAGAACAATTAAGAGAGTCCATGGCTCCAGACCTGAGAAAGTTTCTCATGGAACAAGGTGCAGAGAGGCTGGGTGAGTTGCTAAATGTTGCAGAAAGGTATCAAGCAGCTCAGGCAGAGGTATCAGGTAACAAAAAGAAACAGGTGGATAATTTTAGGGCACCACAGAACTTTAATAAATTTGATCCTAGAGATCAAAACAAAGGTAAGCACCAATTTGATAGGCCACGGTATGACAATAAAAATAAAATCCCACAATTCGATGAAAGGAAATATGATGAAAGAAAATCTTTCAACCAAGGGAAAAGGTGGTGTAAAAATTGTAAGATGAACAATCATGACACTGACCATTGTAGAAGGAAACCTGTGTATATGGCCACCCTTCAGGTCAGGTCGACCTCAAGACAGGAGGAGGATATTATGTTAAATACCACTCCAGAAGAGATGAGGAAGGCACAGGCTGGGGATAAGACCCTCAAGCCTTGTTTCAGAAAATTGTCAACTTGTCATACAACTCCAGGCAAGGGAGATTTTTACATGAAAAACAAGTTGATGTATAGGAAGACTGGAGCTAGATCCAAAGGTCAGGGACAGCTGGTACTTCCTAAAAGATATAGGGCAGAATTAATAAGGAGCCTACATGTGAAACCAGATGGGGACCATGAGAAAATAGGTACCATCATCCAAAAGGTGGCTCACAATTATTATTGGCCCAAGGCAAGATGGGACATTGAGAATTTTGTAGAAAGGTGTAGCATAGCACATGAGGGAACACCCACAAGTGGGAACATTGATCAGGACCTGGACATGCCACGGGGCAAAATTAGGCCTGACAATAAAAAGAAATATAAATTTGATAAAGTGGACCAAATGAAATGGGAAGCCCCTTTTCACGGACAAGCTTCACTTAACTGTTTTACAATGGCCACTATGCAGAGAGTGCAAAAAGATGTCTTACCCCAGGATAAGCCGAAAATCCCTCAATCGGACTTAAACAAACTGGAGGAAGAAGATGTAGAGAGGAAATCTCTCATCAAGAATTTTAAGTGGGGAGAAAAATTGGTAGCGGTCGTTTTGTGCATGATAATTCTGGGAAGAAAAATCATCACTATAGCGCTTCCAGTGGAAGAGACCATACCGGTGCATGGACAAATAGGTCCACAAAATTAAAGGTCCATATGTAGCGCTGTTAAGAACGTGGACTGATGAAAAGGCAGAGGAAAACATTACATCTCATACCAATATGTGAATGAGCTGACCACTCGTTTAAAAACTGGCTGGAAACTTGCCAATGAAAATTTGAAACAAGCCAGGAAGAAACATGCTGCCTATTATAACAGGAAAGCTAAAGACAGAGATTTGGCTGTGGGAGAGAAGGTACTGCTTCTTCTCCCCGGTAGCCAGAATAAGTTACAAATTGGATGGCAAGGTCCATATACAGTTCTAGAGAAGGTGTCTAGAACAAATTATAAGATAGATAAGAAGGGGAAAGAAAAAATCTATCATGTGAATCTCCTGAAGAAATATTTGGAAAGAGAACTTCAGGAAGAGACACACTTGTTGACCTTGTCCATCGCCATGGAGATGAAAAAGGAACCACTTTCATCATTTGAATATCCATTACACCCCTGTGAGACAGCAGCACAGGTGAAAATCAGTACACATTTAACGAAAACTCAGAAAGAGAGAGTGCAACAGGTTCTAGATAATCATGCAGAGGTGTTAACAGACCGACCAGGGCATACAAACCTATTGGAATATGATATGAAACTGATAGACCCCACACCTGTCTGTATGAAACCCTATTCGATTCCTTTTGCTAAGGAGAAAGCTTTGAAGGAAGAGATAGACTATTTGTTGAAGGAAGGAATTATTTCACACAGTGAATCTTCGTATAGTTCCGGTGTTGTACTCTTAAGGAAACCCTCTGGAGAACATAGACTCTGTATAGATTACAGGAGACTGAATGCTATTACAGAAGGACAGGTGGATCCATTGCCGGATACAAATCAGTTGTTTGCCAGGCTAAAAAAAGCTAAATATTTCTCAAAAGTGGATCTGAGTAAAGGATACTATCAGATTCCAGTAAAGCCTGAGGTTAGACCATACCTAGCTTTTAGTACCTCAGAAGGACACTATGAGTTTAATAGATTGCCATTTGGATTGAAGAATGCGCCTAGTGTTTTCTCTAGAATGATGAGAAAATTATTGGACCCTCTGAATAACCCATGCATCACAAATTTCATGGATGATATCCTTATAGCCACAGAAACATTTGAGGAACACATTGACTCTCTGAACATGCTGTTTAATCGACTTAGGGAAGCGAATTTAACAGCCCGACCAACCAAATGTTGCGTTGGATGTAAAGAATTAGAATTCTTGGGACACACAGTATATCAGGGAAACATGACCCCTGACCCAAAGAATTTAGAGAAACTAAAGAAAGCCCCGAGACCACAAACCAAGAAAGACGTGAGATCCTTTGTCTCATTATGTGGTTTCTACCAAAAGTATATCAAAAATTTTAATTCCATATGTGCACCGTTAACTGATTTGACACGTAAAGGAAATCCAGATCGAATTACATGGACACCACAATGTGAAATGGCTTACCAAGAATTGAAGGAAAAGCTCACAAGTAAACCTATTTTGAAATTACCTGACTTAAGTCAAGAATTCATAGTAAGGACGGATGCCAGTAATATTGGGTTAGGTGCAACTCTGCTACAGAAATCAGATGCATTGGATGGGGAATTAAGCCCAGTGGCATATGCTAGCAGAAAGTTGAATAAAGCTGAAACCAATTACTCAACTAGCGAAAAAGAATGTCTTGCAGTAATATGGGCGATAAAGAAATTCAATATTTATCTGTATGGGAAGGCATTTAAGTTGCAAACGGATCACAAACCTTTGTCGTTTCTAGCACAGGCTAGACATGAGAATTCTAGATTACTCCGTTGGTCCTTGTTGATGCAGCCATTTGAGTTTAGCATAGAGTATATAAGTGGAAAAACAAACCTGGGAGCGGATTTTTTAAGCCGCCATCCGTGTGATGAGAATCACCCTAAACCCAGGAATAATAATAAATTTCTCTATGTGTATATAGAATTATAGACTGACATATAACGTCTGTTTTAAGTGGGGAGGATTTGTCGTGAGAAATTCTAATCCACATATATAAATTAAAACGTAAATGTAAAGCCTAACAAATAAATTTAATAAAAGGAAAGAAGAATGGTAAAGAACAGTGCTGTCACAATGACTGTACTCGAAATCCCCTTGTTTTCTCCTTCGTCTGCAAATTGTAACGTTTCACGTTGATAGTAAAAGCCTACTGCTTCAATACCCGCTTTCTACGATAAAACGTGTACTGCCTTTCTAAGAAAAACCTTGAGATACGCAAGCTGACCTATATTTAATATTCCATTCATGTCATTTTATACTACACTAAGTTACCATAAACGAAAGACAGATGGACTAAGGATAGAAAGAAAGGGAGGGGCTGAAAGCCGGAACGCAGGCAATACTACCACAGTCTCGCGATACACAATTACTACCATCACGCGTGTAAGGCCACAAGCACTAGCTTTTTTTTCAAATCGACAGTGATAAAAACACTACCCATACGAGAGTTAGGTTTTAAAAACTTACAAAACGCTTATTAGGAAACATGACATTATACTGGTTTTCGTTTGAAAACATTACAGTACCCAGACACCACATCGTATTCGAAGTGAACAGGAGGTAGAAGAAATGCATATTTTGAACGCAGCCCCTTAGCCCCATTAAATTTATATATTTGGGTTCCTTAGGACTTGCTGACAAAGAATATGTTAAACGTTACGCAAATAGTCTAGGAATTAACAAATTATAGCCAAAATAAAAAATAGTGGTGGGCTGTCAGACAACACCTAAAAATCAGAATCGCTCAGTGGCAGATTTTCACACCACCATTGTACGGGAAATAGGTCTGAATCCATGTTACCTCCTATTTGATTGGCGGGAAGTAAATTGTAAGGCTAAACACGATTAGTCGGACTATAAATACTACGATTCTTTGTTGTTAGGGAAACGTGAGTAGGAGTAACTTTTTTTTGAAAAGCTGTGTAAACATGGCTCGATTGGTTAGACCCGCCAATATAGTCAATCAGAGGCGTCAGTTCAACACCACTTTTCAAAAATAACTTACCCTAAAGAACCAGTGCGTTGAGCGCCAGTGCCATATTTTCTAAAATAAAAGCCTGGGACATCGGCAGATCGAAATTGTGCTATGCCAGAATTCATTGCCATTTTCAACGTAACTGTGTATTATTCCATGAATTGTGGTAAGCTTGAACTATTTGATATCTTTTTAATGAAAATTGAATGTAAATTGATAATTTATGTCCTGTATAATATGATGTGTTGGTTCAGTAGCGAACCGTGAGGTTTTAAGGCCTATATAATGATAAATATATATATATATATATAATAAAAAAATATGAATAATAATTTTTATAAATATAATAGTAGTAATATAAAAATAGTTGGCATAAATATATATTATAATTAAAATCTGTGGCTTCCAAGGGTAGTAACAGAATGTCAGACAAATAAAACTCGCATGGAATAACCAATTTAAATTACACTGACACCTATCACATAATGTAAAAAAAGGACTTACAGATTGTATAAATTGCAGATATTAGTAATCTACTATTAGGGATAATGAAGAAATTCTGGTGTACAACTTTTTAGAAATGAAGCTGACATCAATGGCCTACCGCTCTGAACTCATTAATTTACAAGATTATAGCAATTGTGCAAAGTCTTCCCAAGTTTATTATAAAATTAGTACTTATGAGTCTAAAGATAAAAGTGCTGAGGTACACACCTTGTTGTTGGTCAGGACCTAGTGGTCCCAAAAGTTAAAATTGTTTAGCAGTCAAACCTGGACTGAGCTTGGTGCTTAATCAACATAGGCGGACTAGCAGACTCCTTGGTCCATATTAGCAAAACATGTGAGGTAAAATCTCCAGAACACAGGTAGGCTATCATTTAGAGATCCCATCTTCCTAAGCCACCATAACGAAAAAAGAATCTATCAGAGCATCTGCGTTCAAACAGCCTAAGCTCAACATATTTATGACCTCCTCCCATCCCCCCCCCCACTAAAGTGACATAAAACAAAATCAACATAAAATAAGAGTTGGAAATTAATTGTTTCTAATGCCAGGAACTGAGAACAATCTCCATACTATAATGCCTGCAACAGAAAACAAAAACTCTTCAAATCAAGAATGACAAATACCAACAGGGCTTGAAAAAACAAAACCAGTAGGTTCCTCATAGTACTACTACACAGTCTGACACAAAGGATAATAAAATTATCTTTTTCATAGGTTCATACTGACTACTAGATTTCTGTCTACAATTGTGTAAACAATGCTGGGTTCTACTGTTCACTTTGTATTTGAGCTCAAAACCTTGCTGTACATAATAAATTGCGTAATTAAATTGGTTTGTGATTCCTTCACTTTGGTATTTAGTCTATGAGGACGATTATTAATTAAAGCCTACTTAATAAATTGGTTGTAAACTTTACCAGTGACCATTTAAGTACATCTTATAGAGTGGTTAAATGTGTGTGATGTCACATTGTTGCAAGTGTTGGTGGAATTAAATTAAAAATTGTTTTATCTGGTCTGTTGTTTGTTTTGACTTACACTTCATCAAAAACATACCCAAGACATTTAACGTAGTCTCACACATTTCTGACCTGAGATTCAAGTTGATCTGCAAAACACTACAACCATAACAGAATACCTTCACAGGAGCTGATCTCAAGTCATTTACACTAACTTTCCCCAAAAAAATATTTATAACATCCCTCACTTTAAACCCACCTAAGGGGGGGGTAAAAACAAGATATTATAACATATCAGTCCTACATTACAAAGAAACTAACATAGATTCGAGCCAAAACATATAAACATAGATTCAAGTAAGTCTAAATTCCTCCGCCTTTGTTCGATTTTCAGAACGATACACAGAGCGATAACTCACAGAATGAATACCCATCGCCTAATCTGAGTTCTGTCCCTTTAGACCGCAAAAAAAACGTAAATTCAAAGAAAACATATTTTTATCAGCCAGATGAATCCATTTTACATGTGTATGCGTAATCCGTGCGTCACCATAGAGTGTGTGTGCAACAGATATTTTTCAAGTGAAAGCTTAATGTTCACCCAGGACTTGTATTTTGTTGAACAAGGTCGTGGGTGAATGGTTTTCTATCGGTAAAAATGTTTAAAATCTCTCACATGGTTTTCCATTATAGCAGTAATCGAACCACAATTACCAGCTGGTCAAATGTGTCAATTTCAGGCGTAGAGTCAACAATAATAGAGTAGTATTTGGTGTCTAGGTTGTTGATTTGTTTCACAATTTCGTCTTGCACAGGTTTTCCCATATTTTCCATCAATTCTTCATACACGGTTTTGGAATAGGTAAGTAGCATTTACTTTTTTCATTTTCACATTTATCGAGATGTTCATATAAAAATGGGTCGAATTCTGCAATAAAGTTCAAAATGGCCCCCATGACGTTATCCATTTATTTGGTGAGCCCCACTTCTCATCATGAACTTGTAAATGCCAAACCTCTTTCACTTAAAAATTTATAACAGCTACAACTCTTTTCAGTACTACAAAATAGTACTGTATGTTTTTTGTCATCTGTTCTTCAAGTTGCTAATCCCACAGTATTTTTATTTGACTTTCTTGTTTTTTGTTATTTTATCCAACACAACATCACTCTCTTATGTTACCCATGCTGTCTTCATGATTTCTCCAGAGTTCTGAGTACTTTCATCCAGTCAGAAAATCCACCTGTTGTAAGTGATGTTTTGGCATGTAGAAAAGTGTTTGCAAAACAAAACAGTATATACAGCCTTTGCTCTTTGAGTAAACTAACCAGAATCACATCACAGTCTGGCCATTTTTCAAAATATTTGTTTTGAGAAACTTCTGTTTTGCTCCTTGTAAACCTGCCCTGCTTTGATTCGGTATATACTTCATCTTTTTTTGTTTTGAAAAAAAAAACCTATGTCTTGCATTAAACAATTCTTTACTAAATCATTATCAACTGTTTATGGCCAGTTTTTCGAGTCACTATTCTTTGAAATCACTGAATTTGCTTCCTGTTTCATGTTTCTGCTCAGTCTCTGCTAGTTCCGCGATACTTTCATGTTGGCCACTGTGATCGTCATCTGTATCAAAAGTTGTCAACAGTGGGGTTGAATATTGCATTAAGAAAGAGCTCCCACAGTTTTGTGCAAAATCCCTGACTTCAAAATATGGTGTTTTTTGCTTGGCTTGTTTCAACTGTAGGTGTTTACAAACTTGACATTGCCAAATAGTTTTTTAGTTTTTGACACATAGAGATTTCGTCAGATCGCTTTTCCTTGAGTTTGCGTTTTTGTATCCACTCAAGTACTTTCGTGAACTCATTGTTATTCCTCTAGGGTCTTGACTTATGTTAAAAGGGAAAAAAAATACGTTAACCACAGCAGAACAGCCAACTTACCGCGACACTCCACCTTTACAACATCTGCGCTACTGACTATCAAACTTTGGGATTGTTGAAATATATACAACACAAAATTAATCAATTTGAGTCGTGCGACTATTGTCGCATGCTTTGAAAGGAAAAAAAGTTTAGGTCTGCTTTCAGAGAAAGCGTTTTTTCGTTTACGGCTAGCCAACATGGATACTTTAATAACCTTTTAATTTTTTATTTTAACTATTTTTTTGTATTGAACTACACTATATTATTATAATTTTTAAAACACCTTCTCATACAGTAGACTCAAAATTTTTTAAGCAATGTGGGACTAAAGGCGTTTTTGGGCTACCTCCAGGATTAGGGGCCCTGAAGCTTAAGCTTCATTAGTTTCATAGTAGATCCGCCACTGAACTGTATCAGTATACATTCAAGGCTACAACTCTATGCTCATTTTACTTTTTGAACCTTCTAATGCGCATGCCTGGGGTCAGAGCTGTCATTATTACCCAATTACAATGACGCTTCGAATCACGTGGTTTCGTCTGCACGCGCTTTACATGCACGCGCTGTTGTTTTCGTTGCTGCAGGTATTTTTTATAGTCGCTGATTTTGTCATAAGGTTCTGGTATTTTAGCTACAATATTGTGGTTAATTAGTATTTGTATGGGTACTTGTGCGTTAATTCACCGTCAAATTAATATTTTGGCAATTTATTACCCAATTCGAGCACCGTACTATTTCTTACTTTTTTTTTTCTTACAATAATTTTTTTTTTTCGCCTGCGGGCGGGGTTAGTACATTTGACAGGTAGGGGTTGCGGGTTAGTCTATTATGCATTTTCGCAGGCAGACTGGTAGCATGGGTATTTGTTTATTTATTATTTTTAATGTAAAATATTTTTTGCCTCGTCTTGGCGAGGCGCGTCCCGAAGGAATGCCTGGTAAAGCTATGTACGCTCATGTCTCGTAGACCGCATAGCTTCAATATTATCCCGCAGGGATTCATAGAGTGCACAAGCTGTAATTCAAATCTTGGTCAGAAGATTGCAGAGAAGCATGGTCATTTGAAAACGCTGTAATACTTGATCCCACAGTATGATCATTATTCCAGTTTCTAGCTTCATCATGGTTGAAAGTAGACAACGAGCCTGTTGACGACACTCTCCCTTCTGATCATTGTTATCTGAAATATCATCCAAGACTTGTTTTATTGCAGAAAAGCTATGTAAAAGTGCTTTTGTCGCATCTGCCCAAGCGGACCACCTGGTATCTGACAGTCTAAACAGGGAGGGGGGGGGAAGGGGGGTTGAGGGTGGGTCTATGTCTGTCGTAAGCGTGTCAAACTATGAATGCACGAGGAACGTTTTTTTTTTTTAACTTGCCCTCCCAAATCACAATGTGTGAAATCAACCTTTTTCAGTCAAGAAAAAGTAAGGTTCTCAGTTTTGGGTAATAAATTTCCACAATTTTTTTGATTTTAGCGGTGAATTAACGCACAAGAACCTTTGTATGATATTGTAATTTAAAGGTGTAATTTTAATTTTGCTAGTTGTTTATGTCACTACTATTGCCATTACATTTCAGTGATTTACTTCTTCTTCTTCCTTCGTTCGTCCGGAAAAGGACGTTAGTTGCGTTGTGTCCGTTTCCAGCGAAGCTGCGATATCTACGCCTTTTCGGCCGACACATCCGACTTCAGCACGGCATTTCTTAGGACCGGGTTTGCCTTCCCATTTCGATCCGCACTCGCTCAGCCAGCCTGCACTGCTGCAGGCTGTTTCCAGGACCACCACGTGGAGGAGGAGTGCGGTCTTGACCAGCTCTAGTTCGCTGGTCCTGACGCAGGCAGTCAAGCTATGAGTCGCTGACTACGGTCTCTATTGCTGCGTCTTGAGGTCAAGACGCAGTGATTTACGAGAACTATGATTTACGAGTATCATTAGTTCAAGTAACATTACTAAGGTTTCTGTATGGTCTGGTTACGGGGGGAGGTCCATGTGGGTGACACCATGAGTTACCGCACTGGGTGACACCAACCTTAGTAACGCCACTGCAGGTCGGAAAAAGCAATTAAGGAAGGTTGCTCATCTAGCTGGTTACCACATCCGGTAACAAAATTAGACAAACAATATGGATGGAATGCATTATTAATAATATCATTATTTCTAGTTATTTAATTATTTATTTTTGCATTTTGTATGCTTACAGAAACTCGAGAATAAACGAAATCATATCCTCAATGAAGGCTGCACGTGTGTCAGACGCGACGGCCAAAGACATTTCCATGCTGAACATGAAATCTTCCAAGTTTGCCGAAATAGCGAAATGGTCTGGAGAAACGTTAAAGAACGACAACGACGTTTGAATGAGATCAGATGTCAGTTTTGCATCGAAGGTCGACTGGTGGAGATCTTTGAAGTCGTCTGTCTCAATCCTTTATCGTACAGCCTAATAGGTTGTTTCCTCTTTCTCAAACCTGTATCGTACATTCTGATAAGCTGTGTCCTCTGTCTCAAAACCTGTAATCGTACACTCTGATAGGCTGTTTCCTGTCTCAAACCTGTATCGTACACTCTGATAGGCTGTTTCCTGTCCATCCCTAGTTAATTTTCTCACTTATGCGGTGGTTTTTCTCTTGCGCGTTTGCCTTCAACTCTTCATTCTATATGGGGTGTTGTCAGGAAGAATGTTATGTCAACAATATTGCTTCTCTTGTTCACATGTAATAACGAAAAAAAAAAAAAACTGTTCGTGACGAATTTCGTTGTGCATTTGAAGTTGTCTTCTCTCCTGTATGATCGTGAACAGTATTTTAAGTGTGTGACTTACCAAATTGGTTGTTCTAAAGATCTGAACATTCTATTGCACAAGATGATTTTATGGGGCAAAGTCATAATGACTTATGTCTTCAGATAGTAATGTGTTGCATTATGGTATTCTATATTCGTTACACAGATTCGTAATTGTATATATGCAAAATTATCTAGAGCTTCCATGATTTCTATTTTTCATACTCAGGCTAAGGATTTTCCTTTCCTCATCATAGATATTTGCTTTCTCTACTTTCTGATCTGATAATGTTTGGTGCTTCATTAAGACACTGTATGGGTTTGTGGCCTCTATCGTGCTCCGAGTAGTTCTCTGACATATTCTCCCATATATGTCTTAGATATCCTTCTCATCAATCAGGAAGTACCTATTCTCCCTTATGATACAACCTCCTCCTTGGACACGCTTTTTCTTCTTTGACTTTTCCAAACTTACTTACTAAACTGTGCTTTCTTTTCGTGTCTTTTATTTCTTTGGATGTTTGATCCCATCAACTTTATTTTGCTTGTCTACACATCCTACATATTTTTTGTGTCTGTTGCTCTGTATTTTGAAGTGCTTATTTCGCTCATTTTTGTTCCCTCCATTACACTGAAGATATCTCCGGGCGGCGAGAATTATTACAAAAGAGTGGAACAATAAAACGGCAATCGAACCAAGGGCTTGTACGTCTAAGATTTGTGGTGACAAAATATAGTACCTGCCTGAAAGAAAGAGACACCGATCTGACATTCTTAAATCCTAAGAAACCAAACTAATGACATTGTGCTCTGCTAACTTTCGTGCCTGGACGCGATAGTTTTCTTCGATGTGTAACTTAATCAGACATTCTCGAAACTTAATTAGTCAGCTTCACTTCTCCTCTTTTGTTAAAATCGACGGACGTAGAGATTCAGGAGAGAGAGAGTGCGCTCACCCATAGCTTCCAATATCTGGATGTCTTCATAGTCCAGGCACCTGGCTCCATTTTACGGACTCTCGGTACCTGTCAAAAGATTCGTCTAGAATGTTGTCCTCCGGCATGCCCGCGGATACTACTGGCTGAGTACCTGGAGGTATGGATCAAGGCCTTGCTCTTAGATTACACAGGCCAAGTTTGTAGGTGGGAGCCGGCATCATCACACCACTTCAATTAATTCTGGGCATGAACATGGTATCCAAAACCCTCTTTAAGTTGGGATTCGTGTTCTACTTTATGTCTGCTGGGCGGCTTGATTTTAGGCCTTGACCCCCCCCGCTCCCCTCATATCAGGTTGCGTACCACTGTCTCATTTATGTTCAGCGTATTAACCCACCTTTGTCAGATAAATGTGAAGAGTACAACCTCTGTGGACTGTAAGGACATGTAACGATTAACAAATTGCGGGCATGGACTTATTATCTAAAATTAGCACAGCATTCTCTGAACCTGAAAGCATCATACATGCTTTTATCACCTTGTAGTACATTTTTAGAGGTCTCCTTAGTATTTTCATCAAAGTTAACATCACCTCATCAGCTGCCATGGGTTGCTCTACCGTATGCCTGAGGATTGAGTAGCATTGGGTCTAGGTGTTGTGCAGGTAATTTGTTTGTACCATTTGATGAAATGCATACCAAAACTCTTTTATGTGCTTATTTGGTAAGTGACTAATGGCATATAACAATCTTCTAGCAAGCATTTGTAATATAGATTTCTTAAGGTGGAGATTTGTCGACACGGGTGGTATTGAAGCCACGTGAAAAGATAGTAAATGTAATCATAATAATAATTTAATACCTCAAGCAAGTAAAAATATCAGCTATGAAAAGAGATCTGTAGCAATTAAGATCCAAGTAAGACAACATTATCGCGGCCCACTGGAAAGATTGGTATTAGGGATATATTTCTGTCAGAGTACTAGCACGAGAGAGAAATACTAGGATAGACAATAAGGCTTGCAATTAGAGGTGTGGTAAGGCTTGACGGTGAAAATTCGCCGGGTGTTTTTCGTTAATTGGGGAGGGTCACGGCCCGGTAGTTAGCATCTCGATCGGCTGATTTCATTATTTTTTTGAATTATGTGTACTAGCGCACATGAGTGTAATTCTCTACCTAGTTCTTGGGTCGGTAACTCTAATGGCACAATGTGTTCTGTCAGATATTGAGATTAAGCATTACGTGCAGTAATTATTCTCCGCCTTTGTATAATGATATGACTAGTGAAGTCACGATAACCGCATGTGATGTCGCACCTTCTGCTAGATAAAATCTGGCACCCCAGCACCCCTTGCTATTGGAGTCTGTTGCCTATTGCAACGTCCTTCCTATCGCGATTCACTCACCCTTCTTTAGATTACTCCATCGTTTCACTTTTCGCATTGCTCTCCTATGTCGAGTATAGGCCATACCCGACCACTGATGCCAAGCCCCTTGGGCCCAGGTGAAGCCTGGCAATACCTGCACGCTTCAACCATATGATACTTGCCAAGGCAGGTCGATTGTCTGATAGGCTATTTTTGTTTGGACATCATAGAGGCTTGCGCAAGGACCTTAGTGCGAAACACCACTTCGATATGTTGTACGCTACATTGCGATCGGACACCGACGATGAGCAATAGCTGCGTAGCTCCGTAACTTATCTTGGTCTCTTCTGGTATTTAGTTATTAACCGGTCATTTGTTATGATGTCTGGCTCAAGGTTTCTTATGTGGGCGCATGCATGAGTAACACGGCAATGTAAAAAACACATGCGCATTGTACATGGCAATCTCATTGCATCATTGAATTATAGATTGGACTCATGCGCCTTTCGCTCAACCATGGCTTAAACTGAGGACACCCTTTAAAATAATGCTCAGGTCTCTAGCGAACCCCTGCATAAAAATTATTATACTCTAGCAGCTCATTGGTACTCTTTAGGCGTGACCAGTAAGATTGGTTAAATGTCAATGAATCTCACATAAGAAAAAATTGGTTCTAAAACGCTCTTTCTTGAGAACGAAGTGATTTCTTCCGTGGATCTGTTTATTTTGACCAACTTATTAGCCTACACTTTTTTGTGTGGTTCCCACTCCCCACAAAGGATATCAAATCTAATGCAAGTTAGTAATGTAGGTAGAAGACACTTTGGTTTATCACCACCCCACCCCTTTTTTTTTTTACTATTTCACCTTATTTTGTACCTTAACAATGTAGGTCTAAATGTATTATCACAATTTCTACTGCCCAGCACTGCCAGTGTAGTATTGCCTGTCGCGTAACCCGTACCTCTCGTTCCGTGGAAACCCAGTTGAGAAACCCTGGATTAGAGTATTAGTTTATTTGAATATTAGTTTATAAAATAGGGTTTATTTAAATGATTTTGATGTTAATTCAAAAGACAAATTAGGCAGATACTAACTTCATACAAATGACGATCAGCTCATATAAATGATGATCACCGTTAAGATCCCTAAAGAACATAGGCTATCAACAAACTTATGCCAAATCTCACTGTCCCATTCAAGGCTATCAACAAACTTATGCCAAATCTCACTGTCCCATTCAAGGCTATCAACAAACTTATGCCAAATCTCACTGTCCCATTCAAGGCTATCACAAACTTATGCCAAATCTCACTGTCCCATTCAAGGCTATCAACAAACTTATGCCAAATCTCACTGTCCCATTCAATCAGCTCATGGTCTTTCCATGTCTTCCTCATTCCTGTCATGTCTTCTCCAATTCTCTTCTCCATGTCTTCTCCAATTCTCTTCTCCATGTTTTCCTCATTCTTGTCATGTCTTCTCCAATTCTCTTCTCCATGTGTTCTTCTGTCTCCGTCTACATCTCTTGCCTTGCTAATTCCAAAAGAAGAACTAACTTGTAGTACTATCAACACGTTTGCTGACTGTCTGTCCTATTCGTTGCCATCATCTTCATCTCATCACTTTAAATGAAATTAATATGTCTATATTAGAACTTTGAAAGTATTTACAATCATATTTTAGATAGTACCGTATATAAAATAATATGTGTTCATAGATATCATACATATAAAAATTCGTTTTAATTTGTTATCAGCGACAGCGTGTTTCAAATAAATTAAAAGATTATTTTTTTAAATAAACAAAAGTAACTTTGTTTATTTTCAATTGTTGAAAATTAATGCATAAATATTTAATTCACACGTGTAACCAAGGGTCGGAAAGGGAGAAAATAATAGCAGCATTGTTAGCTATCAAGCATTGTCGGATTCCCTTTCACACCATAATATTTTGCAGGATCAAATTGGATCTATGACCGCCAATACCGTGGAAAGAAAATTATCCTTCATTATTTGTAATCTGCTGCTTTAATATTGTAAGAGGAAACTTCTTTTCGAAGATCGCTTTTTAGTTAATTTTAGATCCCCCGTCTAAGATTCTCTTCTGTCCTGACCATAAGCAATATAATATGCCCTTTTAATGACGGGAGAATAGGTCCTATTAATGACTGATTTGTAAGCAAATATGTTGCAGGGGAAAATAGTTCGGAAAATTTTTAATTACAAATCTCAGGTCGTTAAAGTGTAGGGCTCCTGTAACGTGGGAGAACAAAAAACATTCACAATGCTACATACTTTCATAAATGGGTGCTGGCGGGAAGGAAAAGTATTGAAGTTGGTAGTCAAGAATGATCATGTGAACTGATGAAGGCGCCAGACTAAGATGAGAAGAAGACGCCGTGTTGGTATGGATCGAATGGATGGATAGGATGGGAGTGGATAGAATGGATGGTTTAGAATTGGGATGGATAGAATGGATGGATAGAAAGGGCCCCCCCCCCCTTTCCCCACCACCTGGGAGGGGAAACCTTTCCGATTGTTTACAAAGCAGTGCTTTTTCGGGAATTCTGAGAGTAACAAGGAAGAGGGGAGATTGAAGAACACTTGGAAAAGAGAATTGAGACATATATGAAAGGACGTAGGAAAGCGTGGAAAGGACTTTCTGCTGATAGCACGAAACAGGAGTATGTTTGTTGAAGGATTGGGGCTGCTTGGAACGGAAGGAATATGAATGAAATAAATAACCTGCTTGTTTGAAACGGTTACCTGAAGATTCTGCTGCCTATATTCTCAACTCATCATCATAGGTTTAACACAGTCATATGGATAATCTGATTAAAATACTCAGGAAATAAATAACAGTTAATTTGTTTCCAAGAATAATTTTTTATTAAAAGCATTCCATCATCGATTGCATTAACATCTGCATGCCACTGCAATCCTAAAAAAAAAAAATGATATTGATTCGTTCCATATATATGTCCTAGGTCAAGGGCAGTCCACTGCTCTCACAACAACAACAATGGACACACCAAAAATCAAAACAACAAAAACACTACATTACAACCCGACAAAACACAAAAACATCACACAAAACACCCAACACATACACACCCCACGCAAAACCAAAACCATCTACCATAAAACCAAACTAACAGAAACATTACGACACCCTACCACAAAAGAAGCAACACCAACACAAACAAGAGCCAGATATAAACCCGAAAACAACACCACAAGCTCTCAACACCACAACCAACTTTCAATACGAACCACAACCAGCAACTAAATCCC
>JAMPIV010003792.1:0-44349 GCA_024509875.1 Oreohelix idahoensis
GTAACAAGCCTTAGCTCTGTTCTACCTATCATTGTAACAAGCCTTAGCTCTGTTCTACCTATCAGTGTAACAAGCCTTAGCTCTGTTCTACCTATCAGTGTAACAAGCCTTAGCTCTGTTCTACCTATCAGTGTAACAAGCCTTAGCTCTGTTCTACCTATCAGTGTAACACGCCTTAGCTCTGTTCTACCTATCAGTGTAACAAGCCTTAGCTCTGTTCTACCTATCAGTGTAACACGCCTTAGCTCTGTTCTACCTATCAGTGTAACAAGCCTTAGCTCTGTTCTACCTATCAGTGTAACAAGCCGTAGCTCTGTTCTACCTATCAGTGTAACAAGCCTTAGCTCTGTTCTACCTATCAGTGTAACAAGCCTTAGCTCTGTTCTACCTATCAGTGTAACAAGCTTTAGCTCTGTTCTACTTATCAGTGTAACAAGCCTTAGCTCTGTTCTACCTATCAGTGTAACAAGCCTTAGCTCTGTTCTACCTATCAGTGTAACAAGCCTTAGCTCTGTTCTACCTATCAGTGTAACAAGCCTTAGCTCTGTTCTACCTATCAGTGTAACAAGTTCCGAACAACTGAAAGAGGCCAATGTGCAAAGGAAGCGCATTCCTCATGTAAGGAGGAAGCATTCCACTTTCTTCGGCCATGTTATAAGAAGAAGAAGGCTAATTGAAATATACCGCGACAACAGGAAAAACTGAAGGAAAAAGAAATAGAAGACGGCAAATAGAGAAGATATTGGACAGTTTCTTCTTCTTCTTCTTCTTCTTCCTCGTTCGTCCTGAAAAAGACGTTGGTTGCGTTGTGTCTGTTTACACCGGAGCTGCGATATCTGCGCCTTTCGGCCGACACATCCGACTTCAGCACGGCATTTTTTGGGACCAGGTTTGCCTTCCCTCTTCGATCCTTACTCTCTCAGGCAGACTGCAGTGATGCAGCCGGTTTCCAGGACCACCACGTGGAGGTGGAGTAGGGTCTTGGTCAGCTCTGGTTCGCTGACCCTGACGCAAGCAGTCAAGCTATGGGTCGCTGACTGCATTCTCTATTGCTGTACCTTTGGGTCCCATTGGACAGTTTGACAGCATGGCATGGAAAGAAGTCAACAACAGGACTGATATACCGTATTCGAGACAGGAAATTATGGGAAGGCACGATCACCTAATTCACCACGCATCGTACTGGAAGAGTAGCAAGTAGCTCCTATAGGAAATAAATAAATATTACACACATAAAGGTATGCTTCAGGCACTCGTGAGAAATAAAGAAGTTCCTATAGGCCGGGTTAACGGCGATACGTAGGCGTTTGACACGAGGTGTGGTCAAACCTAGTTGCCGCCCCACTAATGAAATCCTTAGTCATGGATTGCTGAAAAAAATTATAATTCTACTACATGAAAAAATGTATACGTTTGTCGATAGAAGCGTGATAAAGTCGTTCACAAATGTACGTGTAGTTGACAGAGGTGTCAGGTTATAACGATCAGTAATTATAATAGTAATACCCAGGGTTGCGGAGTCGGCCAACAAAATTGTCCGACTCCTGAAATGTTAGAAGTCCGACTCCGACTACAGTTTTTTTACTAGTCATATGGCATACAATTCGGAGTTCGGATATTTCTCAACGACTCCGCCTACAGTTTTTTTACTAGTCATATGGCATAAAATTCGGAGTTCGGATATTTCTTAACGACTCCGATTCCACAGCCTCGGTAATACCAGTCAGTGCCCTATGAAGCCAAAGCTCTCAGTAAGGTCACGCCAAGCCTTTCTGCTGTGTACCATTACTTCAAGGTCTTCTTCATACCTGTTAGGTCTATCTACAATTCCCTTCTCCTCCATGTGTTTAAGGTCTACCTCTATTTCTCATACTTCCAAGGTTCTTCTTCTTCATCTTCTTCTTCGTACACTCTGAGACGCCTACTTGAATGTTTTCAAAGAAAGCAGTAGTCAGCTGGAGGCTATTTGAATCTCCGTAGAGCTTTTTCCACGAATGGTACTGGTGTCGGCCGTATACGCTTTCTCTGTTCCGCATATGTTAAGCAGTTTTGAAGCAGATGTTCAGCAGTCATTTTATCAGTGCCTCAGTTACACTCATCAGTAGTTCCTATCTTTAGCTTGTTGAATAGATGGTATCTCAATCTGTCGTGGCCCGTACAGAGTCTGAAGATTACCACTTGTTCTCTTCTGTGGAGCTGGTAGCATGCATCATTTTGTGTGTGACCTGGATGCTGTACACCCCATTTGTTTCTGCATCTGATTTTGATAAAACTCTTTACCTCCTCGAAAGTTATGCTTGCATCAGTCTGAAGTAGCTTGCAACCTTCCTTTGCAAATCTATCAGCTTTTTCATTCTTAAGAGGTTCCAGAAAGTAGAATGCCTTGTAATGGTATTAACTGGTTTCCTTAATCTGTGCCCTATCCTGTGCTAATGTGTTTACCTCATCCTCGTGTTCCACTAGCGCTTCTCGAGTTTTTTCTTCTTCTTCTGCGTTCGTCCTGAAAAGGACGTTTGTTGCGTTGTGTCGCCGTTTACAGCAAAGCTGTGATATCTGCGCCTTTCAGACCGACACATCCGACTTCGGCACGAGTTTTTTTCAATTTGCTAAACTCTGGTGATTGTGATGAATTTACCGTGATACAACGTTAAAATATCTCCAAATATAAAGATAAAATGTAGGGATAAAAATAATGCGTAAGATACTAGGAGACATGCTCGCCCATGCCCGCATTTCCTACCGCCATTTAAACTAACTAGTTAGACGTGCAGACGAAACGGTTTACCCTTTGTAGACGGGAGGGAAACGGAGATCTAAAAAGGAAAAATATGACTGAACACGTGTTTGAATCTAGAAAGGCTAAAAGACGCAATTGGTAGTAAAAGAAAAAAAATTCACGTCACTAGTTGACACAAAGTAAGGAAATGGACAGAAAAGACCTTAGCTCTTATTCGAAACAGTCATTTCTTGGACGTTTTACGGTACTTGGTTGTTTTATTTGAATTCAGCGGCAAACGCCGTGGAGAAGGTTCGCGAACAAATTTCAAAAAAACTAAACTTGAGAAAAAATATGTTTTTTCTTAATAATAGAGTTATGAATATAAAACCTAGCTAGTTTGATAGCCCATCTTAAGCAGAGAACTAATATACTTTAAGTTATACAGACGGTTAGATAACAAGGAAGATATTGACAAAATACTGTGTTGTTCATATCAGACTAGCGACTGTACTGTTCATACTTTCACTAAAGTTTCAAATTTTCGTCCTTGAGACACGCAAATGCAAAAATCAAGCTGTAATGAACGAGAGGGGGAAGGTGGAGAATTATGGCTAAAAATAACTTAGGAGGCAGATTTGTGTAGGGTATTGCATGTAGAACCAAGTGTGTTTTTGTGAAAAACAAGTAGAGACAGACGGACCAACAGACAATAATACATACTTGACTGAGATCTGACTGAAATTTGACTTTTGGTTGTAGATTTGAAAAAGTTAGGGGCGAAGTCTGTGATTGGACAAATGTAATCATATTAGCGGGACAGAGACGCGCATTTTTGCCATTTGATACAATTCTGTCCAGGGACACAGTCGGTTATTGCCTGTGGTGTTTTTACCAGAAGATATTACATACATTTAGTGGGACGCCATCATATAGCCAGCAGCTCAGCTGAGTTTTGCTAGCAATTAACTGTGTTCTCAATTCTGAATTCTGGTAAGAATGAAAGCATTTATTTTGTATATTTTAATATTTCGAGTGATTGATACTGCCATATCATATAAAGTGATTACGACAAGTAAGTGCTCGCTCTAGGTCTCCAGCCCAAGTTCAGGGTCTAGAGACAAACAAAATATATGGACGCCTAACTAAGACTATGGAAGGCGGATCTATTATTGAGATCAGTGGGAACATATCACCTATCTTATTGAATAAAAGGAAACTATTGAACATATCTCAGATGCAATGCAGTCTTGGGGAACTAGTACTATATGAAAACAACTGGGTAAGATGTGCTGTGTGGTCAGAGAGATCTGACCCATTCTGTGTAATGTTGATGTGTTGTGCTGTGTGTAAGAGTGGTGCAGTAAATAGAGTACTGACACATAGCACAAATTTTGTTTCAGAATTGTGAGTTTCTGTTGTGGCACTAGGGTAGTGCCACATAAGTAATCAAGATTACACAAGCAGATGTGTGTGCCGCCTAACATTGGTGTCGGTGCAGTCTAGCATTGTATCCTAGCTACCGAGAGGAGTGGGCCACCGGAATCCAGCATCAGATCTTCACAGACAAGATGAGTGAATTAGTGGCCTGCTGAGGATTCACCATAACTCCTAAAGATTTATAAATATTTCCCCATCACAAATATACTGAATTTTGGGAAATAGAACATTTACTAAAGTCTATAAGCCAATGGACAAAGCTTGTTCTAGTGGGTGTGATGACACCACCCCAACAGCACATCCAGTAATGGTTCTCCCAGAGACATTATAAATATAATTAATATTAACCAGTCTTATAAAATACCTATGTACACACATTCCATTTTATTATGCCATATATTTATGCATTCCATTTATAACTCCATAACATTTCATATGTTCTGACCAAAATAAAACATTGGTTCAGAACAAATAAATTTAGAAAAAATTTTAATATTGAAACTAAAACAGTCTGAGTTAGTTCAGTGTGTTATACATTTTATTAATATCATTAGACTTATTAATTATCTGTGTGTGTTTGTATATTCTACTACAACACATTACATTTCAGTACCCTAGACTTTTAACGTAGCTACATTCATAATAGTAAAAGAGATATGTTTGAGGTCGTAAGTGGTAGCAAGAAGGGCCTTCTGTAATTCATATCTACATTTATCTCAGGAGCCTTCACAGCTGACCTCATACATTACACTAGGTAACATACCAACCATACAATACCATCAAAACCACTACAGTGATCTTGTCATGCTTTTTTTTTACCCTTCTAATTCACGCTAAAATTTATTAATGACAATGTGTAACATTTACGCTGTTGTTTTTGTTGATCTCACAACACTCTACAACAGATCGGGATATCATCTATTCTACAAGCTAAAGATAGGAACTACCGATGAGTGTAAATGTTGCACTAATAAAATAACTCCTGAACGTCTACCTCAAAAATGCCCAACATATGAGGAACATTGAAAGCACATATGACCTTCACCTCTATTCTACGTAAGCACCCATTTATGAAAGTAGAATACAGGGATTAAAATGGTATGACAAGGTTACCAACGTGGAACTGATGACAAAAACTAGACAAGTGCCAGTGGAACAAGAGATGAGAAGAAGACGATGGCGATGGATAGGACACACACTGAAGAAACCTGTTGATAGCATTACAAGGCAGTCCTTGTTCTGGAACCCCCAGGGCAAGAGAGGCAGAGGTAGACCTAGAAGCACATGGAGAAGAGAGCTGGAAACAGAGGTGAAAATGATGAGGAGAACGTGGAAAGAACTTGAGATGATGGCACGTGACAGGAGGACTTGGCATGTGTTTGTTGAAGGCCTATGCTCCTTTGGGAGTGGAGGGTTATGATGATGATGGCCTTCACCAATACAACTGTTGGAAAAAAAAACTCTTATGGAGATACCTTGAAACTGACCACTGCTTTCTTTGAAAATATTAAAGTAGATGTCTGACAGTGTACGAAGAAGAAGACGTTTATCTCAATATGTTATGGCCTCAGTGTCGACTTTAGTAACTTCGTGGCCTGATTTGGAAAATTCTGGTGGGCCGCCTGACTTAATATTATACCTTTGTTGTAACACGTCTTATGTCAAAATATAGATAATAATTAGAGTTAACAAATATAATATAATAGTACATATTCCTGATATGTAATTTGAATTAGCCTTCTTTTCTAATAATTTTCAAAGCTGGAGATAAGAACCCGAGTGCGTGGCCCGATTGGAGCCAATAGGTTAAAATCAGCCTAAGGCCGGTCCTGCATGTCTGCTGCTCATCTTGAGTTTCTATGAAAGAATGTAAGGAATATGGGTAAAGGATCCCGTTACACGCCCATTGAGGCATATTGGGAATAGGGTGTTAGGCCCATATTTTCTCGACCATCGGCACACTTGGGGTGATGTGGTTAGCATCACGCCAGCAGCCTTAACGTTCCCAGAGCCGCTCTGGCACCCAGTTGGGGCTGGGTCGATACAGGAGCCGTTTGCGGCCTAAAAAAATCCCACCTCATCTGGGGATTGAACCCTGGACAACTGAGCTAGGAAGCTAGTGCACTAACCCTAACCACTATGCTACCGCGGCTCCTGAAAGAATGTAAGATAACTATAATCACACCGGAGTTCTCCCAAGAATGATTTTCAATCAATAAAGTCGGCATTATTTATTAATTTTGTATTCTATAGCACATAACTTAAGGACAAGTCGCAGGTGTGAGAAGTGTCACATATTTTACACGGCTAAGTCCAGCACCATAAGGTGGGGGGTAAATCAGTTCCCTTTCTCGCTGATTTTGCCTTTTCCCTCCCTAACTCAAAAGCAGAGTCAGGTACCACTTCACAGCTGGGTAGTCTGGAACGTGATGATACAGTGTTTTGAACATGGAACCCAGTAACTCTGTAGTAAGAGGCCAGCGACCTGAACTCTCTGACGATCACGCACCCAGTATATAACATAGGATTAACACGTTTTGCATTACGTTTTTTAATAACGCTAATTTACGTACGCACATGCTCGAACATGTAGCAATTACAATTAAATATGGCACACACACAAAAAAATTGGCACCGATCCATGGTACACTCGAAGAGAAAACCGAGAAGACCCCTACATCAGTGACATAAGAACTGCCCTAGATTCCTACAGATCTCAACCTTTTTATCCTGGCGGAACTCTTGAAACAATTTTCAGGCTTCAGGGAACCCCTGCATGAAAATTATTATATCTACAGCTCGTGGTAACTTACTGTCATCCATTCAATATAAATGATCAAAGCTCTTTTGAGTAGGGAATGTTTTTTTTCCTGTGTATCTGTTTATTTTGGTCAACCTATTAGCCTACTCTGTTTACGTGGTTCCTCCCTCCCCACAAAAGATATCAACTCTAACGCAAGTCAATAGGTAGGTAAAAGAAACTAGTTTTTTCCTTGTTTTAAAATTTCCTACTTGATTTTTCTGTACCTTATTCAAATAGGCCTAAAAGTCTTATCACAAATTTCTACCCTACAAGATGCTAATGAAATATGGTATGTGCAAGAGTGAACACGATCCTATTTCGCACGGCACTACAAGGCTGCTTGGTCACTGCCAACCACTGCGATCGCTAACATCACCCGGGAAACAAAGATTAAAAAAAAACCTAATTTTTTTTTTTCAATCACGATCTCTCGCGGTATCTCCAGAAACCTCTCACGGAACCTCATGGTTCCATGCAACTCCGGTTGAGAAACCCTGCTATTGATGCATATGCCAATGGTTAAACCTCCCTCCATTTAGTGCCTCCATCAAATCCTCCATCTCTTTCTATTCACTTCTCAATTCTGATGTAGCGTAATTTACCCACAGGACGTTTCCGTCTTTTTCTCTCTCCCCCCTCTCTCTCTCTACAGGTTACACGTGTCAGCGTCAGACGCATAGGAACAGAGGTCACTATCCGCGGTGCATTGTGGGATCTTTTAGACCTCGGGAAATATTACACCTCTTTTGGCGTGCTCAAGTCAAAACAGACTGGTCTGGTGCACTCTTGACCTCTTCAATCTTAACTGAATTGAAAGCCGTCCTCCTGCACTTAGCATCTTTCTGTATTTCATCTGGCTTCTGTTATTATTCTTGCAGCGTCTCCCTTGGAGATTCCTAGACGTCTCACTTAATGACCACTGTCTGTACTCCTGTGTTTCCAGCATTGTTTTATTCATTATGTGCGAATGTTCATTTTTCTTCTTCTTGTTCTTTGTTTTTAAACTTAGTTTTTCCTGTTTTGCTTTCTGTTGTGTATTTTAATATGTTATAAGCCCGGCGAAGTTCCCGGGGGGACTCTGAAGAGACAAAGAATATTACTACGGTACCTTTAGGAAATTTGTACATAGTGACTAATATGAGGTTGTGTATCGAACTGGCAACCTCATCATGTAAAAGAAATTGTCACAGAAACAACTGCTGCAACAGCGTTTGGATGCTCGGTGGCGGCTTCCTACAGGGGGACCATTTTAAGCTTTGGCTACATGTTTCGCGGGGAGCTCTACGGAACATTATGAATATGTCGTAATATGTTTCATTTATTACCGGTATTCTTTCTCCCTGTTCTCTGAATGACGTGCTAGCTCTATGTATACAATGGATATAGCTCTGTATGTTTATACTATGGTCTCCGTGCCATTTAATAGAATCTGGTACACACATTACACCTACATTCAAAGAATACAAAACTGGATAGAGTTTAAACCTTTTAAAAATAGTGAGCGTTCGAACTCCACATAAAAGAATACATAAAGCAACCTGAATATCACCAGACCACAGAACTGAGAATCAGATTGATCACATATGCATAAGTAAGAAGTTTAGGTCATCATTGCATGATGTGAAAGTATGTAGAGGAGCAGATGTTGTATCATACCACCATCTTCGGTTGGCTAAAACAAAATTAAAACTCAAGAAATTTAAAACAGCATATAGCTATAGTCAACAGTATAATGTGGGATATCTAAGAAATCAGGAAATAAGAGAGCAATTTTCAATCACAGTATCCAACAAATACCAAGTACTCCAACAGCTGGAAGATGAAATAGATACGGAAGACCACTGGCAACAAGTAAAAAATATATGGAAAGAGACATGTGAAGAAGTTCTGAGAAAAAGAGAATATCAGCACAAAGCATGGATAACAACAGAAACCATTAGTAAGATAGAAGACAGGAAAAACAAGAAAGCAGATTTAAACAGAAGCAAAACCAGAAGCTCCAAAGCCAAGGCTCATGAAGTGTACATAGAAGCAAACAAAGAAGTAAGAAGAAACATCAAAAGAGACAAGATGAAATATATTGATGATATGGCAAGGGAAGCAGAGGAAGCTGCAGCCAAAGGAAATATGAGGGACCTGTACAACAACACAAAGAAGCTAACAGGGAAATATAAGCAAGCAAATGGCCTCATAAAAGATAAGAATGGAAAATTGCTTAGTAATATATAAGAACAAATGAAGGATGGAATATTTTGAGGAACTTCTCAATAGACCATCTCCAACTAATCCCCCAGACATCCAGCCAGCAGAAGAGGAGCTACAAATCAGCTGTGAACGACCAAGTAGAGAAGAAATAAAGAAAGCCATAAAGCTTCTGAAAGATGGAAAAACAGCTGGTCCAGATTGCATTCCAGCAGAGGCCATCAAAACAGATCTTGATACCTCCACAGAGATATTATACAAACTACTTGACAAAGTCTGGGAGAGAGAGGAAATACCAGCAGAATGGAAGGAAGGTGATCTGGTCAAGTTGCCTAAGAAAATAAATTTACAAGAGTGCACAAATTATAGAGGAATAATGTTACTATCAGTGCCAGGAAAAGTATTAAACAGACTCATCCTTGAGAGATTAAAAGAGTCCATAGACAAGAACTGAGAGATGAACAAGCAGGTTTTCGACAAAATAGATCCTGTACAGACCAGATAGCCACATTGCAATAATAGTTGAACAAAGTCTGGAATGGAATTCACCGCTGTACATCGGATTGGTGAACTATGAAGGCATTTGACCGTGTAGACAGAGAATCGCTTTGGAAATTGATAAGGCATTATGGAGTTCCCATGAAGATCACTAACTTAATAAAGAAGACCTATGAAGACATGACATGCAGAGTTCTTCATGAAGAACAACTTACAGAACCGTTTAGGATTAGAATGGGAGTGAGACAGGGATACCTATTGTCTCCATTTCTTTTCTTATTAGCAATAGATTGGGTTATGAAAACATCGACATCACACAACAGAAATGGAATCCAGTGGAATCTGAATAAACAGCTTGATGATCTGGACTTTGCAGATGACTTGGCTCTTCTGTCCCATAACCATAATCAGATGTAAGAGAAAATGAAAATTCTCGATGAGAGGTCACAACAAGTGGGCCTGAAAATACACAGGGAAAAGACAAAGATTATGAGAATAAATGCAAGAAATGATAACAAGGTTGAACTTGAAGAAACACCACTAAAAGATGTAGAATCGTACACATATCTTGGAAGTAATTGTCGTGAAACATTCTAAATCCACATATATAAATTAAAAGGTAAATGTAAAGCCTAACACATAAATTCAATAAAAGGGAAAGAAGAATGGTAAAGAACAGTGCTGTCACAATGACTGTACTCGAGATCCCCCTTTTTCTGCTTCGTCTGCAAATTGTAACGTTTCCACGTTGATAGTAAAGCCTATAGCAGTATACACGCGTTTCCACAAAACAATAAAACGTGTACTGTATTTCTAAGAAAACCTTGAGCTAGGCACACTACGTAATGACCTAAATTAATACTTCCATTAATTTCATTTTATACACTACGTTAACATAAACGGAAGGACAGATGGAATTAGGATAGAGAGAGTGAGGGCTGAAAGCAGGAACGCATGCAACACTAACACGCGTCTCGCGATATACAATTAATGCCACCCCTAACGCGAAAGGCATGAAGCACTAGCTTTTTTTTTCAAATGGACAGTGATAAAAAACACTACCCATACGAGAGTTAGGTTTAAAAACCTGAAAAATTCTTATTAGGAAATATGACATTATACTGGTTTACGTTTGAAAGCCTGACAGTACCCAGACACCACATCGTATCGAAGTGAACGGGAGGTAGAAGAAAATGCATATTTTGAACGCAGCCCCTTAGCCCCATTAAACTTATATATTTGGGTTCCTTAGGACTTGCTGACAAAGAATATGTTAAGTGTTACGCAAATAGTCTAGGGATTAACAAATTATAGCCAAAAGAAAATAGTGAGGGTGTCAGACAACACCAAATAATAATCGCACAGTGGCATGTTTTGAAACCACCATTTTACGGGAAATAGGCCACCATGTTAAATCCTATTTGATTGGATAGAAGTAAATGTAAGGCTAAACACGATTAGTCGGACTACAACTACTAATTTTGGTTGTTAGGGGAGACGTGAGAAGGGTAAGATTTTTTGAAAAGCTGTGTAAACATGGCCCGATTGGTTAGACCCGCCAATATAGTCAATTAGGAGCGTCAGTTCAGTGCCACATTTTAAAATAAACTTACTAAGAAACAGTGCGTTGAGATCCAGATCATATTTTTCTAAATAAAAGTCTGTGACAGAGGCAGATCGGAATTTGTGCCATTATTCATCGCCAGTCAACGTATTTGTTATTATTTCCATGAATTGTGGTAAGCTTGACATATTCGATATCTTTTTAATGAAAATTGAATGTAAATTGATAATTTATGTCTGTATATGTGCGTGGTTTAGTAGCGAACATGAGGCAAGACCTAGATAGTGCTCCAACCTGAACAGAACGTGTCGGAGAAAAGAAAACTGCATGGAATTGCCAAATAGTACACTGACACCTATCTTATTGACTAGAAGGAAATGATGATGGAATTGCAGAGGCGTAGTAACCATTAGGGAGGAGTATACTGGTGTAAATTGTTTCAGATGAAGCTAGCAGTTGGCCTACCGCTCTGAACTCAGTGTTTGTTATGTATTGTGTTCAGTGTGGAAATAGATTATAAATTAGATCTGAAGTAGGAGGTACAACCTTCTTGTTTCAGGGACCGTGGTCCTAAGTTATTGAAGCAGCACCTGGTCTGAGTTTTGCTGAATCCAGAGGCTGACAGCATACTCCTTGGTCCAGATAGCGACCAGTGAGGTGTCTCCAGAACACAGGAAGCAATCGAGCAGAGGAGTCTTTTCCTGCCGCCATCACGAAAGATAAGCTTCTGTGGCCAGAGTAGCTCAACATTATGTGCCCCCCCCCCCTCAAAATTTGACAGTATATTTAACACAGAGGGACAATAAATTGGTTCAAATGACAGGAACTGTGAACTTTTCCCAATACTATTTCCACGATAATCAAACACTTGAAGTCATGATGAAAAACAACAACCAAGCTTGAACAAAACCAGTATTACCTCATATTACTACTTCAGAAATTACACACATAGAATAATAATAATAAAATATGTCAATACAAAGTTCATATATATAAACTGTGTACATACTACTTGTAATTACATTTGATTGTGATTCCTGGTTCACTGTGTAGTTGAATCAGGATACCCATTATTGAAAGAATTAATACATATATTTTTAAACTTAAACACTTGACTCATTTAAGATAGTCTTATAGAGTGTTATATGTGTGTGAGTGTCACAGTGTTGTAAAGTGTTGTGGAATAAATTAAATTGTTTATCTGTCTGTTGTTGTTGTGACTTACACTTCATCAATTTCATAACCCTAGACATTCAACGTAGTCATCACAATATTCCAGAATAATTCTGACTGAGGTATAAATGTGGTAGCAAGTAAGGTCATCTATAAAACACTACACTTATTAGATACAGATACCTTCACAGCTGATCTCAGTCAGTACACTAAGCCCCCTATAAATATTTATATCATCCCACTTTACCACATATATTGGGGTCTCGCTCCCGGGATATTGAACTTTCTCCTATTATATATATTGGGAATAAATAAAAGTTAAAAGGTATCCTTGGGTGAAAATAAATAAGGTTGAGCTCTCAGTGCCTGTGGTTGTCCTTGGATATTTAGTTAGAGATTGAATTGTTTAGTTAGATATTGTTTACATTTACCTGTTAGAAAATGGCGGACCTGGCCAAATTTCGATCTGCTGCTGTGCAGACTGCAAAAGAGTTAGGAATGGAGGGACAAGTTATGATTGCCTATGTCACTACTGAATGTGACAAATTTATTGAACGCGAAGAAAGAAGATTAGAAAAAGAGGCTGAAAGAAAGTTAGAGGCTGAAAAAGAAATTAAGAGGTTGCAGATTGAGGCTGAGGCTAAGAAATTGGAGGCAGAAAGAGAAGACAAGAGACTGGCTGCAGAAAGGGAAGCCGAGGAAAAAAGATTAGCTGCAGAAAGGGAAGACAAGAGATTAGCTGCAGAGAGGGAAGCAGAAAAGGAGGAGAAGAGATTACAAAGGGAACATGAGTTACGACTAAGGGAGTTTGAGTTTCAAGGCCATGCTCCTGAAAATGGTGCCAGTCCCTTCACCTCCGATGCTACTGCTAGTCAGGGAGCCTCAACCTCAGCTATGAACTTTCATTTAGATCACTTTGTTGAGAAAGATGATGATATTGAGAGCTATCTAAAAAGATATGAACTATTAGCTACCACGTATGAGTTAGAGAGAGAAAGGTGGAGCTTAAAGTTATCTCAAGGGCTTCGTGGGGCAGCGTATGAAGTTTTTGCCAAAATGAACAGAGGTGATCAGGAAAATTATGACATGCTAAAGCAGGCTCTTTTGTTAAGATATGAAAAGAATGGTGAATTTTATAGGAAAAAATTTAGGAATGCTAAACTACTGTCAGGTGAAACCTATCACCAGTTCTCTGCACGGTTAGAGACATACTTGGAGAAATGGACTTCTCTGGGGAAAAACCCAAGATCTTAAGGAAATGGTCCTTATAGAACAATTAAGAGAGTCCATGGCTCCAGACCTGAGAAAGTTTCTCATGGAACAAGGTGCAGAGAGACTGGGTGAGTTACTAAATGTTGCAGAAAGGTATCAAGCAGCTCAGGCAGAGGTAACAGGTAACAAAAGGAAACAGGTAGACAATTATCAGGCACCACAAAACTTTAATGAATTTGATCATAGAGATCAAAACAAAAGTAAGCACCAATTTGATAGGCCACGAAATGACTATAAAAATAAAACCCCACAATTCAATGAAAGGAAATATGATAACAGGAAACCCTTCAGACAGGAAGGAAAATATTGTCAAATATGCAGGATGCATAATCATAATACTAGTGAATGTGGTAGGAAAGTTCCTCCATATCACGCGGCATGCATGATAACAGTGGACAAGGGGAAGAAGAAACTGACAGAGAATCATATAAATCTTCAACATCCCTCCATCTGTGAAGAAGTGACATGTAATGGGGCTAAGGTTAGGTGCCTTTACGATTCAGGTTTAGAATATGACTCAGTTGTGAGTGCAACCCTAGTGCACCCTGAACAGTATACCACAGAGAAAGTGGAGATACAAGGGGCCATAAAGGGAATATCCACCATGACACTTCCCGTAGCCGAGATCAATGTAGAGACAAGGTACGTGGAAGGAGTGATTAGAGCAGCCATGTGTGACGACCCTAATTACCCGCTGGTGTTAGGAAGCAAATATGTTTTTCTAGGAAGCCCTGTAAAACCAGTGGTAATGGCCACGCTTCAGGTCAGGTCGACCCCTAGTAGAAAGGAGGAGGAACCACCACTAGTTTATTCTCATAAGCAGACGAGAAAGGCCCAGGCAAAAGATAAAACATTAAAACCTTGCTTTGGTAAATTGCCAACAAGCCATGCACACCCTAAGAAAGGACAATTTTATTTGAAGGAGGGACTGCTTTTCAGGAAAGCTAGAGCAGGATCCAAAGAACAGGGACAATTGGTATTACCAACCCCCTACAGAGAAGAAGTGATGGCACAAGCTCATGTTGTACCAGACGGTGGACACCAGAGAAATGGGACTACCCGTCAAAGGACATCAGAAAAATTCTACTGGCCCCAAGTAGCTGCTGATATTGCACAATTTGTGGGGGCCTGTGAAAAATGTAGCAAGGTACAGTCCCCAAGTTGGGAAAATTATAATCAGATGCCAGCCAAGCATTCTGAAACATATGGGCCTAACAATAACAAGAAAAATAACAATAATAAGTTTGACATAGAGGATAGGTATCCACCTTCCCCCCAACAGTGTTCACCAAAAATATTTAGATTCGCAACTCTGAGAAGGGCATCCAGAGAAAATAGAAACTCAGACCAGTCAACCCAGGAACAGTTTGAAGCCGCTGTTAGGGAGCTGGCTGACATTGACATTGAAGATGATCCGCCTAAGTTAAAACCGAAACAAATTGTTACCAGGAGAACAGTGGGCAGTGGACGAGTGAGCAATTCGGAAAATGCTCACAGCGCTTCACAATATGGCTATTAACTTGACCTTATAAGGGCACCGGTGACATTGGTAGTCACCCGACCCTACACCGTCCAAGGGAAAGTATTGATCGGACCCTGGATGGAGATAACCCACACATCTTATAGCAATGCTAAGGGCGAATTGATTTCTGATGCAGAAACTCATTTCCCCACATATTATCTTAATTTACCAGATTGTCGGTAGGCGGAACTATAGTTGGTGAATATGGCCTCCATTTGAGTGGCACATTATAGAACATTATAAATATATTATTACAAGGGTGTTTCCACATTCCATCACGCCTGAGATCAGACCAATTGTTGGCTGTGAACATTTCGGAGGAGCAGAGTGTCTCCATTGTTGCCTTTTTGAATTGAAGATAGTCCGAGTGTTTATTAAGGCTGATGAGAAATGGTTGGATCCCCTACACAACTCAGATATCACCATATAGATTGTCATAAAATTAACCATGATACAACGTTAAAATATCTCCAATGATACAACGTAGGGATAAAAACTAATGCGTAAGCTACTAGAATACATGATCGCCCACGCCGCGGGTCATCACCCGCCATGGAAATTAAATTGTTAGACGTGAAGGCAAAACGTTACCCTTGGAACGGGATGAGAACGAAGATCAAAAGGAAAATCTGACTGAACGCGTGCTTGAAACTAGCAAGGCTAAAAGACGCAATTGGTGGGGAAAGGAGGAAAATTCACGTCCCCAAGTTGACACAAGGTAAAGAAATCGACAAAAGGGACCTTAGCTATTATACTCTTCTTCTTCTTCTTCCGTCCTTAGCCACCGACCGTCAAAGCAGTCAGTGGCCATTACGCCTAGTGGCGTCTTAGGGCAACAGCAGATAGATTTTCTTTGCCATTGTTTCCCATCACGCCTATTGGCGTCTTTAGGGCAACGGCAAATCAATCCATTTGCTGTTGTTTCCGTAATCGAAGTGACTGGCAAACGGGTGATCAGCCCGTTGGTTAGCTATTATACGCAACAGTCATTTCTTGGACGCTTTTGCGATAACTTAGTCCGTTTATTTGAATTCAGCGGCAAACGCAGTATAGAAGATGCTAGAAATATTTCAAAAAAAAAAAAAAAACCAAATAACCTTGAAAAGTAACTTTTTCTTAATAATGATGTTAGGAATATAAAACCTAGCTGGCCGGATGGCCCATCTTGAGCAGTGAAATAATATGCTTTCATTTATACAGACGGATAGATAATAAGAAAGATATTGACAAAAGACTGTGTTGTTCATATCAGCGAGCGTCTGCATTGAAACAAAAAAATGTCCCCAATTTTCAAAAAAACTGCAGCCTTGAGACTCAAGTGCTAAAATCTAGTTGGAATGAAAGAGACGGGATGGGATGGTGAATTGTGGCTAAAAATAACTTTAAAGGCAAAATTGTGTAGGGGAAGGCAGAGTTGGTTCAAAAAACAAGTGTGTTTTTTTTTGTGAAACGCAAGTAGAGACAGACGGACCAACAGACAATAAGGCATACTTGACTGAGGTATGACTGAAATGACTTTTTGGTAGGAGGTTTGAATTTGAAAAGGAAAAAGGCGGTGATTGGCCATAGATGAATATATTATCGGCGCTCAGACGCGCATTTTTGCCATTCGTCATAAGTTGTCCTAGTAGACACAGTAAATTATTAAGTGGTGTAATTCCCAGAAGCTAATTGAAATATTTAGAGGGACGCCATACTAAAGCCAGCAGCTCAGCTGAGTTTTGCTAGCAGATAACTGTGTTCTATATTCATAATTCTGGTAAGACTGAAAGTATTTCTTTGTATATTTTAATATTTGTTTAATGTTTCGAGTGATTTGATACTGCCATATCAAAATCTATCCCTTACAACAAGTAAGGATTCGCTCTAGACCCCCCGCCCCAGTTCAGGGTCTAGAGACAAATAAAATACATAAACTCTAGCAAGGATTATGAAGGACAGATCAAGTGTTGAGATCAGTGGAACATATCACCTATCCTATTCTATGGCAGGAAGCTAATGAACATATTTCAGAATATGTAGTCTGGGAGAACTTATCCTATGTGAAACCAACTTGGTAAGATGTGTTGTATGGTCAAAGAGATCTGACCCATCTATGTGGTGTTGTTGTTGTGTGTAGTGTTGTGTCCAGAAATGGTTTAGAGGATGGAATTCTGACACATGGCCAATACTTTATTGCAGAACTGTGAGTTTTTATTTGGCACCAATGTGGTGTCAAATGAGGTGTTGAATATTACAAGAGTGGACCCGTGCAGTTTATATTTTGGCAGAGCAGCCTGATATTGCCCCCAAGCACGGAGAGGTGGGGCCACCTGATTCCAGCACCAGATTACTCATTCAAGATACGTGAGCGTCTGGACTGCTGAATACTCACCAACTTAATTTCTAACACACCAATTATAATATCATCAATAAATGGACAATGTGTAGTCGCCATAGACAGGGAGTGATGAGGCCACCCCAACAGCACATCCATTAAACGTTCTCCCAGAAAAATTACAACCATAAACAGTAGTAATATTAACTAGTATTGTAACATACATATGTACACTCCTTTCATTTATTATGCCATATATTCATGCATTTCATTAATAATTGCAAAACCTTTCATATGTTCTGACCAAAATAAAACCTTGGTTCAGAACAAATAAACTTAAAGAAAATTTATTATCAAAAATTTTACACAGCTTGAGTTAGTTCAGTGTGTCATAACATTTTATTAATATTATTAGACTTATTAAATATCTGTGTGTGTGTATGTAAACTACCACAACACATTACATATCATTACCCTAGAATTTTAACGTAGCCACATTCATTAGAAAAAAAAAAGATAGGTGTGAGGTCGTAGTGGTAGCAAGAAGGGCCTTCTGAAAATTCACAGCTACATTTATCTCAGGAGCCTTCACAGCTGACCTCATGCATCACATTAAGTAAGATCACAATCATACAATACCATCAAACCCACTACATATATTGGGGTCTCTTGTCCCGGGATAATTAGCCTATCAATAATATTAGGATCTCCTGGGGGGAGAAATAAATTAGGGGAACACATTATAAAAATTAAAAGTGTCCCTGAAAATAAAAGTTGGTGAATCTTCACAGCCAGTGGTAGTTAATTGATTAATTAATTAATTAGAATTATTTTAGACTAGAGTAATTAGAATCACTTTAGTAGTTGGAAGTTTTATTTTGCTCATTGCTAGATTTGTTTAAAAAGTATGGCGGAGCTAGCCAAATTCAGATCAGCTGCTGTGCTAACGGCAAAGGATATGGGAATGGATGGTCAGGTTTTAATTCAATATGTAACGGCTGAATGTGATAAGTATATTGAACGGGAAGAAAGAAGATTAGAAAAAGAGGCTGAAAGAAAATTAGAGTCTGAAAGGTTGGCTGAAGAGAAGAGGTTACAAATTGAGGCTGAGACTAAGAGGTTACAAATTGAGGCTGACAAAGAGGCTAAAGCATTGGAGGCAGAAGACAAACGACAGCAAAGGGAAGCAGAAGTAAAAAGAGTGACTGCCGAAAGGGAGGCAGAAGATAGAAAGCTGCAAAGGGAGCACGAATTACGACTAAGGGAGCTGGAGCTACAAGGCCAGGCTCCTCAAAATGGTGCCAGCCCTTTTGCCTCAGATGCTACGCCCAGTCTGGGAGCCTCAACATCAGCTATGGGGTTTCATTTAGACCATTTTGTCGAAAAAGACGATGACATAGAGGGGTACCTAGGACGTTTTGAGTTATTAGCTACTACATATGGGTTAGAGAGAGAGAGAGGTGGAGTTTAAAGTTATCACAGGGACTGAGAGGTACTTCTTACGAAGTCTTCGCAAAAATGAACAGAGAAGACCAGGACAATTATGACATGTTAAAGCAGGCTTTGTTATTGAGGTACGAAAAAAATGGTGAATTTTATCGTAAGAAATTTAGAAATGCCAAACTGTTGTCTGGGGAGACATACCACCAATTCTCTGCCAGACTGGAAACCTATTTGGAGAAATGGACTGCTCTGGGGAAGACCCAAGATCTTAAAGAAATGATCATGATTGAGCAATTGAGAGAGTCTATGGCTCCAGACATGAGAAAATTTCTCATGGAACAAGGTGCAGAGAAGTTGGGGGAGGTTTTAAATGTCGCTGAGAGGTATCAGGCAGCCCAGGCAGAGGTAAGTGGTGCTAAAAAGAAGCACATAGACAATTTTAAAGCTCCACAGCAATTTAATAAATTTGATAATAGAGAGCAGGGAAATAAAGGTAGGACAAACTTTGAACGGCCAAGAAATGACTACCGAGACAGAAACTCACAGTTCAATGACCAAAAATCCAATGAAAGAAAACCGTTTAACCAAGGAAAAAGATGGTGTAAATGGTGCAAGAAAGATAACCATAACACCGAATTTTGTAGAAGGAAACCTTCAAACATTGCTGCAATGAAGTCGGGGACTCAAAGATTAAAGGTTAATCCTAAGGGACAGCAGGAACCTTATCACCCCCCAGTTTGTGAGGATGTTATTTGTAATGGGGTCACCATAAGGTGCCTTTATGATACAGGTTTGGATTATGATTCAGTTGTGAAGTCTAGCCTAGTGGACCCAAGTCAGTATACCACAGAAACAGTGGAAATACAAGGGGCAACTAAGGACATACCACTCATGACACTTCCCATCGCAAGGATAACGGTGAAAACTCGCTATGTGGAAGGAGAAATCAGAGCAGCAGTGATAGATGAACCAATCTACCCTCTGATATTGGGGTGTAGATACGTCTTCTTGGGGAATCCCGAGAGACCTGTGATCATGGCGACAGTGCAGACCAGGTCACAGAAGAAGGAGGAAGAAGGTGAACCTATAAATGCTCATCCAGAGGAGATGAGGAAGGCGCAGGCTGAGGATAGGACACTCAAGCCATGTTTTAAAAAAATGCCCAAATGCCACACACCTCTAAGTATGGGGGAATATTTTATGAAGAACAGATTGCTATATAGGAAGACAGGAACTAGATCCACTGGTCACGGACAGTTGGTTCTTCCAAAGATATATAGGGCAAATTTAATAAGGAGATTACATGTTGGAAAAGATGGGGACCATGAAAAAGTCGGTACCATCTGCCAAAAAGTTGCTCGCAAATACTATTGGCCCGACGTAAATGTCGATATTGAAAACTTTGTAGAAGCATGTGGCATATTTCATGAGGGAGCACCCACAAAGGGAAAATATGTGCAGGACCTAGAAACGCCACGGGGCAAAATTAGGCCTGGAAAGAAAAATTATGATACTCAAGGAGACAAAGTGCAATGGGAGCCCCCTTTTCACACCCAGTCTTCACTTGAATGGATTAACATGGCCACTATGCGACGAGTACAAAGAGTAAATTTTACCCAGGATAAGATGAAAATCCCTCGGTCAGACTTATATAAACTGGAAGAACAGAAAAGAGAGCGAAGATCTCTCATAAGCAATCTAAAGTGGGGAGATAAACCCAAGAAAAAAATTGGTAGTGGTCGATTTGTGAGTGATGATTCTAGGAAGAAAAGTCCTCACTATAGCGCTTCTAATGGAAGGGACCCGACGGGTTCCATGAAAAATACGTATGATAAATTAAAGGTCCAGATGTAGCGCTATTAAGGACCTGGACAGATGAGAAGGCGGAAGAGACTGTTACCTCATCTTATCAATACGTGAACGAACTGACCACTCGTTTGAAAGCTGGATGGAAACTGGCAAATGATAATTTGAAACAAGCCAGGAAGAAACATGCGGCATATTTTAATAGGAAGGCAAAGGACAGAGAACTAGCTGTGGGAGAGAAGGTGCTGCTTCTACTACCCGGTAGCCAGAATAAATTACAAATTGGATGGCAAGGTCCATATACGGTTCTAGAGAAGGTGTCTAGAACAAACTATAAAATTGACAAAAAGGGGAAGGAGAAAGTTTATCATGTAAACCTGTTAAAGAAGTATCTGGACAGACCACTCCAGGAAAGCACCCCCTTACTGACCCTAGCTATCGCAACTCAAATGCAAAAGGAACCACTCACCTCACATGAATACCCATTACATCCTTGTGAAACAGCAGCACAGGTAAAAGTCAGTAAGCACCTGACTAAAAACCAGAGGGAGAGAGTTCAACAGGTTCTGGAGGAACATACAGATGTATTAACAGATAAACCAGGCCATACAAATTTGCTACAGTATGACATGAAACTGGTAGACTCAAACCCAATCTGTATGAGAGCCTATTCTATTCCGTTCGCGAAGGAGAAGGCATTGAAGGAAGAAATAGATTATTTGTTGAAGGAGGGGATTATTTCACACAGTGAATCATCTTTTAGCTCTAGTGTCGTTTTGTTGAGAAAACCGTCTGGGGAACACAGACTGTGCATAGATTACAGGAAACTGAATGCTGTCACAGAAGGACAAGTGGATCCATTACCAGACACAAAACAGTTATTTGCCAGACTGAACAAGGCAAAATACTTTTCAAAGGTGGATCTTAGTAAAGGCTATTACCAGATCCCAGTGAAGCCGGAAGTGAGACCTTATTTGGCTTTTAGCACTTCGGATGGACATTATGAATTCAACATGCTACCATTCGGACTGAAAAATGCTCCGAGTGTATTTTCAAGGATGATGCGCAAATTGTTGGATCCCCTGAATAACCCATGTATCACGAATTTCATGGATGATATTCTCGTCGCCACAGAGACATTTGAAGAACACATTGAAGCTCTAGAAATGTTATTTAATAGGCTTAGGGAGGCGAACTTAACTGCTAGGCCAACAAAATGTTGCATTGGATGCAAAGAGTTGGAATTCTTGGGACACACTGTATATCAGGGTAGCATGACCCCTGATCCCAAGAACTTGGAAAAACTGCAGAGAGCACCTAGACCACAAACAAAAAAGGACGTGCGATCATTCGTGTCGTTTTGCGGATTTTATCAAAAATATATCAAAGATTTTAACTCTATTTGTGCTCCTCTGACTGATCTGACTCGCAAGGGACTTCCAGATAAAATTATTTGGACTGCGCAAAGTGAATTAGCGTTCCAAGACTTAAAGGAAAAACTCACTAGCAAGCCTATTCTCAAACTGCCTGATTTGACACAGGACTTTGTCTTAAGAACCGATGCCAGTAATGTAGGACTCGGAGCGGCTTTGTTGCAAAGATCATCTTCACCTGATGGGGAACTGAAACCAGTCGCTTATGCAAGCCGCAAATTGAATAAGGCGGAACAAGGATACTCCACAAGCGAAAAAGAATGTTTAGCGTTAATCTGGGCAATAAAGAAGTTTCAAATCTATCTGTATGGTAGGACTTTTGTGGTCGAGACGGATCATCAGCCTCTCGTATTCTTATCTCAGGCTAAGCATGAAAACGCAAGATTGCTGAGGTGGTCTTTATTGCTTCAACCTTATCAGTTTAGTATCCAATATATCCCAGGCAAATTGAATGTCGGTGCAGATTTCCTCAGTCGGCACCCCTGTGATCAAAATTAGATTAATGGCAGGCGTGAGGAGAGATTTTATCTATGTGTATCATTGGTTTTAGAACTTGCCGTAGGCATGTTTTCAAGTGGGGAGATGTGTCATAAAATTAACCATGATACAACGTTAAAATATCTCCAATGATACAACGTAGGGATAAAAACTAATGCGTAAGCTACTAGAATACATGATCGCCCACGCCGCGGGTCATCACCCGCCATGGAAATTAAATTGTTAGACGTGAAGGCAAAACGTTACCCTTGGAACGGGATGAGAACGAAGATCAAAAGGAAAAATCTGACTGAACGCGTGCTTGAAACTAGCAAGGCTAAAAGACGCAATTGGTGGGGAAAGGAGGAAAATTCACGTCCCCAAGTTGACACAAGGTAAAGAAATCGACAAAAGGGACCTTAGCTATTATACGCAACAGTCATTTCTTGGACGCTTTTGCGATAACTTAGTCCGTTTATTTGAATTCAGCGGCAAACGCAGTATAGAAGATGCTAGAAATATTTCAACAAAAAAAAAAAAAAAAACCAAATAACCTTGAAAAGTAACTTTTTCTTAATAATGATGTTAGGAATATAAAACCTAGCTGGCCGGATGGCCCATCTTGAGCAGTGAAATAATATGCTTTCATTTATACAGACGGATAGATAATAAGAAAGATATTGACAAAAGACTGTGTTGTTCATATCAGCGAGCGTCTGCATTGAAACAAAAATGTCCCAAATTTTCAAAAAACTGCAGCCTTGAGACTCAAGTGCTAAAATCTAGTTGGAATGAAAGAGACGGGATGGGATGGTGAATTGTGGCTAAAAATAACTTTAAAGGCAAAATTGTGTAGGGGAAGGCAGAGTTGGTTCAAAAAAACAAGTGTGTTTTTTTTTTTTGTGAAACGCAAGTAGAGACAGACGGACCAACAGACAATAAGGCATACTTGACTGAGGTATGACTGAAATGACTTTTTGGTAGGAGGTTTGAATTTGAAAAGAAAAAGGCGGTGATTGGCCATAGATGAATATATTATCGGCGCTCAGACGCGCATTTTTGCCATTCGTCATAAGTTGTCCTAGTAGACACAGTAAATTATTAAGTGGTGTAATTCCCAGAAGCTAATTGAAATATTTAGAGGGACGCCATACTAAAGCCAGCAGCTCAGCTGAGTTTTGCTAGCAGATAACTGTGTTCTATATTCATAATTCTGGTAAGACTGAAAGTATTTCTTTGTATATTTTAATATTTGTTTAATGTTTCGAGTGATTTGATACTGCCATATCAAAATCTATCCCTTACAACAAGTAAGGATTCGCTCTAGACCCCCCGCCCCAGTTCAGGGTCTAGAGACAAATAAAATACATAAACTCCAGCAAGGATTATGAAGGACAGATCAAGTGTTGAGATCAGTGGAACATATCACCTATCCTATTCTATGGCAGGAAGCTAATGAACATATTTCAGAATATGTAGTCTGGGAGAACTTATCCTAGGTGAAACCAACTTGGTAAGATGTGTTGTATGGTCAAAGAGATCTGACCCGTCTATGTGGTTTTGTTGTTGTGTGTAGTGTTGTGTCCAGAAATGGTTTAGAGGATGGAATTCTGACACATGACCAATACTTTATTGCAGAACTGTGAGTTTTTATTTGGCACCAATGTGGTGTCAAATGAGGTGTTGAATATTACAAGAGTGGACCCGTGCAGTTTATATTTTGGCAGAGCAGCCTGATATTGCCCCCAAGCACGGAGAGGTGGGGCCACCTGATTCCAGCACCAGATTACTCATTCAAGATACGTGAGCGTCTGGACTGCTGAATACTCACCAACTTAATTTCTAACACACCAATTATAATATCATCAATAAATGGACAATGTGTAGTCGCCATAGACAGGGAGTGATGAGGCCACCCCAACAGCACATCCATTAAACGTTCTCCCAGAAAAATTACAACCATAAACAGTAGTAATATTAACTAGTATCGTAACATACATATGTACACTCCTTTCATTTATTATGCCATATATTCATGCATTTCATTAATAATTGCAAAACCTTTCATATGTTTTGACCAAAATAAAACCTTGGTTCAGAACAAATAAACTTAAAGAAAATTTATTATCAAAAATTTTACACAGCTTGAGTTAGTTCAGTGTGTCATAACATTTTATTAATATTATAAGACTTATTAAATATCTGTGTGTGTGTATGTAAACTACCACAACACATTACATATCATTACCCTAGAATTTTAACGTAGCCACATTCATTAGAAAAAAAAAGATAGGTGTGAGGTCGTAGTGGTAGCAAGAAGGGCCTTCTGAAAATTCACAGCTACATTTATCTCAGGAGCCTTCACAGCTGACCTCATGCATCACATTAAGTAAGATCACAATCATACAATACCATCAAACCCACTACATAGATCAACTCCTGATAACGTACAAATTGAGGAACATCTAATATTCTCGGGACATGTCGTTGAGCAGACTCAGCGAAGAGAAATGGTGAATATTGATTGCTAAGCAGTAGTAAAACAAGCCGTAACACTTGCAGCTGTGCAGTAACATATCTGAAATGGATTCTTGGATTGCAGAGGTCTGAGGCAACCTTCGTCAGTAGTGCTTACTTTGAATTGACCCACCTGCATTAATCCATGATCAAAATGAAATCAGACAAACGTTGATGCAGATTTTCTAAGCCGCCATCCGTGCGATGAAAATCAAAGAAATCACCAGGCATAGACATAAATTTCTCTATGTGTATGTAGAATTATAGACTGACGTATAACGTCTGTTTTAAGAGGGGAGAATTTGTCGTGAAACATTCTAAATCCACATATATAAATTAAAAGGTAAATGTAAAGCCTAACACATAAATTCAATAAAAGGGAAAGAAGAATGGTAAAGAACAGTGCTGTCACAATGACTGTACTCGAGATCCCCCTTTTTCTGCTTCGTCTGCAAATTGTAACGTTTCCACGTTGATAGTAAAGCCTATAGCAGCATACACGCGTTTCCACAAAACAATAAAACGTGTACTGTATTTCTAAGAAAACCTTGAGCTAGGCACACTGCGTAATGACCTAAATTAATACTTCCATTAATTTCATTTTATACACTACGTTAACATAAACGGAAGGACAGATGGAATTAGGATAAAGAGAGTGAGGGCTGAAAGCAGGAACGCATGCAACACTAACACGCGTCTCGCGATATACAATTAATGCCACCCCTAACGCGAAAGGCATGAAGCACTAGCTTTTTTTTCAAATGGACAGTGATAAAAAACACTACCCATACGAGAGTTAGGTTTAAAAACCTGAAAAATGCTTATTAGGAAATATGACATTATACTGGTTTACGTTTGAAAGCCTGACAGTACCCAGACACCACATCGTATCGAAGTGAACGGGAGGTAGAAGAAAATGCATATTTTGAACGCAGCCCCTTAGCCCCATTAAACTTATATATTTGGGTTCCTTAGGACTTGCTGACAAAGAATATGTTAATTGTTACGCAAATAGTCTAGGAATTAACAAACTATAGCCAAAAGAAAATAGTGAGGGTGTCAGACAACACCAAATAATAATCGCACAGTGGCATGTTTTGAAACCACCATTTTACGGGAAATAGGTCACCATGTTAAATCCTATTTGATTGGATAGAAGTAAATGTAAGGCGAAACACGATTAGTCGGACTACAAATACTAAAATTTTGGTTGTTAGGGGAGACGTGAGAAGGGTAAGATTTTTTGAAAGGCTGTGTAAACATGGCCCGATTGGTTAGACCCGCCAATATAGTCAATTAGGAGCGTCAGTTCAGTGCCACATGTTAAAATAAACTTACTCAGAAACAGTGCGTTGAGAACCAGATCATATTTTTCTAAATAAAAGTCTGGGACAGAGGCAGATCGGAATTTGTGCCATTATTCATCGCCAGTCAACGTATTTGTTATCATTTCCATGAATTGTGGTAAGCTTGACATATTTGAGATCTTTTTAATGAAAATTGAATGTAAATTGATAATTTATGTCTGTATATGTGCGTGGTTCAGTAGCGAACATGAGGCAAGACCTAGATAGTGCTCCAACCTGAACAGAACGTGTCGGAGAAAAGAAAACTACATGGAATTGCCAAATAGTACACTGACACCTATCTTATTGACTAGAAGGAAATGATGCTGGAATTGCAGAGGCGTAGTAACCATTAGGGAGGAGTATACTGGTGTAAATTGTTTCAGATGAAGCTAGCAGTTGGCCTACCGCTCTGAACTCAGTGTTTGTTATGTATTGTGTTCAGTGTGGAAATAGATTATAAATTAGATCTGAAGTAGGAGGTACAACCTTCTTGTTTCAGGGACCGTGGTCCTAAGTTATTGAAGCAGCACCTGGTCTGAGTTTTGCTGAATCCAGAGGCTGACAGCATACTCCTTGGTCCAGATAGCGACCAGTGAGGTGTCTCCAGAACGCAGGAAGCAATCGAGCAGAGGAGTCTTTTCCTGCCGCCATCACGAAAGATAAGCTTCTGTGGCCAGAGTAGCTCAACATTATGGGCCCCCCCCCCCCCCCCTCAAAATTTGACAGTATATTTAACACAGAGGGACAATAAATTTGGTTCAAATGACAGGAACTGTGAACTTTTCCCAATACTATTTCCACGATAATCAAACACTTGAAGTCATGATGAAAAACAACAACCAAGCTTGAACAAAACCAGTATTACCTCATATTACTACTTCACAAATTACACACATAGAATAATAATAATAAAATATGTCAATACAAAGTTCATATATATAAACTGTGTACATACTACTTGTAATTACATTTGATTGTGATTCCTGGTTCACTGTGTAGTTGAATCAGGATACTCATTATTGAAAGAATTAATACATATATTTTTAAACTTAAACACTTGACTCATTTAAGATAGTCTTATAGAGTGTTATATGTGTGTGAGTGTCACAGTGTTGTAAAGTGTTGTGGAATAAATTAAATTGTTTATCTGTCTGTTGTTGTTGTGACTTACACTTCATCAATTTCATAACCCTAGACATTCAACGTAGTCATCACAATATTCCAGAATAATTCTGACTGAGGTATAAATGTGGTAGCAAGTAAGGTCATCTATAAAACACTACACTTATTAGATACAGATACCTTCACAGCTGATCTCAGTCAGTACACTAAGCCCCCTATAAATATTTATATCATCCCACTTTCCCACAGTAATATAGACAAAGTTGGAGGGACAGACAGTGATATCAAAATAAGAACACAAAAAGCAAGAGGAGCTTTCATTGCATTGGGAAACATATGGAGAACAAGGGAAATCGGATCCAACACGAAAATAAGAATCTTCAACTCAAATGTGACCATGCTAGATGGGGTGGAGTTATCGGAAGATATGGAGAAGACACTCTCAATGACAATGGAAAGCGACTCCTTAGATTCTGCAGTGAGCAGAATCTGATCATCACAAACACAAAGTTCCCCCATAAGCGCATACATGCATACACTAGATGTGAACCAACCAAGAATGAGAAGTCAGTGATCGACTATGCCATTGTTCGGAGAAGCATATTCAGATATGTCCGAGATGCAAGAGTCTGGAGGGGGCCAGAGATTGGAAGTGATCACTACCTGCTAACAATCAAACGAACAACTGAAAGAGTTGCTCAGCCTAGGAACTGCCCAACATCACGCAAGAAACCAAGTAAACGAGCAGGAGAAATGAGCATTAGGACCTACAAGCTGAGAGAGCCAGAAATTAAGACCAGATATCAGGGGCTTATTGCTACAGCAGCGAGCAACACAGAAGAACGACCTGATGACTTGGAAACCCTCTGGAATAAATTCAAGGATATCATAAAGACAGCTGCTGCAGAAGCATGCGGTGAAGTCCGACTTGGGAACCAGAGAAAGAGGACACCTTGGTGGACAGAGGAAGTCAAAGAGAAAATAAGAGAGAAGAAAATGGCATGGAAACAATACTTAGGAGCTAAAAACACAACAGGACAAATGGAAAAATATAGAGAATATGTGACACTCAGAACAGAAGCAAAGAACAAAGTGCTAGCAGCAAAACAGAAGTCCTGGGAAGAATTTGAGAAAAGCTAGAAAAAGATGCACAAGAAAACCAGAAATTGTTCTATAAGACCCTAAACAACATGAGGAAGGAAAAACAATGCCCTCTCAAATTTATAAAGGACAAGCAAGGCAAATTGCTTACTGCCCCGAAGGAAGTAATGGAAAGATGGAAAGAATATTTCTCAGAACTCCTGGATGGTGAGCATGGTGAAGCATCAGAAATGATAACCACTAGCACAGAAGAGAAAACCAATGATGGTGAAGATGACATAAAGATGGAAGAACTGAGGGCAGCACTAGAGAAAATCAAGATGGGCAAAGCAGCAGGGCATGATGGTATAACACCAGAAATGGTTAAGTACATGGGAGCATCAGGGCGACCTATTACTCTTAAAGGTTCCTACAGGCAGCATGGTGCAACAAGACCATACCAAAGGATTGGGAGATTGCCATCATAACACCAATTTTCAAAAAGGGTGACAATCGACAATGTGGAAAACCATAGAGGCAATATCCCTTCTCAGTGTCCCTGGTAAAATCAACTCTAGAATCCTAGAGCAGAGACTCCGACGCCTAGCTGAGCCACAATTGGATGAGGTCCAGTGCGGATTCCGAGCAAACCGAAGTACTCAAGACCTAATCTTCACACTCAGACAGCTGAGTGAAAAGGCCCTTGAGTATAAGAGTGAGATCCATCTTTGTTTCATAGATCTGGAAAAGGCGTTTGACAGGGTCCCCTGGAGCAAACTTTGGGACTGTTTGGCAAGGAAGAATATTCCAGCACCTCTGATTCATGCTATACAGAGCTTCTACAAGTCTTGCAGAAATTATGTGAGGACAGCAAACCATAAGTCAGAAGAGTTCAGGACCACCACTGGTGTAAGACAAGGTGATATCCTATCACCTTACCTCTTCATACCCTTATGGACGATGTCATCAAGGCATGTAAGGAGAGAACAAGAAAGTATTCAGTGGGGTACTGGAAGATGAGACAGGTCTATATTTCGGAGCTGGCATTTGCTGATGATGTTGCCCTGATTGCTAAATCAGAGGCACATCTCCAATCCAAACCTGCAAGTCTGGAAGGAAGAGCTGGAGAAGAGAGGGATGGTCATAAGCAGCTCTAAAACAAAATCCATGGTGATATCACGAAAGAAAGAAAACATCAGATTAAGTTGGGAGAACAGGTCCTGGAGCAGGTCGACCACTTTAAATATCTTGTAGCTATTATAGACCGAAGGGGCGGCATCAAAGAAGAGTTGGCCACTCGAAAAGCAGCGGCTGGGAGACTTTTTCAGGCCATAAATCGGGGATTCCTCAGCAAGAAAGAGGTTGGTAAGAAAACGAAGATGGCTGTATACCGCTCCACCTATGTCCCAGTCTTGACATATGGATGCGAGTCGTGGGCAATGACTACAACCCACAAAAGCCAGATCCAAACTTCAGAAATGAGGTATCTGAGGAAAGTGGTTGAAGTAACAAGAAGAGACATGGTCCGCAACCAGACGATCCGTCAAGGCCTAAAATCCCATCCGCTGCAGACCCAAATAGAACAGTCCCAACTAAGATGGTTTAGCCATGTCTGCAGAATGGGAGAAGATCGGCTACCACGACAAGCATGGGAAACAAAGAGCCAGGGATCCAGACCTCCAGGACGACCCAGAGTCCGCTGGGAGGACAACATTAGACAATCTTTGAAGGACCGAGGACTAGAATGGAACCAGGCCAGGAAGAAGACAGCTCTCTCTTCCAAACCTCTACACCTCACGGTAGAAGAGGAACGACTAAGTAAGTAAGTAAGTAACTCAAATGTGAAGTCAGTTCTATTGTATGGCTCTGAGACATGGAGAACAACAAAAACAATAACCAAAAAGCTACAGACTTTTATAAACGGGTGCTTGCGTAGAATAGAAGGACTGAAATGGTATAACAAAGTCACAAATGTGGAATTGATGACAAGAACTAGACAAGTGCCAGTGAAACAAGAGTTGAGAAGAAGACGCTGGCGATGGATAGGACACACATTGAGGAAACCTGTTGATAGCATTACAAGGCAGTCCTTGTTCTGGAATCCACAGATAAAGAGAGGCAGAGGTAGACCAAAAAACACATGGAGAAGAGAACTGGAAACAGAGAAGAAAATGATGAGGAAAACATGGAAAGAACTTGAGTGGATGGCACGTGACAGGAAGACTTGGCATGTGTTTGTTGAAGGCCTATGCTCCTTGGGGAGCTAAAGGGTATTGATTGAGCGTTCGAACAATGCAAGGTTATTCAACATTCAAAGACTACAACGCTAACATTCAAAGAATGTAAGACTAGATAGCATTAAAACATTTCAAGATTAATTAACATTCTGAGACCGTAACACTAGACAGCATTCAAAAACTCCAAGACTAATTAACATTCAAAAACTATAAAACTAGATAGCAGTCAAATATTTCAAGACTAATTAACATTCAAAGACTGTAAGACTAGATAGCATTCAAAAACTTTAAGATTAATTAACATTCAATGAATATAAGACTAGATATCATTCAAAAACTACAAGATTAATTAACATCTGACAGTATTCAAACACTTCAAGATTAAGTAACATTAAAAAACTGTGAGACCAGAGAGCATTCAAACACCCCAAGACTAATTAACATTCAGAAATTACAAGGCTAGTTAACATTAAGACTGTAAGGTTAGATAACATTCAAGGATTACAAGACTAGGTAACTTTTAAGGATTACACTAGATAACATTCAAGGTTTACATAATCAGGTACTATTCCAGGATTACAAGACGACGTAACATTCAAGGAGGATTACAAGACTAGGTAACACTCAAACATTACAAGATTAAGTAAACGTTCAAGGATTACAAGACTAGTTAACACTCAAACATTACAAGATTAAGTAAGCGTTCAAGGATTACAAGACTAGGTAACACTCACTGTCAGGAACCACTTACCATGGAGAACACTCCACTGGTTACACCACTGCAGTGTGGATTTATAATAACAAATAAAGGCTCGTTCTTCCAAGAGTGTCACTACACAACAATGGCTGACATAAGAAATAAACGCCTTTAACAGGTACTTCCCTTTAATACTTTATACACACAATAAGGCCTCACACGGCCATCAAACGCATCAGATACAATAATGTGAAAACCACTGTAAACATGCCTTAGCAGCTTAAACTATCGCCTTCATACATGAAGGTACGAATTATACAAAATGACTACTCCGAGTCTAGCTCACCTGAGCGGCAAAACTATGAAAATGACACACTCGAAAATCATCGACCTATTATCAAACTACGGCCTGTAGATAATTCGATCTAGACCCTACACTGTTCTAGAAGTACAACGTAATTATCTCCAAGGTCCGAGAATATGGCAGGCACTCAGCTTACAGTGGACAATATCAACCACACAGCGATCTCGCTGGCAAAAGGGAAAATATACGTCCTCCCTGGACAAAGGCTAGTTTCTGACTTCCTAATTTTGCGCCCCCCCCCCCCCCCCCCGACTTCCGGTAGTCACATGACACACCAGTTCGGCTAACCTCGGCCTTTCCGAGTGACCTATCACCGACCACAATACATAAGTTGCACTGCGAAATAACGCTGTGACACTCACACATTACAAGATTAAGCAATGATCAAGGATTACAAGACTAGGTAACACTCAAACATTACAAGATTGAGTAATGTTCAAGGATTACAAGACTAGATAACACTCAAACATTACAAGATATAGTAACATTCAAGGATTACACGACTAGGTGACACTGAAACATTACAAGATTAAGTAAACGTTCAAGGATTATAAGACTAGTTAACATTCAAGGATTACAAGACTAGGTAACACTCAAACATTATAAGCTTAGTTTGGTTTGGTTTGAAGGACCATCTTCATTACACACGGACAACTCCATCAGTGCTCCGATCTCCTCCCTTAGATCACACAAGTAGGATCTCAGCAGAGCGCACGAACTCTGTAGCACCAGTGAGAATCCCAGAATCACACATTCTATAAATATTATTGTTGTGGGTAGGTTTCTAATTTTTAAATTTTGCCAAGGTACCGGCCTAATAGGCCTACTCTTTACGATTTCCAACTGCCGTGGGATTGTTAACGTGCACAACTTGCACACGGGACCTCCTAATTTTTCGCACTTATCCGAGAAGGCTAGGCATCCGATCTCACTATCCAGGAGACCAGGGCTCCGGGAGTATGACATCATTAGGACTATTAGGTTCTGAAAAAAATGTCCCTAAATTATATGCCCTCGACTGGGAATCGAACCCGGTACCTCTAGAACTTGAGGCGGACGCCGTACTTCTTAGCCACTCCGACCCCCTTTACAAGATTAAGTTAACGTTCAAGGATAACAAGGTAACATTCAAGGAAGATTACAAGACTAGGCAACAATCAATGGTTAGAGGATTATTTAAAACTCAAACATTACACGATTAAATAATGTTTCAGGATTCCAAGATTAAGTAACGCTCAAAGTTTGCAGAAATAAGGCTGCAATCAAAGATATAATGCTAGTTAACATTTAGACATTGCAGAGCTAGTCAACATTCAAAGATCCCAACATGAACATCAAATATTACATGACAAAGTATGATTCAGAAATTACAAAAAGTTGTTAAAACTCAAAGACTCAAGACAACCTTATAATCAATTTTGCTTAAATAAGGAACATTCAAGGATTAAAAGACTGGTCAACATTATAATTTAGACTATGTACTACTCAAGACTTCAAGACTAGAAAATAATCACCAAAAAAAAAAACGGATAAGATTCAAAGACTGCGAGACTGGTGTATTTTAAAAGGCTGCACAAGCAGGGCACAAACAAACGAGTTTCTCACCTGGCTGACAAACATAAGGTGCACACTCCTCCATGTACTGTCTTCAGGACACTGACGCATATATGGCACCAGGAACGTGAATACTATATATTCTAACACCAGCACCAGAGCTCCCACACCAAAACCAACACACAGCATGACAAACAATCCTGGAGATTGACAGATAGATGTAAGTTGATTATATCGTATTCAACAAATCTGGATAGGATTGCTGATCTTAAGCCTGGCGTAGTGCCATGGGAGGTTACTGAGGAGACAATGAAAGAATATGACTACTATTCCACCAGATACGTCGCAAGAGGTGACACATGTGATTGTGCACGGTGCTGGCAAGCTCACCATTTTAAAGAAGTTGCTACATCAACCAAAGTTGCGAGAGCAGATGAATGCTTTGACCAATGCGTCCTACCAAATGTACCAGCTGCTGTGGTGATTCTGTACTTCATATGGAGGGGGAAAAAGGAATATGATTGTGGAATTGTTTGCTCCCTGTCACACAAGCTGTTACTAAGTGCACCATGTGATATTAACAAGCTGTCTAGTGTTTGATATTACATTGTTGTAAAGTATTCCACGTCGCTCGCATACTGTTGTATAGTGTGACATGTCACATACACATTTTTATATAGTAATGTTTTGTATTCTTAGTTTCACTGTGCTTCTGCTTCTTCTTTGATCCTTAGCCGCCGACTGTCAGAACAGCCAGTGGCCATCACGTCTGGTGGCGTCTTGTAGGGCAGCTACACACTGCTTCCATTTTGTTCGGTAGGCGGCCATCCTTCAGCTCTGGTTTATGCTTTGCATCTCGGTCTCCATAGTTCTCCGCCAGGTTATCTTTGGTCGGCTTCTCTCTCGCTTTCCTTCAGGGGTCTATAGTATAGCTGTTTTTGTGATGGTATCGGGGTCTCTTCTGAGGACGTGGCCAACCCAACTCCAGCATCTGCCAGCTATGATGGTGTGCATGTCCTCTTGGTTACTCCGAGTAAGCAGTTCTTGGTTGGTGATGGTATTCGGCCAAAAGCTTCGGAGGATTTTCTCAGGTAGATTGTATGGAAGGAGGACAGTTTCGACATTTCCTTCTCTATTACTCTCCAGTAAGAGAAGCACAAAGCTCTCATATAATCTTAATTTGGTGTTTCTGCTGTACTGAGAGGACTTCCAGATGTTGTTTGGACTAGCAAAGGCTGTTCTCGCTTTATTCATTCTGTTGTTGGTGTCTTTGCTTGTTCCGCCGTCTGGTGTTACTATGCATCCAGTGTACGTATTGTCACATACATTGTTGTGAACTGCATTGTGATGTATGTTACACACGATCAGCATCTAACTCATTTGAATTTGCCTATTAGTTCGTCACATTCTCGTAATTAGAAGAAGAAATCGATAATATATCGTGATAACAGGAAAGATAAGACATAAAGAGATACGATACTGGACAGTTTGACATCATGGCATAGAAAGAAGCCAATAACAGAACTGATAACCATAGAGAGGAAGTTGTGGTTAGGCTTGATCACCTTCGCCACCAGACATGGCACTTGAAGAACCAGAAGACTGCATTCATTTAAATGTAGGAAACTGACCCACAGATTAACTGTTATGGTACTGAAGACGACTTCACGTAATTTTTTACCCTGTTCAGAGCGAGCACTAAATAGTCTTTGAAATTGAGAGTGAGATGGAGATCTTGAGCATAGTGCACAATTATAAGTTAGGGAATATTGAACTTTAAAATGTAGGTAACCGTTATGGAAAGTGTGACCTTGATTGAATAGTATGAAAAAGGGGACTCTTTGTTTTTTTTCGTCTTCATTCACAAAGTACAAAAAGTGTCTATGTTCGTCCTCAATGTACTTTGCATCAATGCCACAAGATCACGGTTCAGCTAGTCTCTGAACTTTAATTTTTGCTGCATCACTATAACAGTGGTACTTGTTGAAGTGTGAACAGATAACTTAAAATAGGGGTTCTTAACCTTTTTTACGTTTACAGACCCCCCGTGTATTGCCAAATATGTCCTCATACCCCCTTCGTCAGAATACAGAAATCATCATCATCACCAGTCCAGTAAGGTACCAGAATGACTTCAAATATTTTACATTTGGATAACTAGGAACAGAACAGCTAAAAGAAAATTTTAAGGATTTTAACATATTTATTGATATAAAAACGGCAAATCACAAATACACAAGCTAGCTACAACTTGTGAGATTTCTACTGTTGTTTTTGTGCAGTCAAAACCTGAAATCGGTGTACAGTTCCTGACAATGTTACTCGCATGTCATCTGACTCAGCAAGTCGATTTCTTCACTTTGATTTCAGGTTCAATCCTGAGATTGCAGATATAAATAGTAGTGAAGGGAACCAAAACATGTGATAGTTAATAATCTAATCTAACAACAATTTTGTTTTTAAATTGTTCAGAGATCGAGTCCTTTGGTTCCCATGCCCCTCAGAAGTATGGATACTCCCGGTTAAGAATCCCTGACTTAAAACAAGACAAAAATATTTCTGCTCGTCTACTCGTTTATTTCCAGTTGTACAACCAGTTGATTCCCATATCACATTTCCATGTTCAAACTTTTGAGAAATCCTCACTGACATTTCATGGACAAATATTTTCCTTTGTCTGGGTCGTTCCTCATTTGTATCATTCCCTGGATGGACTACACAGTTTGCTAACATCAACGTTTCTCTCCAGCATTTGTCAAGCCATTTCTAACTTCAGAAATGAAAGGCTTGCGATAAATGAGCAAATCTTCAATCACGAATGTAGTACTTTATTTCAATTGCAAAGATTTGCTGACTGCGTCGATTCTAAGTAGCAGACAATTTCACAATAAAGTTCGTATCTCTCAAATTTCCTAGCCAAAGTTTTTTTCTGCCAGCTTTTTGCTATCGGTTTCTTTTCTTCTTCTTAAGAAATGTAAAGAATGACATATACACGTGTTTCAAAATTATGTATACTTACTTTAAACATTTATATTTCCTGAACAACATATACACTTTTTATTTTCTTTATCACATTTTAAAACTACGAGACAGACAATTTTTTCACAATGAAATAATTTTGTTTTATTTATAAGATATATGACAAATGACAGCAAGAACTCAGTTAACGTTTGAAGAAAGAAAAACAATTCTAAAAGATTTGTAGATCAGTTGGTGAGAGATGTCGCTCATGTATTCATGCTGATGGTGGGAATTTTGAACGTTTAAGCTCAATTTACATTATTGTGAAAAAAAATTGTCTATCTCGTAGCTTTAAAATGTGATAAAGAAAGTTAAAATAGTGTATATTGTTCATGAAATATAAATTTTAAAAGCGTGTATACATAATTTTGAAACACTCAGTATAATATATTATCCTAGCCTTCTGTCACAGTCAAGACTCCATCTCTTCATGCTGCGAAAGAGCGACACGCTCAGCAGCCCTAGTTAAACACCAACAACAACGGCACGAGAGACAGACGAGATAGACGGAGAAGAGAACTGAGACAATAATGACAGGGATGACAGTCAGCTGATAGCACGTGACCGGAGGACCTGGCATAAGCATGTTGAAGGTCTTTACTCTGGGAGCTGTAGTAGGTGTGATGAAGGAATGAAGGAATATATGCTTGTCTTAGATTTTTGATAGGGGAATTAAGACTTGGGTTGGTTCCTTCTGAATAGATTAGAATAAGTGATAGCCACAGTGAGAGATAATAATAGAAATAAGATTTCCACGAGTAAGATGGTAGAAATTAATAGAGGCTGTCCCTGAAATCGAGAATCTTTTCTCTTTCAGGCTATCTTCTACAACAGATCTAGAGGAGTCAGACGGTCTATAATATATATATATATATATATATATATATATATATATATATATATATATATATATATATATATATATATATATATATATATATATATATATATATATATATATATATATATATATATATATACTACTCACGTGCACACACACACAAGTGACGACAGTTAGACGCACAGACGTGGAAAAACTATAACACTGATTATATAGATATTTTGGAACGAGCTGACCGACACGCTGATTAAGTTCAAGTGAATTTTAATTATCATAATAAAATTCCATCACAACACATAAAATTACATCAAACATATACAAATAGTCATAAAGTCAATGAATTGCTACAAGAATGATGGACCCAGAGGTATGATGTTTTCCCTCGATGTATAGCCCAAACTCCTGTTAGAAGAAAAGTGATAGCCCCAAAGAGTCACGGATACATATGCTATAGTCTAAGATTTCCCTTTAAAGGTATGAACAGACTTTGATACTCTGATCTATCATAAGGAAAATATTGTTAGCAACGAAAACTTGCATAAAGAAATTTAAGACAGCAAAATGGGTGCCAAAATACAACAATAAAGGAATCACTCCGTCCTGCATTCACTCTATTCAGTCAGCCGTGATCACTAGCTTGCATTCGTACTTACAGCTTTGGTAGCAACTTCTGGAAAAACAATTTTTAGGACCTGCACATACAGAATCTCAAGTGGTAGTCTTGGCCAAAGGAACCCCAGTCCCGCAAAGATAGGTTGAATCCACTACTTCAGGGGACGTTTCCTTGGTTATTCTTATTTGAGGACATCGGTTTCTGTCACATTAAAATTGTCGAGGCACGAACGTTAACAGCGAACAAAGAGTCAATAGCTTAGATTTCTAGTAACTAGGAATGTCAGATCGGTGCCTTCTCTCAGTATAGGACTTTATTTGGTCACACCACAACTAGTCAGAACTCCGTCGGAATGTTACTGATAGTAATATTTTACTTGCCACAAGGACTGAAATGTACTTGAGGTTTTTCTCAGGAAGAATTAAATCTGGTTACTTCATTTAATCTTAAAGTTCATGTAATGGGTACTCTGTCGTTCTGGATGCCAACGCAATGCCAGACAGGTTTTACTTTATACACACAAGTCTTTAAGAAAAAAAATGTTTTTGTTCTTCACAGATGTTTCTCAGTACTAAAACCGTTGGTAAAGTTGGACTACCCCAGTTTCACTGAATAAAGAAAAACAACATATAAAATACTTATACATACTATTTACTTCGGTGATAACTTACATTATAAACTGCAAGCGGAGAGTTTGACTTATCGTTTAAAATTCCCGTGAAATAAGTTATATTCATAAAATCAATCACCATGAATTAGAAATACATACGTATTTCGTCAATACTCAATGATGAATCAGTGCAGTTATAAGTTAGTTTGAAATATTCTCGACTGATTATTAGCAGTTTAATTAAATTCATTTACAGCTGCATGAGTTTAAGCTAGAAATTATAATTTATTTTGCTATCCACTGAAACACGTCAGCTAGAGAATATAACAGACTTACAATTTAATTACTTCTGCACAGAAATCTAGCTAATAAAATGAAATAAGCGGTTATCACTGAATCACTCAATACTACTACTATATATATATATATATATATATATATATATATATATATATATATATATATATATATATATATATATATATATATATATATATATATATATATATATATATATATATATATATATATATTATTTACCTCCAAACAGAACTACAGGCGATCGCACAAACTTAGAATTTATTCACTCATATAGTTAGTCTAGAAGCTCGGCAAAATGTCAAGTCAAACTAAGAACTTCGCTTTGCAAGCTTATTTCCTTAGCACGAGCAACCTGTCTACTGCAAAATTTGGAGAACTGAATGAAATCAAGTCCAAACTGCGGGGTAGATATATGAAACAGACACAGGATCCCACGCTATTACGAAAACCCGAAATAGCGCCGGTCTCTCTCTCCCCCTCTCTCTCTTAACACTTCCCATTAACTTAGACGCTGGCCATAACTGCCAAAAGTGCGTCTTCACACCTACTGCAACATGTCTCATTTATGAGCTATGCAGATTGGCGCCTCCTCACACCTCACGCCGAGAAACTTAGCCGAAGAAAAACTCGTGTCAGATGAAAATGTAGACACATGTCTGCTCTCTATGTCTGACGAGACGAATTCTCACAGTATTTCGTTCATATCCAGGGACTGACATCTTACGCAATAAAATGCGTTACTAGTATGAGAAAAGAAACGGCAGAAGTCAGAATGGGAAAGTAATATTTTGTCGCAAACGAACGAACGCGAAAAACAGGAAAAGGATAAAAGAGCGATAATAAAGTAGAGGACACGGGTAGAAAAGAAAAGAATATAGAAAATGTATTGATCATAAATCTCTATGCGACAGAACGTCCCCCCTTTAAGATATGGAAGCACTCCATGTCTACGTTATGGAAATACATTTCCTATATCCGTAGTTTCAGGGTGTCTGTCCTCTTCCCTCTCATCTCCCCCCCCCTCCGTCTCTGTCCAATTCCTACTCAAGTCTACTCCCAAAGTTTCCTTTCTCGGGAATGTCTTCCGTGCGCCCTTGAAAGAGCGTCGCCACTTTTGACATTTTTGAAAGATTTCGTGTGTGTGCAGTGGAATTTCCCTGCCACTATCGTCATCTTCGTCAATTTTGGCGATCGTCAGGAGATGTTCGGAGGTCGGCACCGGTCTTTCCAAGAATTTCTTTAACAGATTTAAATGGAAAACCTTCTCCTTTCCTTCAATAGAGATCTGGTAGTTAGCCTTAGAAATCTTTTTCAGGACGGTAAACGGCCCTTGCCATCCGATCCTCAGTTTGTTGTTCCCGGTAGGGAGTAACACCAAAACTTTCTCTCCTGCTTGTAGTTCTCTCTCTTTCGCGACTTTCCTGTATCGGTTAGCGTGCTTTGCGCGTGCTCGCTTAAAGTTAGTCGTTGCTAGATCCCATCCTAGTTTCAACCTTTCCTTTAAATTCGACACATATTTGCTTGCTGAGACAACTGTCTCATCAGCCTTCTGGTCTGTCAGTGACCTGAGTAAGGCTTCAAGCGGGCCCTTAATGGGTCTGCCGAATAAAAGCGTGGCTGGCGGAAATCCTGTGGACGTATGGATGGTTTCTCTGTAGCCAAATAGAGCTGCAAGGATAGAAAGATCCCAATCGTCAGGTTTCACTTGTGCCAGTTTACTTAGCATCATGTTGAGGTTTCCGTTAACACGTTCTACTAACCCACTTCTGGCCAGAGTGTAAGACTTAGTGTAGATGTGCTGGTCCCTCAAGATCTTAACGATCTCATCCATCAACAGGTTTCGGTATGGAGATCCGTTATCCGTCAACACTTGTTGAGGGAATCCCAACCGAGTGAAAATCTGCACTAGGGCTTCTGCGACATGCTTGGCATCTGCGCATCTTAGCGGGATAGCTTCTGCCTATGAAGTGCATGTGTCGACTAAGGTGAGGATGAACCTGTTCCTTCTTTTAGTCCTTTCTAATGGTCCTAAAATGTCGATCACAACCCGTTCAAATGGTGTTCCCATTATTGGCATTTCACCCATGTGGACTGGGGGTGTCCGTTGCTTGGGTGGTACACGTTGGCACTGGGCACAGGATTTGACATACCTGATAATATCAGTATTTACTCCTGGCCACCAATAATGAGTAGTTATCCGTTGGTTTGTGGCGTTCTGTCCCATATGTCCGCTGAAGGGAAGAGAGTGCCCCATTTCTAGGATTTGGCTTCTGTACTGTTTCGGTACTAGGAGCTGGTTGTAACCTTGGTCAGACTTGCCCGTTCTGCGATAAAGTACGTTATCCTTAGAAAAAAATGTCCCCGTGCTGTCTGGGTTCCTTAGCCATGGGCAGTTTCCTAAAGCAGGGTGCCAAAGTAGGGTCCTTTTGTTGCGCTTCTTTAAGTTCCATAGGTAACAAATTTTGCGCAGGCTCCCGTTCCTTCTTGGTTTGCCCTCTTGTAGTTACTGCTGCCACAATCGGCTCTTCCGGTTTCCCAATAAACACGTATCTACCGCCAAGTATGACTGGGTAGATGGGGTCATCCATAACAGCAGCTTTGATCACGCCTCTGACAAACTCAGAGTGGATCTCCACTAGTGCGATGGGAAGCATTGTTGGTGCCTCACTCTTAGAAACTCCACAAAGTTGGACCGTCTCTCCTGTCTCTTGACTGGGTTTAACCAGGTGTCTGGCAACAATGCAATCATAATAAAGCCCCGTGTCAAATAAACAAAAAGTTTGAGAACCGTTCAAAATAACAGTACCTCGCGTTGAGGGTCTCTCTCCCTCAGGTTGGGAATCACTGTCAATAATTCCGCCTTGCGAGACTGTTAGCAAGCATCCGATGCGTTTAGGCTCGGTGTGCTCGCTCTGATCATTAGTCCCGTGCGCAGGGGTTTTCCCTTTGTCACCTTGTCCTCGCTGGCTGCGGCGCCATGAAGGGCGGTCGGGTTGATCAGACTGTTTACTGTGGTTGCTGGGGTACTTGTTTTTGTAGAACTTGGATTTTTCAGGAGGGGGGTTTTGGGGTCCAGTTTCTCTGTGGTTATTCTGGTTAGAAGCATGAGAAGATTGGTCTAGGTTATTCTTTCGAAAAGGCTCTTCTGTCGGTTTACGTTTTGTGGCCGGCAGTTCAGCCAGCGCACTGTGATATCGCTCAGACTTTTCCAAAATGTCTTCAAGCTTTTCTGCACCTTGCTCAGCTAAAATCTTCGGGTGTCAGCAGGCAAAGTGTTCTTTATTTGTTCTGTTATAACAAATTCCTCAAGTCCTTCATAGGGAGAGTCGAGCTGTGAAAGCTCCAGACACTTTGTCAGATATCCCTTTAGACGAGAATAGAACTGCTAAAAAGTTTCAGAGCCCTCTTTCCTGCTGTTGCAAAACAGCTGCAAAAATTTGCGAGCGTTCATTTCAAAGCGCTCCAGTAACGCTTTCTTCAACACGTCATAGTTGTCTTGTTGGCTGCTTTCTAGTTTCGAGTAAACATCATAAGCAGAACTTTTTAATGCCTGAGACAGCTTCATACACCAACACGACCTCTCTAAACCGTACAGAGTTGCCATTTTTTCGAATTTTTCCAGGTATGTGTCAATCTTCTCGTTAGGACAAGGGAAAGATTCTAGAGCGAAAGACATAGCGGTGAGGTGAGGAGATTGAGTATTTGAAGGATCAGTCAAAGAAGAATGAGGAGAAGACTCTCCATTGCTGGAGGTAGAGGCAGCCCCACGACTCTGGACTTCTAGAGCTTTGAGAGCCAATACATGTTGTCTCTCCTTCTCTCTTTCCTCATGCTGTCTCTCCTTCTCTCTTTCCTTCCTCTCCTTCTCTCTTTCCTCCTGTTGTCTCTCCTTCTCTCTTTCGTTCGCCCTGCGAATTTCCATTTCCTCATCCATCGTCTTCTGCTGTAATAGACGGTCTTCCGCTTCTTTCCTCTCCGCTGCTTCTTCTTTCCTCCTTAGTTCTTCTTTCTTCTCCGCGTCATATCTCTCAAGTTCGTCCCTGACAAAAGCTTTCGCTTCCTCTCCTTGTAAACCTTCTTCTCTCGCTTCGTCCCTGAGGATCTGCCTAAGCTTCGCCCTCTATGCCATCGCAAATAGGTGACTGAGACTTAGTCGAGAAGGAAGTAAGAAAAAGGATACACTGGTTCCTACCACTTGCGAGAAAATACCAAACAAAAGATGATAACTTTAACCTGGGATACCTCCTCCTATAATATAGTATCTAACTATCGCTGCTATTAATCGGCAAATAAAGCTCTAAAAGCAAGCGACTATGCCAAATCAATGGTAGTTAAGATTACTCACTGAAAAATACGTTGCTACAGTGGAAACAAAATAATTATTGCAAAAATTTAAGGATAAAAAAAAATTCCCTTACTATTTAAGTCCACTACAAGTACACCCCTGAAGTCAGTTAGGGTAAGGGAGGCAATTAACAGGACGTAATTGTCTGAACGCACTCCTTAGCTTAGCTCAAACACCTACTTCTTCAGAACCCTGTGATTGTTCAACAATCACAACTCTACAAACGGTTTAGTATTACAAAATCAGTAATTAACATATATTCCGACAAAATCAACCTGTAACTCAAATGTATATTACTCAAAAATGCTGTGGAAAAACCAATTATTAATTGTGTGGTCAGCACGCCCATAAACAGATCGTTTATCTAGGGGATAGTTAGTTTTTTAAAGATATAAAAACTCACAAGACATCACACTCTAAATCTTTATCAGAATAAAGAAAATTAATTCTGCAGACGAGCTGATATTCGTATTTGCTCAGGACTAGAGTTCAATTCCCGGAAAAACGAGCCACCATTCTGTCGTAGATTTTTGATAGGGGAATTAAGACTTGGATTGGTCCCTTCTGAAAAGATTAGAATAAGTGATAGCCACAGTGAGAGATAATAATAGAAATAGATTTCGACGAGTGAGATGGTAGAAATTAATAGGGGCTGTCCCTGAAATCGAGAATCTTCTCTCTTTCAGCCTATCTTCTACAACTGATCTAGAGGAGTCAGACAGTCTATAAAAATATTATAAAAATATATAAAAAAAATATAAAAAAAAATATATAAAAATATAATAAAAAAAAAATATATATATATATATAAATATATATATATATATATATATATATATATATATATATATATATATATATATATATATATATATATATAATATAATACTACTTACTCACGATGCACACACACACAAGTGACGAACAGGTTAACGCACAGACGTGGAAAAACTATAACACAGATTATATAGATATTTTTGGAACGAGCTGAACCGACACGCTGATTAAGTTC
>JAMPIV010003793.1:0-61594 GCA_024509875.1 Oreohelix idahoensis
AATATTGTAAAGAATTATATAACTGCAAACTCGACCCTGAATATAGCATATTAAATAACATTAAGGGTGAAAACAGGGAACTCGGAAATGCAGCAATATTACGTGAAGAAGTGGGAGAGGCTATACGTTCGCTGAAAGGAGGGAAGTCACCGGGTGTGGATAATATCCCAGCAGAGCTCTTGAATTATGGCGGACCGGATATAGTAAAAATCATCACAACAATTTGCCAGAAGATATGGAGTAATAAAAGATGGCCAAAAGATTGGACGCCGTCATTAGTAATACCTCTTCCAAAGAAAGTAAATCTAAAAATGTGCACGAATAACAGAACCATTAGCCTTATTAGTCATCAAAGTATAGTGATGTTAATTAGGGATACTTTTGAACAGAATAAATCAGAAATCAGAAGAAATCTTGTCCGATGAACAGGCTGGCTTTAGACCAAAAAGAGGTACCTCAGAACACATTTTTAATATTAAATTAGTGATCGAAAAACATCCCCAGCATCAATGCGATTTATACTATAACTTCATCGATTTCACAGAAGCCTTCGATCGAGTATGGCATGAAGGCTTATGGCACATATGAGAAAATTAAATTTTGATAACAACATCATAGGTATCATTGAAGCACTATACAAGGACGCAAGCAGTGTTGTTTTTGCAAGCAATGTCATTGGATAATTTTTCAAAACAACTGTAGGAGTTCGGCAGGAATGTATCCTGTACCCAGTTCTTTTTAATATAGAGGGACGGTCAAAAAGTAATGCATTCACATTGGAATGTAGCCCCAAGTCTGAACTTCAAAAATTTATTTCTCAATGTAGTCTCCGTTATTTGTTACAGTTTTTGTCCCTCTTCTTACAAGGGCATGTATCCCCGCACGGTAAAAATTTGTGTCCTTTTTCCTAAACCACTGGCGTACGGCGCGTTTAAGGGTCTCGGTGTCCTCAAAGTGATGTCCGTGAAGATCTTCTTTTAGTGGTCCGAACAGATGGAAGTCAGAAGGTGCAAAATCGGGACTGTAAGGGGGATGTGGTAATAATGTCCAGCCAAATTCTGCAATCGCATCAATGGTGCGTTTAGCGGTGTGTGGAGTGGCATTATCGTGCAACAGTAATACAGTTCTCTGATCTTTTAATGGGTAAAGTCGCCGAAGACGACCTCTTAGCTTCTTCAAAGTTTCAATGTAACGGTCTGCATTTACCTTGTTTCCCTGTTCCAAGAAGTGGAGAAGAATCACACCCTTCTCATCCCAAAACACGGAGGCCATAACTTTCCCTACAGATGGTGAACTTTTGAACTCCTTTCTTGTCGGCGATGTTGTGTGATGCCATTCCATTGACTGCCTCTTGGATTCTGGTTAAAAAAAAATGAACCCAAGTCTCATCACCTGTCACAATATTCGATAAGAACTCTTCTCCTTCAGTTTCGTAACGGTGCAGGAGGTTGATGGCTCTGGTTTTCCTTGTTTCTTTATGTCTGTCTGTCAACATTCTGGGTACCCACCGTGCACAAACTTTTGAATAACCCAGGTCTTTAATGATGTTCTGGACACTGCCTTTACTAATGGACAACATGGAAGAAAGTTCATCCACTGTTACCCGACGGTCACCACGAATGATGCCATCAACTCGATGAATGTTGTGTGGAGTCACTGCGGTAGGCGGACGGCCAGTCCGCATTGCGTCAGCCATTGAGGATTGACCTACTTCAGCTTCGTCACAACGATGTACCAAACGCCGGACAGTGCTAACATCCACTGTTGAATCTCCATAAACATTCTTCAAACGTTCATGGATGCGAATTGGGGTCTCGCCTTCAGCATTGAGGAATTCTATGGCATAACTTTGTTTTAACCGAACGTCTTTGGCAGCCATTTTAAAACTGTTACAGTGGTGCCACCTGTTACTGTAACAAGTTGGTAATGCTATACAGTGCAGAAGAGTGTTTGAGGAATCCTGCTAAATTTACCAATTGCACACCGATGCAGTATTTACATACATAAAAAATAGGAGGCATTACTTTTTGACCTTCCCTCGTATATATATATATATATATATATATATATATATATATATATATATATATATATATATATATATATATATATATATATATATATATATATATATATATATATATAACCACAAAATTAACAGTTTAAAAAAAAAACTAAATTAACAGAAATTTATGTCTCAAACATTATTCAGTGTGACAAATGCCAAGGATTTAGACACGCAAAGAAGAACTGCAGAAGGAAAACAACTTGCAGACACAGCCAAATGATTGTAAAATGGCCAAAGAAGACCAAAATTACAAGGAAGTAAACTCAAACAGAAAATGCGTCAACTTCAAGGGAAACCACAGTTCCCAATATCAGGGTTGCCCATTTTATCAGGAGACAACAGGGTTTGAAAGAAACACTTGAGTCAAAAACTCCTTTCTTTCTGGAAAGTCAAGGAAAGAATGGGAACAAACATGCTATATCAGTCACAATAAAACTTAATAAAAACTCAAATTAAGCAAATGTCTAGGGAAGTTAAAAGTAAGAGAAAAAATATAGAAAGAAGAAGGTAAGGAAAAGATAGTAAACAACGACGAAGAGAACACTGTCGGTGTGACTGATAACAGCCTCAGTCAAGCGAAGTAGGTGCTAGAATAAATGAAAATAATACAACAGACAATAGCAACATATTTGGCAAAAATAGCTGAGCTAACAGACGAGTGAAAGCAAACTCAAAAGAATTGAAATAGAAAGAACAATCATAACAACTGAAAATATGAAAGTTGTTAAAAAGAGCATAATACAACAGGAAAACATAAGCAACCTAAAAAGAACCTATAAAAGAATAAGTGGAAATACTTAGTTGACAAAATTAGGGACAAAATGACAAGCTTGAATGAGGAATTTCTTGAGAACATGATAGATAGTGGGTCAAAGAGTATATAAAAACACGGACAAATACAAATGATCAAATCAGAACAAACACATTGAATTTATTAAATTTTTAAAATGGAGACAAATGAGAGCAGAGTAGTTGAGTGGAACTGTAGGGGTGCCAGGAAGAACCTGATGGCTCTTGTGGGAGTCAAAACATATTTTCGCAATCCAAGAGACACTCCTGAGCTCCAAATAAAAACTGAACTACCCAGCGTGTCAAATTCTTAGAAATGATAGACCAGAAGAAAGAGGAGGCGGTGTGACCTTTTTAGTACATGAAGACTTCGAAATATTAAAGTGGGCGCAGTTTGTCACAGCCAATATGGAAGGAATAAGTATAAATATAGACAGCGAATCAGAAGAGTCAAAGATAATAAATATATAAAGTCCGAGTGGAAATACAATAGACTGTGATAAAGAAGCTATTAGAACCAAAATAAGTAGCAGAACATTATTGATAGGAGATTTCAATGCCCACCACAACGCATGGGGTAACATCCGTAATGATCCAGCAGGAAAAGACTGTAGGACTACATTGAAAGAGCTGAACTAATCATACTAAATGATGGCTCAATGACAAGGATTAACCCATGCAACAGTGGAGTAGATACAGCATTAAATATAACTATTATTACACCAAACCTAGCTTCTGCTAGATGGGAAGTTCTGAGTGACTACAGCTCAGACCACTTGGTCATAGAAATAAACTTAAATGACAAATACGGACCTAATCCAAGAAGCTCCTAACCATCATTCAGTTTCAAAAAAAGCAACCTGGGAGTCCTTCCAATTAGAACTAAGTAAATTAAGCATACAACAAATTGAGTCTAACAGGGTAGATCTATTTGCAGAAAGATTTACAAATTATATTTTTAAAATAGCAATAAAATGTATTCAAAACAGAAATATGCTTCATCACTTAAAAGCAACACAAAATGAAAAAGACAAGGAAAGAAACAAGAATAAAATCCCAGTACCTTGGTGGACAGGAAGATGCTCGGAACAACTGAAACTGAGGGAAAGCCAGAGCTGAAGAGAATTAATAATAATAATAATAAATTCTTTAAGCACCAAACACGGCGCATAAGGCAGAAACCAGTGCTCTCCAGGTTGTACGTTGTGACGCCACTCCTCTTAGCTCTTGCACATTGTTTAATCCCAACGTTCTTCCTTCTATTATTATTGTTCTTCTGAGTGTTTCTTTTGGTCTACCTTTTTTCCACTTACCCTCAGGAACCCAAGTGAGTGCCTGCAATGGTATTCTGTTGTTTTGCATTCGTAGGACATGACCGATATATGACCATCGTCTTTTCCTTATATAGTTGGAGACATATTTCTGCCTAGAGTCTTCTCTTATTTGTCGATTAGTCTTGAATTCTTTCCAACTGATGTTCATGAGTTTTCTAAGACATTTGTTCTCGAATGTATTCAGCTTGTTCTTCAATGATTTTGTTATTTTCCAACTCTCACAGCCGTATGTTAACACTGAGATAACATTTGAATTAAACAGACGAAGCTTGGTATGTATATTCAATGATCGTAATTTCCAAATGTTAGATAATCTACTGAAGGCGCTAGCTGCCAAAGCAATTCTTGTATGAATTTCTCTTGTTGTGTCACCGTCCTGAGTCATTTTACTGCCTAAATAATTGAAACTTTCAACTTTCTGTAGTTTTTCCACGTTCAGGATGATATTAAAGGTCTCGTTAGAAAAGTTCATAACTTTAGTTTTAGAGGCATTTATTTGGAGACCTATTTTAACCGAAAGATGACACAAATTATTAACTGCTTCTTGGGATTGTCTGGGTGTTGAACTTAAGAATGCTAAATCATCTGCGAAATCCAGGTCCCCCAGGAATTTTCCATTTGTCCATTTTATACCTAATTGTTCATTGTGGGTATAGTTTCTCATAACCCAATCAATAGCTATTCCAAAAAGTAGTGGTGACATAATACAGCCTTGTTTCACCCCTGTTTCTACTGTAAACCATTCTGTATTCCCTTTATTTGTTCTAACACAACATCTTGCATTGTCATATAGCGCTTTGATTATATTCACATATTTTGTTGGAAAACCATAGATTGTAAGTATCTTCCACAATGATGGGCGGTGTAGACTGTCAAAGGATTTTTGAAAATCGTTGTTCTTAGTGTGAATATTTGATCAATACATGATCGTTTCGGCCTGAAACCCGCTTTTTCTTCTCTGATCTTTTCGTCAGCATGCAATTTAAGTCTTTCTAACATCATGCAACATAATAATTTTCCAGGTACTGATAATAGAGATATACCACGCCAGTTATTACAGTCTGGTAGATCACCTTTCTTCGGTAACTTTACAATAATACTGTCTTTCCATTGTTGTGGTGGTTGTTCTTCTCTCCATACTTCATTTATAATATCTAAAATTCTCAAGAGGTTGTTGTCATTAACTGCTTTAATCATTTCGCCTGAAATTTCGTCAACTCCAGCAGCTTTAAAATTTTTTAATCTTTTAACGGCTTGTTTGATCTCGTCCAGCGTGAATTCATCGCAAGTTATTGGCAAGGTGGTTGTGGGTGTTTCATTATTAAAATCAGGTGTTACTGTTGGTGATGGTCTGTTTAGCACCTCCATGAAGTGCTCAGCCCATCTCTTCATTTGTTCTTTTTCTGTTGGTATTGGATTCCCTAATTTATCTTTAACAGGTGTTTCCATATCAGTAGGCTGGTGACATAGTTGTTTTGTAATTTGATAAAGGCACCAACTATTACCAGTTCTTGCAGCATTTTCAGCTTCTACGGCCAGTTCATTGATGAAATGTCTTTTATCTCATAAACTATAAAACATAAGAAATTAAACAAATAAAACAATATTAGGAGCTAAAGACAAGAGTTGGAGAATATTTTGGCAAACATTCAATCATAAGACACACATAACTGAAGTTTGGAGAAAATTTAAAAGAAATTAAAGGAGGAAACAACAAGAAAGTTATAATCCCAACAATTAAAATCATAGAGCCAGCTGAAAACAGTTAGTGAAAAAGCTAACATACTAGCTAAATACTTCTATCAGGTTAGTTCAAAAGACAGTCTAGATAAGGCAGAGATAAATAGGTGAAAAACTCAACATGGTGGAAAACTGTGAAAGACATAGATCATCATCCAAACCTTTTTAACATAACAAACAGTAGTACTCAGTATAAAGCAAAGATCCCACCATGGGAACTAAAAGTTCCAGAAACTGACTCTCACTTAGCAAAGGTCGTAAAAGAAATCTAAAGACATAATCTCAACAAAATGGAAAGCTCTAGAGTAAATAAAACAGTATATTCATAATAGCTTAACTATATATATAGATGAGTCAGAAGATGAAGATAGACAATTAGGAGTGGGAATAGAAATACCAAAAGTGAAAATTTACAAATGGTATAAAGTAACAGGTAATACATACATCTTTACAGCCGAATTAGTGGCAATCTTAAACGCTTTAGAAATAGTTGCAATAAACCCACCAAATAAAGCTACCATTCTCACAGATTCCCTTTCATCAGTACTAGCAATCAGAAACAGAATTGAATGCAGTAGGCCAGATATTATATGTTATACTGCAGGTCAAATTAACATGCTGGTCATATTTTTTGCAGTCCACCAGAAAGTGTCTAATTGTATTTGGTTCTTGACGCTTTTCACATGTGTGTTCTTCAATCATGAAATATCCAGTTCCAAGCTTGAGCCTCAGCAATTTTTTATTAATTGGTACTTTTAGTTCATCTTATATTTGACATTTTTTGCTTGTTTTTTTAAAACTATTTTAAATGAGTGTCTTGCTTTTTTACTTTGGTCCCATGCTGTTATCAATTCTTTAGTTATTGCTTGAGCAATTAAGCTCTTAATTTCAAACTTCCCTAAGCCTACTTCAATTTTGTTATAGCTAGTTCTTCCCCCCTTTGGCTTCTTTGTCTGCAAGCTCATTTCCTGCTATCCCCACATGTGATGGTATCCATGTTAGTGTTGCACTGCATTCTATAGTGTGCAGATATGTATTAACCTGTAGCATTTCCTCTATAATATCTGGCCTGCTACATTCATTTCTGTTTCTGATAGCTAATACTGATGAAAGGGAATCTGTGAGAATGGTTACTTTATTTGGTGGGTTTTCTGCAGCTATTTCTAAAGCTTTTAGGATTGCCACTAATTCTGCTGTAAAGATGGATGCATTACCTGTTACTTTGTATCTTTTATAAATTTTTAATTTTGGTATTGCTATTCCTGCTCCTAATTGTCCTTCTTCATCTTTTGACCCATCTGTATATATAGTTAAGCTATTATTTATATACCGTTCTATGTACTCTAGTGCTTTACTTTTTGCTGAGATTATGTCGTTAGATTTGCTTATGATCTTTGATAAGTGGGAGTCAGTTTCTGCCACTTTTAATTCCCACGGTGGGATCTTTGCTTTATACTGAGCACTACTGTTTATCATATTAAATAGGTTTGGGTGTTGATCCACTTCATCCATTGTTTTCCACCCTAACGGGTATCTATTATAGGTTAATGGAATGTGGCCTATGTACTGGTTACCCCTATCAAAGGTTTTGTGTGCTGGGTGAGTTCGATCTTTTGCCACTCTTGCCCAGTAGCTGAATCTCAGTTCTTTTCTCCTTACCTCCAGGGGTATTATGCCCAGCGCTACTTCTAATGCCTCTGCTGATGTTCCCTTTGAGGCACCTGCTATTATTGACAGTGCCTGGTTTTGGACTGTGTCTAGTTTTTTTCTTATTGCTCGGGACGGCTGATGCATAGACAACACTGACATTGTCAAGTTTGCCCCTAATAAATGATTTATAGAAGGTTAACATTGTCTTATTGCAGGCTCCCCAACCACTTCCTTTCATATATCTTAGCATGTTAATCAGTCCCCTACTGTTTTGCACTAATAGGTCTATGTGTTTGTTCCAGTTTAGTTGCTGGTCTAGTACCATACCAAGAAATCTAGTTGATTTTGGTGTGCATACTTTTTGCTCATTAATGCTTATGTCAGTTATATTATTTTTAATTACACGCCCTCTACTGAAGATCATTCCTACGGTTTTTTTAACGTTTAGATTAAATCCCCACTTGTTCATCCAGTCATATTCTTTATCTATTTGTTTTTGTACTGTTTTATAGAGGATTGGGAGATTTCTTCCCGTTCTCCATATCGCAGCGTCATCTGCAAACTGAGATAGGTTTTTTTATAAGTCTTTAAACTCGTCGCCTAGGTCGTTGACCATATTCGTAAAAATAGATGGTGATATTACTGATCCCTGTGGGATTCCATTCTGTTGTTCATACACCTCAGATCTATCATTGTTTATTTGTACCGCGAAGTATCTATCCTGCAGTAAGTTTTCTAAATAATTGTAAGTTCTGCCTACTATACCTAATTTCCTGATCTTATAAAGTGCACCCTCCCTCCAACACTCATCATATGCTCTTGCTACATCAAGGAATATTGCTACTGTCTTTTCATTCTTTTTTAAGCCCGTTTTAACATCATGTTCCAGCCTCAACAGTTGCTCTATTGTACTATGTTGGCTTCTAAAGCCTGCCTAGGTTGGACTGTACAAATTATGCTTTTCTAGATGAAATTTTAGTCTGCTTTTAACTATTGTTTCTAAAATTTTTCCTAGATGCGATGTTAACGATATTAGCCTGTATGAGCTGACATCATGTGTTTCCTTATCTGGCTTTAGTATGGGGATGACTACTGCTGTCTTCCATGAACATGGTATTTTTCCCGTGTGCCAGATTTTGTTGTAGAGGTATGCAATCACCCTTAGAGTTGTATTTGGTACCTTTTTGAGGATTTCATAGCTCAGAATGTCTTTCCCAGAGGTGGTATCAGTTTTTCCTGCTAAAGCTCTTTCTATTTCATCTACTGTATTTATCTGCATTTAAATAATTAGCATCCTGTGTGGTGTCCGTATTTTCTTCTTTTAATTTTTCTAGCGTGTTTTTCGTCTATTTATTTCTGCCTTATCTAGACTTTCTGTTGAACTAACCTGATAGAAGTATTTAGCTAGTACGTTGGCTTTTTCTCTATCTGTTTCAGCTGTCTTGGTATTTTAATTGTTGGGATTTTAAATTTGTTGTTTCCTCCTTTTATTGCTTTTAGTTTTCTCCAAACTGCAGTTACTTGTGACCTATGGTTTAATGTTTGACAAAATGTTCTCCAACTCTTTTCTTTAGCTCTGAATATTATTGTATTTGTTTCTGTAACGGTCAGTTTGCTGAGTCTATGGATGTAAAAGTGCCTGATTAAAAGCTGGGAACATTATTATTAATTTCCTAGTCTAAGGGCATTAATCCAAGTTTTGTTAGGATGATTGTTGACAGGGTAGTGATCTCACTTGTCTGTTATGTCTGTGGTTTGATTTGAAAACCGATGTCAGTTTTGCCTGATATGGTTTCAAACCGTCTACTTTGAGCTGTGCTCAAAAGGTCTGGCGTGTCAGTGCGCATGCGTGGCTTCTGGCGCGATTTTGAAGAGGCCATTACTGTCAGAGTATCGGGCTGTGATGATGAGAGTCAAGATGTCTCTTGATAATTCCTCTGTGGTTCGACAAGATGTCGTATATTATTTCATGTGTATTCTTAGCGCCTTGGAGGCGATGTGAGTGTGGTTATATTTATTCTGAAGGGACAGAAGGTAATTGACTCTTTGAACTGTTCCCCTTATTTGATAGAATCTTCATGACTCGTATTATCGACAGCTTATGATTTTTCGCTGAGCGGGAAAACGAACCACCTACGTATCCTTGAAAGGAAGCTCACTATGTATTTTGATATTATGCACTAGGCTGGTGCATACCCGAAGTATTTATATATTGTCTGTATCCCACATGCCGGCGATACTAAGTATACAAGGTGGGATTCCCCTTGTTTGATGAAGAATCACCCGGAGGCCATTTTGAACTGTAAGTCCGCCATTTTGCACGGCCTGTTGGAGACATCTAATATCTGACTTACTAATGTCAGAGTAGAGTTTGTTTAAACTCACATATGGGAAATATCTTCCCTGAAGCTGATGAGTGAGAGAATTGTACGAGATCAGCTTTACTAGATACATGCATAGCTGGATGATGAACTTTATTAATATATCAGACCATGAACTGTTCTATGACTATTTATATTCATGTCGGCATACCTGTCGCTTGTGGCGTAATAAAGTCCTGTAAACGTCAGAGATGTTCCAGAACTCTATGAATTCATACCTGTATAACTATAGAGTGTGATGTCATGTTCCTGCCTACTTCCTACTTCCACGAACTTTTCAACACGCATTCGCAAACCATTGAGATTCACTCACTCTACATACTCCATACTACACCTCAAGACAATCTACACGAATGCCAGTATTGTAGCGGCCAACCAGGGCCTATATACACTCATGTCAGCCCGCATTGAGCAGAATCATATGAATACTGACTCTGGACATTCGTCAAAATTCTACACTTAATATTTACAGTGGCCAAGCTGTACCTATGCTATTTGTGTCACGGGCACCCGCCACGCTTCAACGCATACAGTGACATTCAAGACTGTTTACATTGTCGAGCCTTACACACTTAAGAGACAGCTCGTTACACTACTACTGGCCTCCAAATACACCTTAACATTTATACCGCCCAAGTATAGCCATTAACAGTTTCATTTCTTATTTTTTTATAGTTTGTGTAATTCTCTTCAGTTTTGGTTTTTCTATACTTTATCAGGGCCCTCTCCCTCAATTTCAGTTGTTCTGAGCATCTGTCTGTCCACCATGGTACTGGATTTTTATCGTTGTTTCTTTTCCTATCTTTACCTTTTTGTGTTGGTTTTAAGTGATCAGGCATATTCCTGTTTGGTATATATTTTATTGCTATTTTTAAAATCTCATTTGTTAGTTTTTCTGCAAATATATCTATACTGTTAGATTCAATTTGTTCTATGCTTAATTTACTTAGCTCCAATTGGAAGGACTCCCAGTTTGCTTTTTTGAGGTTGAATGTAGGTTTGGAGCTTCTTGGACTAATTCTATATTTGTCGTTTAGGTTCATTTCTATGGGTAAGTGGTCTGAGCTGGAGTCATTCAGTACTTCCCATTTAGCAGAGGCTAGGTTTGGTGTTATAAGACATGTCTGTTGCTGTATCTCCTCCATTGTTGCATGGGTTAACCCTTGTCACTGAGCAATCATTTAGTATGATTATCCCAGCATTTTCAATGTAGACCAACAGTCTTTTTCCTGCTGGATCATTACTGTTGTTACCCCATGCCTCATGGTGTGCATTAGAGTCACCTACCAATAATGTTCTTTGGTCTATTTGTGTGTTAATAGTGGCAATGTCCCTATCGGTTATATTACCCTTGGGGCTATAAATGTTTATTATTTTTAAGTTATCTGGCTCACTGTCTACTGTTACACTTATTCCTTCTATATTTTCTGTGTTGAATTGTTCCCAATTTAATATTTTGTAGTCTTCATGTATTAAAAAGGCCACGCCCCCTCCTCTTCCCTCCGGTCTATCATTTCTAAGTGTTATATATCCTTGGTAGTTCAGTTTCTGTTTGGGGTTCAGGACGATTTTTTTGTTTTGCAAAGATGGGTTTTGCCTCCTTATACTGTCCCATGATAGACAGCAGGTTCTTCCTGGCACCCCTACAGTTCCACTGAACTACTTTGATGGCTCTAGAGTCTGTGGTTCCCATTTAGTATGGTTAGCTTAGTTATGCTATTGTTTTTATTAGATTCTTTGATAAAGGATAAGTAACTTTCGCTCGGCCTAAGTATTGATGAGCCCTCGTTGGCCAGTGAAAACAATAGCAGCCCGAGGTATATTAGTAATACTGAGGTTTTCATTGTGAGTTGAAGGAGATAAGGATAACGCGTGTACTGCGCGAACCTTCAGTTGCGTCACAAGCACAACCCTACCTGCTTTTGTCACGTACGCATAATTGTCTGATGGTCAGAAAATAGAAAGGGGAGGGAAGATGAAGTTTACCTCAGCAGGAAACGTACGAAGCTTCCAATGTGTGTACTTTTTTCAGTCTTAATGGTGTAGACTAGAAGGTCCTTATGCAGAACCAACCAAATGTGCTGAATTACGAGACTGTATTGAACAGAGATTCTGGGTTTGCACTATAGTCCATACAAGCGAGAGGACAGACCACAGCCGATGCAACCCAGTAAGTCAAAACCGCCAAAATCACCCCAGAAGACTAACAAATCTCCCAAAAGCTGAGTAACAAACATCTATTGAGAAGCGAAAGATACAATTTCACAAACGTTGAAACCAAGTGATGACTCGTGCCTAATGTAACACTAAATGTGCAATAATACCAGTGTAACTATCATTCTGTATACTGGGATTCTATTTGTTTTTTTTTCTTTTGAAAATTCTATTTTATATTTGAATAACTAAACCAATCATGTCTGCTTTACTTTGTAACTTGTCAGATATATTGTTGTTTTCAATGTGGTAATAATATTGATAAGATAAATTCTTTATTCTTTTACCTCTTGCCGAAAATAATTGTAAATGGATAACACTTAAATCAGTCACGGAAGGGATAGAAGTGTGACTAGAATACCAATCCTCTGTTTCTATTTCACTCAATCAAGAGGGATATACAGACTACCTTTCTACTAAATATTCCTTTTCAGGTTCGCAAGAGTGAACTACCCTGATATTGAGAAAAGTGTTTTTTAATTATGTCAGTAGATACCGGGCATTCTCACAAGAATAGCCATTGATTCTCACACGGAATCTGTCAATTTCTCTCTTTTTCTAGCTCACATAAATCCTGTCGTCACACCTTGCACAACACGGGCAGGACCTCTACTAATAAATATGTCGCTGTGACATAAACCAGCGCGAGGGAAATTAATTAGTGTGACCTTGAAACCATTAGCTGAGTTAAATCATTGTCAATGACAGTATGAAAAGGTATTCTTTTCACCAATAATTTTTATAGTAATTGTTAAGTCATATTTTAATTAAGGGGAGTTAAGTGTTTAAGACTCGTATGTACGGGTCAGATTTTTATACACACACTTTTTGAACACAGCTCTTTTGAGTAGCTGTTAGTTTGCTTTTTAAAAATAGGATAAAGAAACGGTCGAACGTACTATGAATTAGTTTTGGGGGGAAAGGCGGATGAATTCTGCTCACATCTCAAGCTGCGAGTTTGTGCTTGAATGAATTGGGTACTGAGCTGTTTTAAGCAGCGGATTTTTCGTGACAGTATTTGGCTGGAAGAGCATGAAAATGGACGCTTTACCATTTTTGCTAGTGTGTCCCAGCATATATTCTTTTGGTGAAAGGAATATTTGATAATTGTAGAATGTATTTTATTGAGGATATTATGAGGCCACGGATTGTACATGCCATTATTCCATATCCATATTCTGTGATGGATTGTTTTTGCAGTTAGATAGTGTGTTGAATAGAATGTTGTTTTCTCCCAGGGAACTTGTTATTCAAAGCCTCGGATCTCGTTGGCTTGTTAATGCATTGTATTCATATTGAGAACTGGAATGATATTTTTGCTGTACTATTATGAGATGAAATATGTGCTGCTATGTCCTGCAGACTATTCACCTATTTGCTGATTCATGTTTCCTGATGGATATTTTGTGCTTAATGCCCATGATTTGCTGTGGTGGTTTATGCAACCGTTGTTATGGATTTACTTACGTGTTGCTTCATGAGTATGCTGTGAATTGTCTTGCTATTATGTCTACGTGACCGCCTCGTCAATAAACTGTATAAAGTTGCCAGGTCTTACAACATTTCCTGACTTCTACGTTGCTGTGGTGTGAGTGACTTATCATAGACACACTTAAAGAACCTATACACATTCGCGTATGTCATATTTCTATAGTCACACACCTGTCGGCCATCCGTAAGCCCGACTTATGCTGATCGCCATTTATCAGTGAAAGTAATAATAACATTTATCTTATTGATGACACCACTTTTATGCACAAGTTATTCAAGTCAAGAAGTCAGAATTCCAGTCCTTCTTCTCGTGCGCCAACTTAGGATTTCAGCACTCGATGTCAGGAATTTCATTCGAAAGCCGCTATCATTTTGGAGTTCCAGTACCGATCACCATTGGATTTATTCAGACTGTGTGATACCTGATTTACATCGTTGTTGTTGCTGCGGAGGCTGGGATTTTTTTCCTTTTGAAGATAAGTGGTTTGTTTGTTTGTAAACTGTACCACTGTTTGGTGTAACATTGAGCCTTCCTCAGAGCATAATCTATTTATTCTTTCACGTGTTCTATATTATATGTTTCATGTTTATGTGGGCGGTTGGAACGGTGACTTATGAAGGGAATATCCCAGTTCATACAGGGCCTTCATGAGCGTTCTATAGGGTTTAGTTTGTGAGTCTCAATTGAGCGGTAATTCCTGTTCAAGGCTAAAAACCTTGCCGAGGTTCAGACCGTTACTTGTCCCTCACGACAGTAATTGTTTAGGTGTGGCGAAACGTCTCAGTGTTGTTGTCATTATATTTTTCTCTGTACCTTAGTTTTTTTTTATTAATTTGTTTGCGAGTGTCTTCCTCCCCTTACTATCTTTGATTTCTATACAATTTTTCGTTTATACACTGTCTTTTCGCTTGTATTGTCTTACCTTTCGCAGTGTCATTGCATTCTTTGCAATATTGTTTCTTTGGTTTTCTTTTCTGGTTTAGTTGATTCTGCGAACGTGGTCATTTGTGCTTTATATCTTGTCTTTGTCCCTCTTGTTTGTACTATCTATTTTGTCATGCACTGTCAATATTATAATGCATATATATATAGGTAATTAATAACATTATTTATAGTTGAAAACGTAATTGTACAAGGTCTTAAGCAAGGACTTGTCACCCCCGAAGTTGGGATAGAGTGAGTGTCTCCTGGATATTTACATTACTTACATATCTTGTAAAATACAGCAGAATGTCTAGTTTGGATTATTTCATTACACAAGGGAAATCCCTCTTTATGACTACTGAGCAAGTAAAAGAATTCGCACTTGTCGAATATGCCAAGGCGCAGAAGTCAGAAGAAAAAAAACAGAAAATGGAGGCTGAAGATAGAAGATTGCAAATGCAGGCAGAAAAGAGAAAACTTCAGTTGGAAATGGAAAAACAGAAATTAGAGGCTGAAAAACAGAAATTAGAGGCTGAAGATAGAAAAATTCAACAGCAAATGGAAATGGAAAAACAGAAATTAGAGGCTGAAAAACAGAAATTAGAGGCTGAAGATAGAAAAATTCAACAGGAAATGGAAATGGAAAAACAGAAATTAGAGGCTCATAAACAGAAATTAGAGGCTGAAGATAGAAAAATTCAAATGCAAATGGAAGAAAAAACCTTCAGATGCAAGCTGAAGAAAACCAAAGACTACACAAGGAAAGGATCTTATCTATGGAACTGGAGAAAGTAAAGGTAGTGAATATTGGTAATACACAAAATGAGACAAACAATCAAACAACTTCTAATAAGGCAAATACTAATTCGTACAAAATCAGATTGCCTCCTTTCAACTCTGCCTACGACGATATTTCATTCTATCTGAATAGATTTGAACTTCCATGCGAATCTCATGAGATAGACAAGTCGGAATATTGTGCACGACGTATGAAAATTCTCAAGGGTGAAGCTATGAACACTATAAGTATGTTGGAGGGCCCTGACAAGAATTACTATGATGTTGTCTGAGAGGTCTTGTTAAAAAAATACCAACTGGATGAAGACGGTTATCGCCTACACTTTAAGTCTTTATTGCCAGAGACAGGGAAAGATTTTTCAGACTTTATAGCAAATATTCGCCTTACTTTTTCACGTTGGGTGGAACTTTCAAAAACTGAATATACATACGAAGCCCTCGTGGACTTATTGCTTCGTGACAAAGTCATGTCGTCTGTAAACGCTTCTTTTCTTTTTTTTTGCATGAGCGAAAACCTACAAACTTGAAAGATATGGAACAATACTTTCGCCAATACGTCACTGCACACCCAAATGTGACTGTTAGCCACTCTGAGGTCAGAGAAGGTTTACCCGTGGCTTCAGCAATACCATATGGTCCTAATTTGCGCGGTAGATCTCTAAGTGCGGATCGCAATTTTGGTAGGAGAGATAATCGTGATTTTGGACTTTACCAAGGGGGTCCATCACGTAGTAATTCTCCTCCTTCTTCAAGGAACTGGAGATATTTTAATGGTCCTCAACATTTTGGTTCCAACAATTAGGGAAATTTTGGAAGGGGTAACTACAATAGAGATTATCAACCCTACAATAATTTTTCTCGAACACAAAGGGGAAATAGTAATCGCGACAATGCTAACTGGGGTTCAAATCAGAACAATAGTTTCAATAGAGGAAATAGCAATGGTTCTAATAGAGATAATAGTCGCGATAGATCGCGATATGACAGTAGATCTCCAAATAATAGATCGCATCGCCTTGCTAACTCTGCTTAACAAAAGCCCCGGTTTATTAATGATCAAGGTAACAATGATAATAGTGTCTCTAATGCTACTGCATGATCTGCTTTCGATTTCGAGAGAGCATCTCAGTGCCCGGAGTGCACAACTTTGTTCCAACCTACAGTTAGAACTACCTTGAGTTGCGGTCATCCTCTTCCGACTACTCTTCCTACCTTGTCTGCACATTACGGAAGAGGGTCTCTTACCCTACATGAAGGATTTGTAAATAATAATCCAGTCTCAGTTCTCTTTGATTCTGGATGCACGACTGTTGGGATTAGACAGTCTCTAGTCCATCCATCTTGCGCAACAGGTAAAATGGTGAAATGTGTGACATTCGATGGGACAGTTGAGACTTTTCCGACTGCCATAGTCCACATTGCCACACCGTTTTTCACTGGTTATATACACGCATGTTTGCTCATAGCGCCTATCGCTGACCTTACAGTCGGACAGATACATGGTATAAAGATATGTACGCCGGTGCAATTTGCTGCTTGGGAACGGCAACATAATCTTACTGCCGCCACTATGCCAAAATCTTATCACCAAGTACATTCTGCTAACGCAATACTTTCTGCTAATTTAGTGCAATCTTGCAGTGTTGATGATACGATTGTTCATCATGCTAATGTTGGTGCTTCTTTTAGCCCAGTACGACATACTTTCAGTACGTCGTTACTCGAACTTTGATTCTTCTTTAACTACTATTATAGAAGAAGATCCTTCAGTTTTGTCAGATACACATACTAACATTATAGCTACGACTGAATCTACATCCAGTCACGTTGATTGCAACTTCTTTGCTGCAATGACTAACGTTTTCTTTGCCACATGTACGGACTTAGTTGTTAGTACATATATGTACCTTATGAGTTTATTTAGCTTTCTTGCTGGACCGGTTAGCTTGGTATCTTCGTCTTTTACGACTTTTTGTCGCACTCACTGCGCTCCTTTTAAACGTCGACGTTGGTCCAAGTTTACTACTGTATGCTTTTACATCTTTATTATATCTTTCTTACTTTTTTCTTTGCCCAGTACACAGGCTATGACTTCAGTTCAGCCTTTAAGATGTACGCCTTTGTCTACTGCATTTCCTTTTTCTTGCGCAAAATCTCAGATTATCAGCCATCATGACACTCTTAGTCATCACTACCATCTTCTAGATCTGCTTATAGATTTCAGTATCACTTATATATCTGCGACTCTATTATACATTATCGAACACTGGTGGAACACTTTTATGACCCTGTTTAATTCAGGATTTTGGTTTAGTATGAACTTCTTTCTCTGCTACCTTTTCGCGAGTAAAGGATGAAGGTTTGATTAACATCTTACAGGGGTCGGAAGTTTACACGCCACATTTGATAGAATAAAATTAAAATTGACTGTTGTATTTCATAAAATCCTACCTTTACCAAACAGAGATTTTCATTTGTGTTTTTTCACAGCGACGGCTTTGCGATGAGAGTCAGAGCTGCTATATTGATTGAGTAGGTTGTGGTATTGATCGCTAGATTTGCTGTGCCAGTGAAACCAGTCGGCAGTTTGACGCCACACTACATGTTTTTGGTATCTTCATATTCATAAATTCGTTCACGACCTCTGGAGATAGTAGATAGTATTGTATATTAGTATAGTATAGTACATTATATAGTATTGTATTAGGATATGGCATAACTTCTTTAAGATAGTATGTAGGTTCATCTTTATGCACCGTTTCATTACCATATTTTTTATTATATATGACTGTGTTCTGATAATGCACCATTTCATTACCATGTTGTTCTTATGATACTGTGTTTTGATAAACGTTGAGCATGTGACAATTGTAATGATGATATTATTTCTATTTAACTTATCATTACATTTCGGTATTGTACATTTTCTTTTTTGGGAAAAAAATGAGGACAAGAAAAAAAGTATTTTTTCTGACATTGTGATGTTTTTTTTTTCTTTACCCAGCGCTTGATTGTGCGCTAGAAAAGGTTTTTTTCTGACATTGTATGGTTTTTTCTTTGCCCAGCGCTTGATTGTGCGCTAGGGGTAACTACGCATAGCGATATTGTTAATTAATGTCTATAATGAGTTCATCATTGGTACTTTATATGTTTATTAACTTGGTTATCATGCACATTATGTTATTATTTTTTAATGGTAACTAGTTATTTGTCTTTTGGTATAAATATGCATTGTGTAACTTATTGTTTACCATGATATATCATTGTCTGCTCATTCTTCTTGTACTTCATTTGGATTTTCTCTTTTCATTTATGATGGCTTAGCTAGTCTATACTTGATACTTCATATTTCTTTGAATGTGTTGATCTTCGTATGCTTATCTCATTATCTTTCTATACTTTATTTTTTTTTACTTTACACTTACTTCTATCCCTCTTTTGTTCTTTTTGGTAACATGACTTAACTTAGGTTAATCCTTATGTGTAGATATTATGATTGCATCGATCTCAATTTTTTTTGTTCGATGTAATTTTTTCACACAAAAAAATGATCAAATCATTTTTCTCCCCGGGTGTCGGTGTAGTCTGTTAAGTCATATTTTAATTAAGGGGAGTTAAGTGTTTAAGGCTCGTATGTACGGGTCGGATGTTTATACACATACTTTTTGAACACAGCTCTTTTGACTAGCTGTTAGTTTGCTTTTTAAAAATAGGATAAAGAAACTGTCGAACGTACTATGAATTAGTTTTGGGGGGAAAGGCGGATGAATTCTGCTCACATCTCAAGCTGCGAGTTTGCGCTTGAATGAATTGGGTACTGAGCTGTTTTAAGCAGTGGATTTTTCGTGATAGTATTTGGCTGGCAGAGCTTGAAAATGGACGCTTTACCATTTTTGCTAGTGTGTCCCAGCTTATATTCTTTTGGTGAAAGGAATATTTGATAATTGTAGAATGTACTTTATTGAGAATATTATGAGGCCACGGATTGTACATGCCATTATTCCATATCTATATTCTGTGATGGATTGTTTTTGCAGTTAGTTAGTGTGTTAAGAGAATGTTGTTTTCTCCCAGGGAACTTGTTATTCAAAGCCTCGGATCTCGTTGGCTTGTTAATGCATTGTATTCATATTGAGAACTGGAATGATATTTTTGCTGTACTATTATGAGATGAAATATGTGCTGCTATGTCCTGCAGCCTATTCACCTATTTGCTGATTCATGTTTCCTGATGGATATTTTGTGCTTAATGCCCATGATTTGCTGTGGTAGTTTATGCAACCGTTGTTATGGATTTACTTACGTGTTGCTTCATGAGTATGCTGTGAATTGTCTTGCTATGATGTCTACGTGACCGTCTCGTCAATAAACTGTATAAAGTTGCCAGGTCTTACAACATTTCCTGACTTCTACGTTGCTGTGGTGTGAGTGACTTATCATAGACACACTTAAAGAACCTATACACATTCGCGTATGTCATATTTCTATAGTCACACACCTGTCGGCCATCCGTAAGCCCGACTTATGCTGATCGCCATTTATCAGCGAAAGTAATAATAACAGTTATCTTATTGATGACCTCACCAGTATCTTCCATCAAATAAACCTTTTAACAGTAATCTTTCTTTATCACGGTTTGTACCTAAATGTAACAATCCTTTGATTCATTTTTCCATCTTGCGTTATCTTTTGGAACACATCTGGCCTCGTTAGACATGTATCGTTTACTTTCTGAGCACGCCCGGCTTGGCCATAGAAAGAATTCCTAATCTCATATTTAAACAAAACGAGTCGTACCCCATTAGGACAATGACACGCTTGCCGTACCGAGCGACAACAAATGACTCGTGACACGCTCATAAATGTTTGCTTCCAGATGGTAGACTGGGATAGCAGCTAAGCTATTTAGATGTCTTGCTCGTGGAGAGACAATGAATAAAGAGATTAAAGAAGCAGGCTCCGCCAGCAGATTGAGACAAGGAAACCAAAGAGGTTACAATCTGTCGCAACAAAAGGTTTTGTGCAAGGCAGGTGATTTATGCATTAGGCAACCAGTCCTAAACCACGGTTTGTTTAGCAAACAAACCCGCAGCTCGGAGTGAAGAGTTGGTTGCGAAAGCCCACACACGTGTAGCGAGTGACGTGCACTAAAAAGGGGCATACGAGCATGACAATATCGCAGGGCAAGATCGACGCGTAGTTACTGAACTAAAAGATGGAGTCATACGACGCAAGCCATGACTTGTGACGTTCTGCCAACCCGAAATATAACGCACGTTCGCCAGAGTTAGTACGGATTTCCAACATACGCTGAAATAAAAATTTTTATCAAAGCATAGCCTGTTCACAGCCTGTATTTAATGTATTTTATTTCTTTGTGGATTTATAATATTCATACCAATGGAATTTAATTTTATAAAGTGTCCTTAAGGAATAGGCGAAGGGAAAAGTAGTGTTGCAGAAATCTGAGTCTAAACAATTACGTGTTTGGCATCTAGCTGGAAAGAAGATAGCAAAGCGTACATCCGGTTAGCAGAATTCACAAGATAGGACAACATAAACATCCAAAGTTACACGGAAGATTTCTAACCCAGCGTTTTTAAATGTTCGTGGCAGAGCATTTTATTCACCTGCTACCAAGTGCTCACAAGTTAATTCGCATATACATATATCAAATTAAACTCACTCGAAAGCTTCCTGCCCGAGTCAAGTTAAAGCACGCCCATGTTTATTCTCATATATATATAAAGATTAGTCACTAAAAAACGTATTTCTGAATCAAGAGGACATGAACACAATTTGATGAGTCTATACACCAAGATTGCTTAGTTACAAGTTAACTCGCCAATATATCAAGTTCAAATTACCATGGAAGTAAATTTATCTGTTCTCATCGTTTATTTCACGGCGTAAAATTCACTCAGACCAGCTTCATTGCACGAATCCCACTTGTTACCAGAAGCTCATTTTGTGAAGATCTCCATTCTAGTCAGTGCCTTGTCAAGATCAAACAGCAGACATTTTCCAGAGACAATCATCAACGGTGTGTCAACGCTAGAGAGATTTCTAAATATTCAAGGACTCTATATCGTCCAAGTTCTCATCACTACAAAGGTCTCCATCAATAACTTACTCCTCATCTTGGTGTCAAATCATCTCTTGTTTTTTTTCTACTACTCCTGTATGTGTATATGTATATGTGGCCGTGTACATAGTTGTTCCTTTGGAAACAGACTATATTCTTACAAGACAGAGGAAGCACAGACCACCCCATAATTTTATATTTTATGAGAAACAGAAAATAATAAATAGTGTCACATATTTAGGGTAGAGTCGCTTCTACACGCCATTTCTAATAATTGGGTGATTTCCCCTGACCAATCGGATAGCTCAGATTTACCCCGGGGAAAGTGGAACAACGACGCCATTTTGGCAGTAGAATGAAAGAGCGCAACTCAAGAGGTCGTATCTGGTCCAGCTCTACATATTTCTTAGTTTGAGAGAATCAAACTTCAACATTTCTTATAAAATGTGTATTTCAGGACATTGAGTGGTTATAATTTTCTTACTGGCGTAAGTAGTGACAATCGTTAAATATGTATTTTGAATAGAGCTCCCAACCCTAGTCGCAGCAGAACTAGGTTCGAGGATTTGAGTCAATTTGCAAAAACATAGTCTTACACCTCAAACCATGTAGAGTAGAAAATATTCTTGTGTTGGAAAGCATTTAACTCAAGAAATGCTTATGATTATAAAGAAATCAAGGACAAATCTGAGGAGATGGGTAAATGTCGTCGAACCTAAAATAAGACTGTAACTTAAAAGAAGGAACACGGTGGAATGAGAAGGTTCGCCATATTTGACAATTGAGTAGGCCTACGAGACAAGGATGCAAAAAGGGATTTTTGCATCGATGAAAGCATCTGATGAGATGATAGAATTTTATTATACTTATTATTGTAAAAATGTTCTGAATTCCAGACTTTGTTGAAATTTTGAGTTTCATGCTGAAAGATATTAAAAGTTTTGCATGAAATCGAACGCTGTTGAAAAGGTGAATTACTACAGTTTTGAGATCTAGATAAGAAATCTATCCATTTCAATTAAATTCGCTACATCAACACCTAAGAGAAGAAAATCGAACCTGGTAACACAAATTTAAGAGAGAAATCTAAATCTCTGGTGATTAGGCCAGTTAAACATCTGCTCTCTGTAAAGTAAACTGAAAATACTGCATATACCGGCACTGCCACATGAAGGTAATATGGTGCCGTTCCAGTCCTAAGGAACACCTGCCCCGGCTACATGTATATATTTAACTAATAAACCGAATAGCCGTTTTGATTATTATCTAGTTCTTTAATGTATTACTCGTGCTGTCGATGTTAAATATTTACATAAAAGGTAAAATTCTATATTTAGGAGATGAGGGCAATGATTTATCGAGATCTGAGGGCAGAAGCTAAAGTCGTGGGGAAATAGAACACTTTTTATAATTTATTAGAAAACACTATCTAGTTGAGAGCATTCGCGTTCTCTTCTTCTTGTCCTTATCTCGAATAGGTCTTTTTCTTTCTTAACGAGTCGGTTTCTGCAGACCGTTTTGGTAACATTCCATAAGCCATCCCCAACGACAACTACGGTTGTAGTTGCACAAGACGACATGATACGACAGACAGTGACTAAACGGATTGAAGAGCTTACTAGAAGCCATTGACACGTAGTTGATTATGTGGCCGTTGCATATACTCAGATTTTCATTATAAAGATGATGATGATGATATGTATAGCGGTTCGTCTCACTACCCTAACGGTAGGCAACTCATTTATACATTGATGACACATTCAAAAATACAGATTAGTTGTAGACATTTTGACCGCATGAGTCAGTTTCGGTATACACAATTTATTTATTTTATTTATTTATTGTTTTGTTTATTTTTTATTTTATTTTATTTTTTTTTTTCCATTAATTAATTTTTAAAAAAAAATTTTCAATTACTATCTTGTTTATTTAAACAAAAAACCTACTCATTTTTTATTATGATTGTATACTGTAAATGAATGCTGTTATGTTAACCTTAGAATGTTGCATGCCTTTAAATTAATGCTTAAAGTAACATGTGAGAATGAACGGATATTGTATGCAAGATAATGAGAGTGAAAGGGCAGAATGTTAGACGGGCCTGCGCGCCCATTTCTTAACCCTTCGAAGATAAAGTTCGTTCGTTCGTTCGTTCTTTTTTGGTCATAATACTAGAGCAAATTCTTTCTCACACGACGACAAATGTTTTACAGTTGACAGTGATGAATGATCTCAACAACGATGATTCAATAACCTCACTTGAACAGCCGTGGCAATTTAACATGGTAACTTTATTTACATAATAAAGTGTAGATACGATGATTTGTATACGCAGCCTTCCTCGCGTGGCTGAGTTGCACAGAAACAAATTCAGAACTAAATTTTGTTTTTATAACAATGACTTGCTCTCTCTCTTGCTGTTCAGTATTTCTAGTGGTTATAGTGGCCACGTCTTTCAGACCGCTGCTGTCAATTCTTTTTCTGCATGTCTCTAACTTCTTCATAGGTAACCTTGTCTCTGTAACCAAAATCTGCTATGGTTCTCCTCCTATAGCGTAAAATTCTTGTTCTGTGTTTCTATCGCCTTACTTGGTATATCTTAGTCTCCCCTGCTCCACAGTAGTGATCGAACAATGGCCAAATTTAGAGTATAATGATTAAGGTATTCACAAGTATCAACCTTCGCTCAAGATTCCTCTTGGTAGAGATGTATATAGAAAAACTATGATGCTTCTATTTCAAGGGCCTCACAGGAATTTGAAGAAATCAAGCATCTTATAAAGTCTTTATGAACTTTTTATCTTCCCGCTCCTTCTGTTAATTAAATTTTACTTGTGCTTTGTTTTTGTTTTTAGCCCCAGCTGATTCAGCAATAATTAATAGTACATTACTAAATGGTTATCTAACTTAACGCAATGTGAGTCAAACGGCAGCAGATGCATGGAGGCATTTCTGTAGTCATCCTTATATGACCACCAGCTATGCACAATGCTAAAGTATGTACATTTGGATATGAACTTGCATGTGATACTAACTGCACCCTCAATGACTCTTGAAATCATCCACACACTTCCAGGGATTCCCCTTGTGGTGAAACATGTTGAGAGCCCAACATTGTACACTAAGCTTCGAGGAGTCACTTGAGCCCCAGACTTAACGCTGACTGTTACCTGCATGCAGAAGGATCTCACTATAGACCCCATGATAGGCAGGGCGAACTAAGAAGTGGCTTTGTACAGGACGTGGCAATTCCTTGGGAAAGCCCTGAACGAGAGCACTGTATTTTGGCTCTGCATAGTTGGAGCGCCCCCTTGGAAGGCGGGGAATGCACAGTATGCCCCACACTTCTTCTTCCTAGCTTAATACCAGATGTGATGATCCTTTAAATGTTAGTCAAGCTGGAGAAACAGAAGCTCATGATTTTAACTCACACGCTTCAGAATGGCAGAAAAGCTAGAGGAAAAGCCTAGATCTACAGTGTAGATAATACCAAGGACTCTTGAACTTGGTATTGGCTGCAAAAGAATGAAAAGTTCAGCAGCCCTAGTTAAACAACAGATACAGGTGCAGACATACAATTCACTCTGTAGTGATTAATCCAACTGTAGCTTTAAAGTTACAGTTCTACAGTTTTAATAATCACTTAGAGTTTAACAAGATTTATAAAAATAATTTTGTTTAGAAAAGAAAACGATTGTATTGATCATCATAGGATGATTTAATTTTGTGGTGGAAAACTTGGGCAAAAATAATTTTTGGACAGTTCTTCTTGTCGAAAGTCGAATCATTTGGTTGCAGAACGTCTCTTGCACACGGCCGAGGTAACTGCTAAGATTGTCAAGTCAAGCGTCGACTGCTGGAAACTTGTACCACCAACTTGTTCCACAAACTAATAGGAACAACATGTTTCTTTTGAGTATTGGGTTCCTGATATGCACATATTAAACGCCTGCTGCTTACATCTACCACTTCCATCTTCCTCTGAATAATTTACCCTCTTTGAGTATTAATATTAACCTCAGCAAGTCACATGAAAGTGCTTTTGGATAGCGGAAGACAGCAATTGCTATATATGCGAGGGGCGTTCAGAAAGTAATGCACCACATCGTTTTTCTCAGGAGCTGTTTATTCAAAAAACGCATGAAATTTATACACAATATACATTGATATGTCATGTAAACATCTGTATTATTCAACATAATCCCCATCAACTTGTACGGCTTTATGCCAGCGCGAAACAAGTGCACTTATTCCTAGCCCTTACCAGATTTTGTCTTGATCATGTAGCCATTTCTTCGCTGCATGAATCACTCCTTCACCATCTTCAAACCTTGTCCCACGGAGTGCATCTTTAAGTGGACCAAATATATGAAAATCAGAGGGTGCCAAATCCGGACTATAGGGTGGATGGGGTAGTACAGTCCAACCCAATTTGGTGATTGCTTCCCGTGTTGCCAGACTTGTGTGAGGTCACGCATTGTCGTGAAGGAGAAGAAAGGTCTGTTGGATTCTTGTGCGGCCGAACTCTGCGAAAACGTTGATTGAGTTTTTTCAATGTCTTAATGTAAGCTTGCGAATTGATTGTCTCTCCTCTTGGCATAACTTCCACAAGAATCACACCTTCAATGTCCCAAAAAGGCAGTGATCATGACCTTTCCAGCTGAAGGAATTGTCTTGAATTTCTTTCTTCGTGGTGATTGCGGATGATGCCACTCCATTGACTGTCTTTTTGTCTCAGGTTCAAAATAATGTGCCCAGGTTTCGTCACCTGTAACGATCTTAGCCAAAAAGTTCTCTCCATCAGCATTGAAACGCTCCAACAATTCAGAAGAAATTGCTTTCCTCTGCAATCGGTGGTCATTTGTGAGACTTCGAGGACCCCATCTTGAGCAAACCTTAGAAAGTCCGAGAATTTTTATAACTGCATTTGCACTACCAATGCTGACTGACAGCTGTAAGGCCAATTGTTGACTAGTGATTCGCCTATCAGTAAGAATAATGCCCTCAGCGCATTTCAACATTTCTGCGATGGTGGCTGTGGCAGGACGTCCACAGCGCGGCCGATCAAGCAGCTCCGTATCCCACTTCCTGATTCTTTGATTCTCTGAACCCAGCGACTGACTGTACTCCTGTCGACTGCAAAACTTCCATACACATCACATAGACGCTTCTGAAGGTTCACAACAGTTTCCTTCTCTGCAGCGAGAAATTCTATCACAATTCGCTGCTTATAACGCAAGTTGCTAACACGCTCCATTTCAACGGTTTAGGGCAGCCGTATTATTTGGCCGGTTGCAGTGCAATTTGGTGCACGCACACAATTGGCACATGCCATATTTGAAGTGTGCAAAATGTCATGCTTCTATATTCATTATTAGCTGAGAAAAACGATGTGGTGCATTACTTTCTGAACGCCCATCATATATATGCTATATATGATATCATCATCTACTAACTACTCTCTATGGAGCCTGGGGTAACCTCTGCTGTTGGTTCCTTATGAGGTAACCCTCATGACGCAGTCACCAGCTCTTGCAATGGTGGTTCATGTGTCAAATTTTTTACAGTGATGAGGTTGCCAGTCTCAGATGCCAAGTTACATGCATAAGCAAAGTGTACCTAAAAATATGCAAATATAAAATGATAAAATACATATAAAAACTTACCCTGAGTTGTCGGGTGAATTACCACAGACTGTTTGCACAGCTAACGTTCGAATATTGTCGGGCAACTGATTTAAAATTCAATGTTAGGTGTTTAACTGTTAACACTTGAACTAGGGTCCTAGAGCTTAAGCACAAAGTGAGTTCTCTGGGGCTACTCTCTTCTAGTCATAGAATTCACGTCTGGTCTGTCTTGTATTTGGGACATGATATTATGTGTTCCTGGTTGTCTTTGATTTCTCCTTGAAGAAATTTGAAGTCAGTGAAGTTGGCATGCAGGGCGCTAGATTGTAACGAATAGTTTCCCTTACCTGCCCATATTGCTTCATGGGCGAGAAGTCCAGTTAAGAGCAGACTATATTTGCATCTCGAATTCCAAACCATTGATAAATAATTTGCTGATTTTGGTAGGGGTTAATCCCCCCAGTACCCTCGTTTATCTAGAATATTCTTCAAGACAACATAAACTAATGTTTTCTGCATGTCACTTAACTACATGACCATACAAGGCTTTGCCACGTGCGTTGGTTTTTAATCATTTTTACAACTCACTACTTCTTAGATCTACTACTAATATCTGTCAAGATTGTCAGTTTATCGTAATTATCCATTACAGCAAATTTGAACAGATTCGTTTCCGTCTTGTTCTGTGTTCAAAAAATCACATTCGTTATCTTTTTGTCCGTGTCTTAATCTGTTACCAGATTGACCTTTACCGTCTTTTCTGGGGCACGAATATGCGAACTAGCAGTTTATCTGGTGACAGCATGGTTTTCTTGTATCTCCCCAGACAAAAGGTCTGGAATCACAATAGCCGTGTAGCTCAGGGTAAACGTTTACTGCGTCGGGAGCTAGCGATAACACAAACACAATGTGGCATCTCCGATTGGTATAAACAGAAGTCAGTCCCTAAATTAGGTCACACGCTTTAGGACATTAAGGAAATGATAATTTAGAACAAGATGTGATAAGAAAAACCTTGAACTATGAAAGCGAAACAATAAATATTGCAAGAGGTGAAAAAGGAAAGGGAAGAGACCAGAACAAATTAAAGGCTGGCATGGTAAAATGTAAAAACCGAGATTGACTCGTCACAATTATTTTCGCTTGATTTGTTTTGTCTATTTTATAGTTTGTATTTTATGAAACAATATTTTTTTTAATATATTTTTTTACAACAAATATTAATATACTCCTTCTTTGCTTATTTTTGCCCTTTTTTGCTGCTACTGTAATTGCTGTTTGTATTTTTCTTTACTATTCTTATTATTTGTTCGTGGACAGTGTTTTTGGGGCATCCGTCAACTCGTGTGCATGGGTTAGGGTGTAACTAGGATATGTGGATGAGAGATGGGAACATCCAGATGATGGAATTTAGCCATAATCCTGCATCTGGTGCGTGACCACACCGTGATGAATCTCAACCCTCATGTCAGTATATGAGCCCCGCTTGGTGCTTACAAAAGCCGTAGTGATTTTTTTTCTGTTGTCCTGATTCACACGTTTATTTTTCCAGTCTCCGAGAATTTGCTTTTCCACTCTCCCAAAAATTGTTTTTCCAATCTCCCAGATTTGTGTTTTCCCCATCTCCTAAAATTTATTTTTCGAATCTTTTAGAATTTGTTTTTCCCATCTCCTAGAATTTGCTTTTTAAAATGAAAAATACTCACTGTTCGCACGCTCTGATGAATACTTGCAGTATTGACCGGAACCACTTTTTAAGATTTCATTTCTGATTAATTCAATGAATCACAGTAATAAAATAGTATTTAAATGAACAAATTGAATGTTGTTTTTAGTTTGTTTTATTTTCTTTATTTTGAAGAAATGAAGATGAGACCAGAGCATTGCCGTCTCCGCATGGAAGGTCGATAGAGCACTGTAACACACTTGTCCATCTATCGATCATTTTATCTTATCCTCCGTGTTTCTTCACTTTAAAGGGTCCTTCCCTTACGGTTTTCAACAACGTGTTGTGCTTGTTTGTAGACATTTTTAAAAATCTGTTGTAATGTTCCTGAATAATTCACTTTACATTCCTTATGTTTCATCACAAATTAACAAACACTTTTAAAATTGCGCTTCTCGGTAAAACGTGGCAAACATCGATAAAAGAAGTTTCTGCGAGTACAAACTTAAAGAATGATTAAAGTTAGCATATTAGGGGTAAAGTTACTGACAGTTTGCATAATTTAAAAAAAGTGGTCGAAGAAAGGAGTAGTGGGCAGGAGGCCGCCATGTTGTCAATTGTTGTCCGAGCACGAGTGCCTATCAATATTTACACTGCAGCTAGCCTTAACTCCAACCATCTGTTCAACTTTGTCAAACTTCTATCATAAACCTAACCCCAACCCTGTGTCCAGATTTGTCAAACAGCTAGCTTTAACCTAAGTCCAACCCTGTTTCCAGCTTTGTCAAACTGCTATCCTTAACCTAACCCAACACTATTTCCAGCTTTGTCAAACCGCTAGCCTTAACCTGACCCAACCCTGTTTTGAGCTTTGTCAAGCATCTAGCCTTAAAGTGACTCCAACCCTGCTTCGAGCTTTGTCAAACAGCTAGCCTTAGAGTAACACCAACCCTCTTTTGAACTTTGTCAAACTCTAACCCTGTTTTGATATTTCAGAAAAATAATAACTTACGACAAAAATTACGACCGTATTAACAAACAAACAAACAAACAAACAAACAGAAATCCAACTCAAAGATAAACGGCTCGCATCGATAAATACTCGGAAAATACTGGCCCCTTATTGAACTAAAATTATGGACACATTTTGTTCCGCCTAAGTTTCCGTGGGTCTTTGAAGTGAACAAGAAAAAATAGGATCATAGCTCCCTGAGGTATGTCGTAAGATACTAAGAATATTAGGTTGTGCATGTAGCTAGAAACCTCATCGCGTTAAAAAACATGCTACATATAAGAACTGCTACAAGATCACATGACTACCTTGAAGCTGGTTTCCTGCAAATGGACCAGTTTCAATGTTGACTTCGTTCTCCGTAAGCAGCTAAAATAGAAATGGTGATGAGTGAGAGCATTTTCACAAAGTTTCTATAGAATATAAACACATTGAAAATAATATGATGACTGTAGAGGTTAATACTGTAGATATCTGAAATTTGATATTTGTTGTCAAAACCTTCATTTAGGGTCTCATCCTTCATCCACAAAGCTGTTTTACTTTATTAGTGGACTACTCTCTGAGCGTTTACATTCTCTCAGAAAACCTGTGTGGATTGTGTGTGTGTTGTGTGTGTACGTGTCTGTGTGTATGTGCGTGTGTGTGTGTGTGTGTGTGTTCACAAAACTTAGGAGCGGGCCATACACATATACTAGCAAAATGGGGATATTGCCACGCCAGGAGAGACCATCGAAGATAGCCATGAGTATTGTCGTTTCTTGTGACAAACAAATCTTGATTGCTCTGGAAACGATGAAGAGAAAGATGTAAAAGAAGAAAGTTATTATCTGATCCTATATCATCGTTCTATTTGCTTGGTCTTGATGAAAAGTGACAGATTAGACAGTGTTAGTATATTAGTATTTATTTCTTGCATAGCTGCTCGTATAGACCATAGGAACACGTTCTTGTCCTGTTTTTGAGTTGACATTGGTAGTGTTAATTTGACATGCAAATATTGTATTCTCAGGTCGGAACACAGCACTTAAACAGTCTACCAACCAAAGTACTACTTATCGTGAACCCCCCATGACCTTCAGTTCTTTTCTAGCAGTTGACGGGAATACTAATGCAGATTTCTATCAGAACAGCTGCTCTCATACAGACCGTATCGTTAATTCCTTTTGGGCTGTCTATTTTCGACAACCGCCTTTGTTGTACAGGATTGTGCTGTTTAACAGAAGTGGTATGTTTTCTGTAACTAAAGTTATTTTTAGAGCAGTGTTTCTTAACATGGAGTGCATGGTGTGCCGATCTTAAGAGAATTCCCCAGAGATGACGGGTTTTACATGCGACCCTTCCCCCCACACTTCTATCTGCGAAAATTTTTGATAATTCACTGAAAAAGTTATGATAATTATTGAATGCATTTGCAGATTTGTCTTAGATAGTTATTACCTAAATAATTTTTTTAAACACGATAACAACTTAAAAAAGAATATTGAAAGATGTCACATTTGGTTTTAGAATTCTTATAAAACATAAATTGCGTGCTTTGAAATGGACAAAAAATACAGCATGTAAATCATCATAAACATTGTAAAATACACATAACTGAAATTTATTTGTTAACAAAAGAGAAACTTGACAACGTGATTCAATACGACACCTTAATTACATTGTAACTAACGTGTTCTCAAGTATAATTGACAAGAAGCTGCAGCAGACGGTACATTAAACTAGTACACTCATGATTAAATATCAAATGTAAAGTGTTCAATTTTCACGTATTTTAAAAATAATTATACAATTTAAAACAGCCATTAAATTTATTTTTCTGTCATTTGTTAGTAATGAATATCTTGGTCTTCAAGTGCCATACCTGGTGGCACAGTCGATGATGTGTTTCCAACAACTACCTGTCTCTAGTACTATTTATCAATTTTGTTGTTGATTTCTTTCCATGCTTTGTTGTCAAACTCTAAAGTATTGTCTATCCTTATTGTCATCTATCTCTTTTTCCTTCAATCTGTCCTGATGTCACACAATATTCTAGTTTTCTTTGTCTCATAACAAACCCAGTGAAATTGGACTGTTGATTCCTTCTAAAGCGAGGTATAAGCTTCCTTTGCGCACTGGCCTTTTTCTGGAGATGTCAATATTATTTTCAGCTGTCCACAGTATTTTAACATTCTTCTGTAAAACCACATCTCTGTGGCATATAGAGCGGCTGCTATGTTATTATTAATAACCAACAAGTTAGCATCAGCGTTGATAGAGACTGCAGAACTTGGGACAATAGGAGGGCACACAGTTGGAAATTGAACAGCTAATAAATGATAATGCTGGGGATGATGAACTCACTGTGTACACTGATGGGTCTGTAATCCGGAGTGAGAAATCAGGGTTGGGTTTCTCTGATAGAGTAAAGGGCAGAATCGTCGCTAAACATAGCCGGGCTTACTTGACAACAACCTCCAGCATGAGAATTGAGGTAGGGACAGCTACTGCGCCCCTTAAAGTGGTTGTCTGAGACTTCATTAACAAAGGTGGTTATAGTTTCACACTCACAGTCCATGCTTCGGAAGGTCCATAGCACACATCGGAGAATTTTCCTTAGGCAGACTGTGTGGAAAGATGGCAGTTTTAATTTTTGTTTCTCTATTACTCTTCATCATTCCCCACCATAGAGAAGCACAGAAAGTATACAGTTCTCATACAATCTTCATTTTTGTTTATGCTGTACTGTTCTTTAGACAAGCAAAGGCTGTTATTGCTTTATTCATTATTTTGTTGATGTCTTTGCTTGTTCTTCGTGGTGCGAAGCTTCAAAACGAAAGTTCTACGCCACTAGTTGTGAGTAGAAGAAGGAAATCCACACTAACCGCCTACATTGGACAAGTCGTGTGAAGAAGTACCCTCATCACAGAAGAATTGACGAAACCACGGCTGCAGCTCATTTTCGTTCTAGGAAACAACAAAAGGACAGAACTTTTAATATAAATCCCCCAATCAAGTCTCTATGAAGAGAAAACTTTCATCTTAAATGCACCATCATTTCATCTCTTTTTTAACTTGTTAAAACTAATTGATTATTAAATTTGTTACATGTTATTTTAAAACATATCAATCATAGTTGATTCAGTTATTGTAAGTGGGAAAGCAAACGTATGAGCACGACTCTTTAAGAGATATATATATATATATATATATATATATATATATATATATATATATATATATATATATATATATATATACATATATATATATATATATATATAAAGCAAATATTTATAACGGAATTTCGCTGGATTTACACCAGCTGGGGGCTTGAACGGGCTAAAACCATTGCTTAATTCTTCACAAAAGGCGGCGGATCAGATATAAAAGTTAACAATTGCCCTGCCAATGCAGCATTGTTCTTGATTCCTGAATTATCGTGTGAACACTACCTGGTGATAGAAGCGTCATTACCCTTCTATCTACAACTCTGCCAAGAGTAATCTTGTGCAAAGATAGACACCGTTGAAGACCCATTTTAGACACTTTTGAGTTTTGGCCACTGGTGGTCCGAGATTGCGAAACCTGAAAGTTAATTTCCCTAGAAATCTGACATGAAATTGTAGATTTACTGAAAGAGTATTGTTAGTTATTAGCTTAGATAGATCTGCTCATACGTCTTGCAATAAATAAAAAAAATAAGGTGAAATATTTTACGAGTAAAGTTAATAATTGATACAATCAAAAAAACTAATAATAATTGAAAGAGGAAAAAAACATCCTCTTGCTGAAGCCTAATTTCTGTTGTTGTCATTCTTGTGGATTGGATAATTTTAGTCAGCTAGTATTTTGAACTTAAAGCGGCTAATTTTATTTTAGTTAAGTAGCAAGTGTAATTTCATGTAGCCTGTAAACAGTCTCCTTGCAAAGCATGGCCGAATCACAAAATCTCTACACTTTTTAATTAAATATTGCTAAAGAGATGAGCTTATCTGACTGAGAACTATCTGACTTTGTAGCCACTTCTGTGAAAGAGGACAGGATAGAAGCCGAGAAAGCAGCTGAAAGGGAAGAGAGAAGGGTGGCTAGAGAACACGAAAAGGAAGAGAAAGAAAAGCAAAGGGCATTCAAGAAGGAGTAGGCTGACAGTCTAAATGCCGAAAAGGAGGCCGAAAGAGCAGAAAAGAAGAAACAGTCAGAAAAAGAAAGAGCATTCGGGAAGGAACAGACCGACAGACTAAAGGCCGAAAAGGATGCCGAAAGAGCAGAAAGGAAAGAACATGCCAACAGAGCCCGCACACTCAGACTTGAAGAACTAGAAATTGAATGTAGAAGAATCGAATCTAGCTCTAGCACTAATGTGTCGGGCAGTTCTCACGGTAGTGATGGGGGAAATATCTCTCACGTGGTAGTTCCGAGCGCGGCCTCTTTTCAGTTACATGTCTACTCAGAGGTTTCTGAGTAAATAGACATCTATCTAGCTAGGTTTGAGCTTTAGCTGCCATCTATGGATTAGATAAGGAGAGATATACCATGAAGTTATCTCAGAGTCTGAGAGGACCTGCTAACGATGTTTTCCTCAAAATGGCCCAGGAACACAACAACAATTATGATTTTTTGAAGAAAGCTTTGCTTCAACGTTTTCAGCTGAACGCACAAACTTTTCAGTGCAAATTCCGCGAAGCCAAGAGACAAAAAGACGAATCGCACAAGCAGTTTGCTACACGTCTGGCTGTGTATTTGGAGAAGTGGGGATTCCTCAGCGCCTTCGACGAATCATACGAAGGGTCACAAGAGATGATTATCGTGGAGCAGTTTAAGGACTCACTCACTCTTGACATGAGAAAGTTCATGGCGAACCACGTGTGAAACTCTTGATCAAGTAGTACTTTTTGCTGATCGGTACCAGAGCGCCCAGTCGGAAGTGAACAAATCTAAAAGGCGCCACACGATAGTCTACCCAAACGAGAAGAGCGCTACTTTAATGACTCCAATAGTACGACCAACACCTCACACAACACGGCACAACAGCAACAACAACAACCACAGGATCACCCTAGGCAGAAACAGAGCAATTCAGCCCAGGAAACTGGAAGACGATATTGTAAATCGTGCAAAACCGATACATATTTTACATCGGATTGTAAGAGGCCAAAAACAGGCCCTCTTAATGTCGCATGCCTGATCAGGGGGCCAACAGAGAATCGTGACCACCAGGCATATGAACAGAGTTCTTGCCACCCCTCTGCTACTGAGCAAGTAACCGTTGGTAACCACACCATACGGTGTTTATGTGATTCGGGCTTAGAATATTCAGCTCTAGTTGAAGGCCCACCAATACACTAGCAAAACTGTAGAAATACAAGGGCCCGGAAGGGTATAAAGCCTATGACTCTTCAGGTAACGTAAATTGATGTTTCAACCCGATATGTATGGGGCAAAATCAATGCCGCAGTTGTCGTCAATTTAGTCTACCCTCTCATTTTAGGGTGGAAATACGTCTTCCTTGGGGATCCTTCGCAGAAACCCAGGTCAACAAAAGAGAGAGAGAGGGAGAGAGAGAGAGAGAGAGAGAGAACACAGGACACGCCCAAGCAGCCCCTGAGCTCTTATCTCTTACCAGCTCGGATATTTCGGAGCTGAAGAAGGCACAAAAGACCGATAAAACACTAAAGCCTTTCTTTTCAAAGTTGTATGGCAATTACACCCATACTCCTAAGGGAGCATTTTACAGGGATAAAGGTTGTCCCATTCCCCTATCGCACCAGCCTAATGCAGGAAATGCATTCCACCCTGTCCCACTCTCTTAAAGGTTCGTATGCCTAGGAAAACAGGTCTTATCGAACCACTTCGAAGAATGCCAGGTATGCGACACAATATTCTACAGTTTGTGAGAACGTACTCTGTTCGCCAACACCCGGACAACCCGAAAGATGAAACTACCAAGAAAGAGTTTGAGCAGAGTACCCTACTTGAGCATTGGATAACTCGTACCTCAACTCGACATTTCTATGTAGTAAAGCAGAGTTACGACAAGCGCAGAAGGATGACATTACTCTAGCGCCGTACTCTGAACAGAGTCACCTACAGACAACCCATGCTTCAGCTGGAACGTTCCACAAAGACGATATGATTATTTATCTACGGACGAGGCGGGGGAGACAACCCCTGGTGCCTCACCCCTTAAGACCCTCCGTTATGAAATCGGATCACACATCCTCATCGGGGGAACATGTTCCCGCGGGAACCACTATGAGTAAGCTTCAAGAAGTTTACTTGTGGCCCAAACGACGAGTGGACGTTCATCAATTTGTGATAAACTGCACACATTGCCAAGCGAGCAGTTCAAACACTCGCCAACGGTATAATGAGGAGAAGAGCACTGTCACCCAGAACAATTGTAGATAGAAGCACACACCACGCAGAAGTTCATGCCCAAACCTGGATATTTAATGCAATATCCTAGGTGACGGAGTATGTGACAAAGCGTTTGTACTTCTACTTTTGAGAACCTCTCTCACTCCTTCGTCCGCTTTTTATTTGGCATATTGTATGCACCTTCATTAATTATTTTGCTGTGACCACTCCCAGTCTTGTTTACGTTTCGCCAGCTGAACCGTAAGAATACCAGGCTAATTAGACAGGTCAGCGGCAATACTTTTATTACGTAAGTCGCCTAGCCACCTTTTATAGAGGCGATCTGCGTTTGAACAATATGGTCTCGTACGATCGATGAAAAGAAAGCCGTCCGAGGAATGGGCAAAGACACAGGTGATAAGTAGAAAGTCGCTTCCGAGAGAACATCCCTGAGTTATTATTACAGACGACCTAGCAGAGGAGACAATCAGGGCGGACGTATTACAGCATTATTAGAAAGAGGTCAAGCGATGGAATTTTTAAAAGTAATTTTTTAAAATACGCGGGGGAAGTTAAGTTAAACACCCCGACCCAGATAGTTTTAAAGAGCTTACGATTGGCTTCATTTGAGAGCGAGGCAATGCACCTGTTAATTTGCTGCCCACAAATGTACTTAGCAGAGGCATTTGTTTTTTTATTTTGTCTAAAGGTTCGTTGAACGAAGCTATCAGGCCGTTCTAAGAATGCAGATATCAGACTGCAAAGTGTCAGCATCACAAAAGAATTGACAAAACCAAAGCTGCAGGACTCACTTATACCAGTTAACTGCTTGTAAAAGGCAGAAGAAAACGGACATTAAATTTAAAATTAAATTTAAATCCTCAATCCAAATGTCAATGACGAGAAATTTAATTTAACTCTAAACTTCATCATAATTTCATCTCTATTTTAACCTGTTAAGACTAATTGATTATTACATTTGTTACATGTTATTTTTAAACATAACAATCATAGTTGATTCAGTTATTATTAGTGTGAAAGCATACGTATGAGCAAGACATTAATACACAGTTATGTATATATATATATATATGTACATATATATATATATATATATATATATATATAATATATATATATATATATATATTTATATATATATATATATATATATATATATATAATATATATATATATATATATAATATATATATATATATATATATATATATATATATATATATATATATATATATATATATATATATACAAACGGCGATAATTATGGATAAGTATATATATATATACATATATATATATATATATATATATATATATATATATATATATATATATATATATATATATATATATATATATATATTGATACCACCCACTGATTGATACCCCACACTGGCGACCCACTTGTTACTGTCCGATTATTACTGTAACACTCATTCGATACTTCACAAGAGTTTCTTGGGGCACACTGGTACAACTCTCATATGTGATGTCTGTCTCTTCTATACTAACGCCACTCAGGCTAAATATAGAGATACGTTGCTAAAGGGTTCTGTATTACAGGCCACGCCCACACAGGGCTATTCCTAAATATGTGTTACTACTGTCACGTCTGGAATATTGAGTGCGTGTGTTGGTTTAGTCGTTTACACCACAGGTACGTACACAAGAGTCATGGATGGTTGTAAACGACTGGTGACATTTAATACTGGTTTATTCACGTCACAACACATTGATATAAAATGCACATAGTCAGGATACAGTTCACAGCACAACACGAGATATATCTTAAAACTATAAGGACTGCACACTCGGCAGTTACAATGATATCAGCGCTATAAAGTATCATCAATAACTCAGCGCTATCTCTTCCTCAACAACTATCCTCTCACAGGAAACAATGGCCTTTATATAATTCATCAACAACTATCCTCACACAGGAAATAATGGCCTATATATATATATATATATATATATATATATATATATATATATATATATATATATATATATATATATATATATATATATATATATATATATATATATTCCTCAGCGCTTTAAAGTATCATCAATAACGATCCTCTCACAGGAGATCATGGCCTTTATATAAATCATCAACAACGATCCTCACCCAGGAAATAAATGGCCTTTAAGTAATTCACTCACAGGAAAACAATGGCCTTTAAGGACTGCACACTGCAGTTATCAAAATGGCCTACACACAATCTTCAACTACTATCCTCTCACAGGAAATAATGGCCGTTTAACATTTTCACAATAATTCAAACTGCAGTTTTATACTACGCTGTACCCACAGCGAAAAATCAGTCGACATTTTAACTTCAGCACTGCGCAGGCATTTCACACTTCCCAAAAACACTGTCTTGACCTACCCCGGTCGAACGCCCAGAACACTCTCCCCGAATCACACACTATAACACGCTCAACACAGTCACGAGACTTCCTCACTATCAACACAACTCAGTCAATCAATCATCTGCGTGCTAGCCGCGAGCTATTCTCACCCCGCTCAAAACAATACAGAATAAATATATCTCACTACTTGAGATGATCAGCGTTTTTCCACGCTATCTGTCATCTATATCTCGAAACTACCACGAGATATTTTCAAAACAATTCAATAGCCAACAAGCAAACAAGTGCTCCAACTCAGAATCTAACTTGTCTACTAACATTCTTAGGTTTCTCCCCTTACACCAGTTTTGTTCTTAACATCTTACCTCACCCCCGGAGAAAAAAAAATGATTCTATCATTTTTTTTGACAATTACATCCCCCAAAAAAGTTAAGAGGACAATGAATCTCTAACATATGCGTATAGGAATTACCTTAAGTTAAGTCAAAATAAGACATCTACAAAAATATAAGCATTAAGTGAAATGTAAAAATGAAGTATCCAATGTAATCAATTAAGCATACTAAAAAATAATGCATTACAAAACCGAGTTAAGTGAATACAGAACAATTAAATAGGAAACAACCGATAGTAAAAGAAAAGACAAGATCAAGCAAAAGAAAAATGATCCGTAATAAAAGTAAGTATGAAATCAGAATATGAGGAAAAACAATAATATCACATTCAAACAATTTCTTATATGTAAATTAACTACAAATATCACAAGTAGTTACACTATATTAAGTTATCCCATTAACTAACAATACAAAGAATGAAAGTATAAGAAGCGAAAGAAGAAGTATATAAGAAGGATGCGAAACGCACACAACGCACGGAATGTAAACAAAATATGAAACCATACTGAAAAGACAACAGAAAAGAAAGAATAGAATGAAGAATAATCAACAAAGACAGATGGAAAGCAAAAAGTATGACTATAGAGAAAGTTGGTAAAATATATACCAATAACTATTTAGATCAAACAAAGTATTTTATAATACATACAAACATGATCGAAAACCACAAAACAAAAAAAACAAAGTATATCTATACTAATATCATAAAAAATAGTTTATAACTAAACAAAACATAATCAGTAAATTAAACAAGTTATACAAGTTATACATAACCAACAATAAATTATCGACACCAACAATAAATTATCGACACCACACAAAAAAAAACCCCCAAAAAAATTACAATGTCCGGAAAAAATATTTTCCAAAAAATACAATACAAATATATTTCGTAACGCTAAGTTACATAAAATAGTATTTTAATTTAATTAATTCAAATCTATAATTAACAAATTAACAAAGAAACTAGCTTTAACAAAATGAGAAACATATAACAATTCCTGTATCTAAGCAAACACTAAACAACACGTGTAAGTTTTTCAAAAAATACGTCACAGAGAAACACATAGAAAAACACACTATTACCAACATACAAGTTTGCAAATATATGAAAACAACGTAATGTATGTTAATCAAATGATTAAATCAGATCTCAAGGTTCCTCAATCAAATAACAATATCAGCAAACGCTGTTAATTTTCTCTATACAGTTCAATTTAAACTTTTAAATATTTCCGGCTGACAATCACGTTCAGCTTAGCTACAGTGTTATTTAGTTATAAATGTATGTCTATCTCCACTTGATATACTAACAGTAACTATTGTAACATTACAACTAATGAGTATGTGCATAGGGCTGGCAAACTCATTATGTACAAAACTATCCTAACTATCACATCTGTAAAACAAAGCAAAAAAAACTGCAAGTTCTACACTAGAGTATAAAAGTCAATGATTATATGGTGTAAATAGGCATAGGTTTGTAACCAGTAAGGTTAAATATAAACCTGCTCATTGCATTCATCAATAGTAAACGACACGTCACTACCATTTAACACACTACACATTATCCAAAACACAATAGTATAAAAATAGCATCGAAATGAACTAATGCATAATTAAAACAGTCATACATATCAAGAAAAACTATTGACATCAAATGATGCATAAAAATGATGATCATAGTGTAACAACCTATAAGGATCTATACAATAGAATACAATAACATCGACTGTCCTAACAAACAAACAAACAAAAATCAAACGCAAACAAAAAATCTCCATAGGTCTTGCCGACATCTCATAAACACTAGGGGTAACACGTCCAATGCATAGTTAGCACGCTGATATGTTCCGCTTGAACAGATACTCGGGTACAATGTTGACCTACATTTCTGCCGCTAACGTAAACAGGAGCGCTGACCCTTATCGAGAAGTCGCCTCTGTTCAAAAAATACAAACGAAAATTTCCATTTTAATGAATGGTGAAATTTACTGAGAACAACTGAGAGTTTTAAATAAACAATTACCTATAGTGCGTTTCAAAAAGGTCGGTCGACGATTGACTTCAAATATCTCCATATTCCTTGCATTGATAAACATGATTTTTTGCATGTAGTCTTATATTTTCAATGTCCCAAAGGTTTTATAAAATTAAATGTTGTAGGTAGTGTGCTTTACTTGCAGCGGCTAATTCATTTGATCTTTTTTAACGAAGTAATTATTTTGTTCTGGAAGAAAATAATTTACCGTAAATGGAGGAAGTTGCATATTTTCGGCATAGGCGTATGTACAATTCGAATGTTAGAGGGTTTTGTTAACTGATTACTACGTGAGGTCATTTTTTATTTCTTCAAAATATTTGAGAGAAAAATAACGCCTATTCGTTGTAAATGTTCCTTTTTATACTAAAAAGTGAATGGATACATGAAGAGGTGAAAGTACTGTGTATGTTAAGTATAGTAGTGAAATCGCGGAGATAAAAAGGAAATGAATTGGTTTACATATACACATAGATGGAGGAGAAAACATATAAGGTTTTTACACACTTATTCCGAGTCAGACGAGTCTAACATATTGATGACTATTCTCGGCTGAACGAACGACAGTCCATCTTTTTTCCTGTAGTCATTTTCCTCTTTTAAGATATGATCTTCACATTTACACCAATAATCTTTGTCTATCTGCGAGAGGGCGGCATATGTTAGTTCTTTCATATTGCATAGTTTGAAAGTTTTATTTTCAGCTGCCACCTGTCCTTTAACTTTTGCCCAAACGAGTTCAATTGGGTTTAAATGTGAATGATAAGGTGGCAGTCTCAAACACGTATGACCATGAAGTTGAATCAACTTGTCTATATGGAATATCTTGGTCTTTTGTGATTTCTTAACAAGGGACAGTAATTCAGGTTTCAGAAACCCCTCGTTAAATGGAATGTCTTCTTTTATGAGCCAAATCTTTATAGCATCTTTTGTACTCGAAGATGTCGGGATTTTGTCTTCTTCTGCCACAGCGTTGTAGTATGATGCGTTGTCCATTATCAGACAGGATGGTCTGTCTAGGGACGGAAGAAGAGTATTTTCAATCCACTCTTTAAATATGTTACCGTTCATCTCGGTATGATAGTCCCGGTTGTCCGTATAATTGGAAGTGAAAATAAGTTCAGCATTTTTTACTAGCCCATTATGTCTGCTGCCTGCATGTGCCATTATCAGACGTTGTCCTTTTCCACTGGGTACACATCTTTTAATCGTTCCATCTGATAACTGCCATTCCTTTTCACTTGTGTGGTGAGCATTGATCCATGTTTCATCCACATACACAATATCATAATCTTGATTACGCATTTCCCGTACTTCACGTAAATATTTACTTCTCATAGATACTAAGTGCGGCTTCTCGCAGATGACGTTTCTTCCACTAGAGTACTTCCTGAACGTAAAGCCAATGCTTCTAACAGTTCTCCATAATGTTGATTTCGACACATCAATGTCATTGTGTGTTCTCAGCCGTATTTTGAGTTTCCTTAGTGTCACAGTTTCTTTGGAATTGAACATTCTACAAATCTCTCTTCTAATCACATCCCTGTCAAAACTATCTACTACTATCTTTCTTCCTTGAGTCCTGGTATTGATTGAACTGAAAATTCCATTAGCTTTGAGTAATTGATGAAATGAGCGTTTACTTAAACCCAAAGCGTGAATAGTTCTCTTTTCAGGATTTGAGAGACTCCGATACAGTTTACCACGCTTAGCTTCTCTGCAGAAATATTTATACATCTTCACTGCCATTGTATGCAGTGTAAGGAACTTGACTTTCATACCCATTGTATTACAGTCCTAGAATACCGCAAGATACGCCTATGCACTGAAATACACATTCAGTAGAACGGTAACTGAACACACCGGAAGGGTCAATGTAATGTTCAAAACAGTGCGGTAGTGAGCTGAAACACTTAGAAAATCACGTGACATGCGTTCAAGATGTTAAATCGAAATAGCTCACAAATATGAAGGGGTAAGCCCTTTAAAATTACGGTTGGACTAGGATGAAGTCGATTTTGCATACTTTAAATAAAGAAAATTAAAAACCATAAGTGTGTTAACGAGGGAAAAATGTCCCCCACGGGACGTAGCGATCATTAGGTCATATGCAAAGTTGCAACAATTACGATCAAGTGGTTGCAGAGATATTGAATATTAAACAGCGGCAAACATTGTGAAACGCACTATAGCAATGTGGCATGTGTAGAATTGTGGTCACTTCACGATGTCATCAACTCTTCCTTTATGTTCACAACAAAGTGATGCTCTTTCAAAATCAGAAACATAACAAGCAGTAGTATTTGTGACATCATTATCATTGCTACTTTGCTTACTAACAATGATTCTAGGCTCATGTCGAGCAAAATTAGCATAATTGCACTTATTATTTGTTGTTTGATCAAAATATTTATCATCATTTCCTCTTTGTTTGAGACTATTATTATGTCTATAATCCCAGTCAGACTTGTTATGATTAACGTTTCTACTCCGAACAAAAAATCTGTCAGAAAAATTATTGCACGGTTGAGAACCCTTCTTGTATTTGCCTGTACCATTATTTTCAAATTTCTCAGAATTAAAATGTTGAGATACATTAACTTGTCTTTTTTCTCTCTGAGAAGGAAAATTATTATCATATGAATTCCCTTGGTATTTTCTAACCTTAGGATCATCTCTCCTACCAAAACTCTTTCCATTCTTTTCTTTGACAATATGCTTATCTCTAAAAGTATCTTTATCCTTACGCATATAATGGGTTTCCTCATTGAAACCACTACTTATAACTTTATCCCTTGTTATCACCTTATGAGAACCTCCAAAATTAGTTACTCGTTTAATCTTTGGGCTCTTAGCCTGAAATTTATCAGGACTGACTGTTACATTATCATTCTCTCTATTACACTGCCGCCAAGAATCGTTGCTATTGGAAGCAGAATCAAAAGATCTTGGAAAGTTATATTTTCCCCGAAAAGATCTTTGTCCATCACATTTAACGTTTTTATTAGCAAAGATTGCATGAGGCTGGCTCTTTGCTTTTCCAACTTGTTGGCAAACAACTTTCTGTCTAGCATTGTCAACATTGGCAGTAGACCATATCTTGTTGTTCAAAATAATATCGAGTAGGGCCTCTACTCTTTTTGTCCCTTCTGCAATTTCAACATTTTTTTGTGAAATTTCTCCACTTAATGTCCTATTTAATTTGTCAAATGTCAAAACTTTACTTCTCTCCTCTGTTAGCAATCTCTCAATCTTAATCATCTTCTCTCTCTCAGTCTTAACTCTTCTAATTTGTCTTTCTCATCCTTTTCTTTATTTGCACTTAGATGTATGTCGTGTTTCATTCTCACTATCCTCATTATTCATTAGCTCTTCAACTTCATTCGGAAATTCAGTATAATTCTCTTCTTCAATACCAGAATTTACTTTATTCAACAAATCAAGAAGCGTCTTATTATAAGACCTATCACGGTCAGTTGTCTCAGCTTCTAATTTACCACACCTCTCTTTGTTTTCCTGAAGTTGTTGCTTAAGATCACTAACCTCAGCATCTCTATAATGCACTTGATTTTCCAAATCTTTAACTTTACCCAATGCAGCATCTAACGCCGCTAGCACTTTAGTAAGTTCCATGTTTGACTTATCTAAATCATTTGTTAGTCTCGACACTGTTTCTTGTAATTTACTCTTTTCAGTCATATCTTGCAAAAAATTAGCTCTTTCCTTTAGAGCAATCTGTTTGTTTTTCTTCATCCGCTCCTCCTCTTCTAATTTCTTTTTGTTATCCTCCTGCATGTTGTTGCCGATCATATTGTGTACAATCTTATGCATATAATTGTGTCTAGCCCGAGTATAATCGTACACCATCGGACGTAGGCATTCTAACAACACCGCCAAATCTCTAGCCATGATCATTTCAGGATTTGAATGAGGGTTTTCGTCAGTAAAAATTTTTATGGCTGCTACCACATTAAACAAAAACCCATCCAGCACATATCTATCAAGTGCTGGGCCTTGTAATCCCTCAACATATTCAGCTACTTCCGCTAAATATTCTAATATAGGCCTCATATCATCTGGATTATCATCAAAATCCATGGTGATTCAATCACCCTGTCAACCATATATCTATACCAGTATAATTATTAATATCGCAAGTTTATGTTTCAAGAAGTTCTGACAATTACCTTTCCATTTCACCCAGTTAAGTATCTATACCTGAAATTGCAATTATTTATTAACTTTGTATCCCCAATTCCTCTTCCATATGAGGGAAGTCAACATATATCATACAACCATCAATACTTATGCATTAAATCCTAATAAAGTTGTCAGTATATACCTAGACAACAAAAACAACAGTTATCAACAGAATAGGTAATGAAAAGCAGAGGAAGGCTCGTTGACATGGATAAGGCGACACAGTTCACACAACAGAAAACCACTTATCTTGAATGAAAACAATCCCGTTCCTTTCCGCTAACACCCTTGATATCACAAAGTTCAATGGTAAAACAATCAACCACAGAAAGACATTGGAACTTGACACCTTTCCTCTCAGGTCTTGATTCAACACGCTACGTGCTTGCACACCGCACAGGAAAACAGGAAATGGGTCACCGTCTGTCAATTTCGTTGAAAGGAGGTATACCGCTTGTTCATACTGCCTGACGTTTACTTGAACTGGTACTCTAGGACTGGAAAAGGTAACATTGCCACTCTTGTACTGCGGCACATTTGTAGAAGGATTGACCTTATTTGGGTATCCGCCACTATATACTTGAACTTGTATACATACGCCACTGTATATCATGACATCTCATAATCTTGAGTAATAAATTCCTTTAATTGCGAATTTGGCATGAGTATCCGGTCCTATAATTACTGGAAATCACCAACTGATACCACCCACTTTTTGATACTCCACACTGGCCACCCACTTGTTACTGTCCGATTATTACTGTAACACTCATTCGATACTTCACAAGAGTTTCTTGGGGCACACTGGTACAACTCTCATATGTGATGTCTGTCTCTTTTATACTAACGCCACTCAGGCTAAATATAGAGATACGTTGCTAAAGGGTTCGGTATTACAGGCCACGCCCACACAGGGCTATTCCTAAATATGTGTTACTACTGTCACGTCTGGAATATTGAGTGCGTGTGTTGGTTTAGTCGTTTACACCACAGGTACGTACACAAGAGTCATGGATGGTTGTAAACGACTGGTGACATTTAATACTGGTTTATTCACGTCACAACACATTGATATAAAATGCACATAGTCAGGATACAGTTCACAGCACAACACGAGATATATCTTAACACTATAAGGACTGCACACCCGGCAGTTACAATGATATCAGCGCTATAAAGTATCATCAATAACTCAACGCTATCTCTTCCTCAACAACTATCCTCTCACAGGAAACAATGACCTTTATATAATTCATCAACAACTATCCTCACACAGGAAATAATGGCCTATATATATATATTCATCAGCGCTTTAAAGTATCATCAATAACGATCCTCTCACAGGAGATCATGGCCTTTATATAAATCATCAACAACTATCCTCACCCAGGAAATCAATGGCCTTTAAGTAATTCACTCACAGGAAAACAATGGCCTTTAAGGACTGCACACTGCAGTTATCAAAATGGCCTACACAAAATCTTCAACTACTATCCTCTCACAGGAAATAATGGCCGTTAAACATTTTCACAATAATCCACACTGCAGTTTTATTCTACGCTGTACCCACAGCGAAAAATCAGTCGACATTTTAACTTCAGCACTGCGCAGGCATTTTACACTTCCCGAAAACACTGTCTTGACCTACCCCGGTCAAACGCCCAGAACACTCTATTCGAATCACACACTCGTCCCGCTCAAACACAGTTACGAGACTTCCTCACTGTTCACACAACTCAGTCAATCAATCATCTGCGGGCTAGCAGCGAGCTATTCTCACTCCGCTCAAAACAATACAGAATAAATATATCTCACTACTTGAGATGATCAGCGTTTTTCCACGCTATCTGTAATCTATATCTCGAAACTACCACGAGATATTTTCAAAACAATTCAATAGCTAACAAGCAAACAAGTGCTCCAACTCAGAATCTAACTTGTCTACTAACATTCTTAGGTTTCTCCCCTTAAACCAGTTCTGTTCTTAACATATATATATATATATATATATATATATATATATATAAATATATATATATATATATATATATATATATATATATATATATATATATATATATATATATATATATATATATATATATATCCATAATTATCGCCGTTTGTACGTCGGTCACATCTAAGGGATGCAACTGTCGTTGAAAATTACGCTTTAATTATGTTGTTTCTCTTATGTGTACTCTCCCGAAAATAGTAACGATGAAAAGTCGGTGTAGAACCCAGTTTCATTCCGGAAAATTATTTAACTCATCATTTTGTTAAAAATAACCTTAAAATGTAAGTTTTTGATTGTTTCTTCAAGACAACATTTTATTTTAAACTATTGCAGACTTATAATTATGGGTCAAAATGATAGGATGGCTGCAAAACGAGCTGACTTGCATCGGAATTCGATTGATGGGGAAATTATCACTGGCAGTAATAAGGGAGAACGAGTTTTAATTCCTCGCATTGAACTAGAAAACATGGAAAACATCACAGGGCTACAGTCAATGGAGGATAGACGTGACAGCAGAGTCTTAAAACAAGCTGAAAAATTTAAGAGGCTCGAAGGACACCCCATGTACCAAAGAATGAATAGGCTAGGAAGAGGCAGGCTCAAGCGAACTAACTTTGTCGCCCAAGCAAAAGAAAAAATTAACAATAATACCATACTAGCTAGCTCAGTTGCAAAGAAAATCCCAACAAGCTCAACTATCCCACTGTGGAAAATAAGATGCTTTCCTAAGTTAAAATCTGATATTCCAGGCATTGAAGGTAAGGGAACACAGACAGAAACACAAAGAAAGTGTATAGCAACCAAGTATATTGACCAAACATTTCCAGCGAAGCTTTGGACACATGCATATACTGATGGTTCGGCAACAAATGCAGTTGAAAATGGGGGTGCCGGCATCCTCATAAAATTAAAGAATAGAATTCACTCTATGGCAATTGCCACTGGAAAATACTGCAATAACTTCTATGCTGAAGCAGAAGCCCTGAAACAGGCAGCTGAAACTCTTATTGAATGCAAAGCACAGGCAGAAAAAACAGATAGTAATCTTTTCAGATGCCCTCTCAATAATATCAGCGCTGAAGAGCCACCAAACTAAAGGATTGAAAGATCTGATAATCTCCCTTGAAAGACTTGCCGAATGCTTCAAGAAGTGCACTATTCAGTGGATACCAGCCCATTGCAACATACCAGGAAATGAAGAGGCAGATAGACTTGCTAAAGAAGGAGGTGCCTTACAGCAAAATGATATAGAGACAACTTACGCATCGGCAAAGACCACTATAAAGGCTACATTCAAGTCCAAATGGGAAAGAGAGCACCCGGGACACTTGAAAAATGACGCATATCATCAACTATCCAGAAAAGAACAGGTCATCATTTTTCGACTACGCACTGGACACAACAGATTGAGATACCATCTGTACCACAAATACAAAATTGGTGCAACAGATCTCTGCACCTGCGGTACCAGCCCGATGACAGTCGAACACCTGCTGCAGTACTGCCCAACCTACAGTAATGAACGGGGTAGCATATGGCAACAACCCACTTCTGTCAACGAAAAACTGTTTGGAGATGTCGGGAACCTTGAGTTGACTGCTGCCTTTATTAGAGTCATAAATGTGGAAGTCTGAAGGCGAACGAGGAAGAAGAAGAAGAAGAACTAGAACCGAGCGAGCGCAGTATGACATTTAGGATGCGACGTCGTCAATTCCCAGTTATTTTAGCATTTGAAATGACGATCAATAAGGCGCAGGGAAAATCTTTTGATCACATAGGAGTTTTCCTTCCTGAACCTGTTTTCGGACACAGCCAGTTCTATGTTGCCCTCACCCGAGGAACAAATCATGAAAACTTGACAGTTTTTGCTTAGACACACGTTTTCAGGGAAACATTCTTTGAAACAAATCCACGCTCTTTCACAAACATAAAAAGAACAAATGCCCCTGCCAAGTACACGTGGTTGGAAGAGTAAAAGGCGCATTATCTCGCTGTTCACCCACGAACGTTAGCCTCTCTGAATAATTAAATTATTTTTGAAAATACACAGCTTAACTCAGTGAAGATGATTAGAAATCATTAATATTCTTTTGGATTTTAAAATGAGGAAAATATGTGCTTGGAAAGTGCGAAGTGCAATGGTTTGCCTGAATTACAATTAACAAGGGGCATATTTCTCACAAAAATGATACTATACACTCGAGGCAAATGTGATGTAATCATTACTCATCACCGCTCCATTCAGAGTCTGTGGTTGTTGCTTCTTCTTCTTTCGTTCGCTTGAAATATATTGTCTATATCTGCAATGTTGTTTCTTGTATAAACTTCACTGTCTTTTGTAGTTCATACAGAGGTCCGTATAGTTTTGCTTCCAGTGTTGTTTCTCTGGGCCAGTGGGTTTGCCTCAATATATCATATTCAGGGCGATCTTGAAGTACGTGCTCCGCAGTCTGGGGTGCCTGTCCACATGTACAATGTCTGAATTGCCAATCTTGAATGTTGTATACATGTGGCTGCGGAGGCGGTTGTGTCCTGTTCTGAGGCGCAGAATGACAATTTGTTCTGATCTGTTCATAACTTGGTAGTCATCCTGTGTTGGTGTTGGTGGCTTTCTGATTGATTTGATCATCTTTTTCTTCTGATGGTACGTAACTGGTACATCTGGTTGCTCGCCAGCAGCACCTTCTTTAGCCAGTCCGTCTGCTCTCTCGTTTCCTGGTATTCCACAATGAGACGGTATCCACTGCATGGCAACCCTGCGCTGGTTGCACAGTTCAGAAAGTAGGACTTGTATACCTGGCAGTTTTCTGGACTGAAGTGCTTGGAGTGCTGATCTTGCATCTGTCAGGAATACTACAAGCTGTGGACCGAGATTGGTGTTCAATAGTTTCTCAGTTGCTACCTTGATTGCCTGGAATTCTGCATCATAGTTGTTACAGAATTTCCCCGTTGGTACTCTAACCGTATCCCTAGTGTTGTATGGGTATTCTATGTACACTCCTGCTCCTCCATTCTTTACTGCATTCTGTGCTGACCCATCCGTGTATACTCGGACCCAGAGGTCCTGTGGGTATTCATCATCCAGAAAACTGAGTGACTGTCCTACGTTGCACGCTGTTCTGTTCATCCCTGTCGAATATTCCTTTCACTTTTGTCTGGATGTGTACTGGTAGTCCAGGCTCCTCTCTCCAAGGGGTTTGTTCTGGCACAGACTTTAGGGGGCTGTTAACTTCAGGCAGGTCTGAGGTTTGTCTACAAAATGGCTTGGTCTGGTGGATAAAGCTGCTTCTTTTCAGTCGCCCCATTGCTATGTTTTGCAATCGGTCCTTCATTGAATGGCTCGGCATACAGAGGAACTTTTCTGCCTGTGTAAGCACTTTCGTGTCTCTGCGTTCTCTCAGGGCTTGTATCCTACCCATTTTCTCCATCTCCACTATAGGCGTTGATTTCATTGCCCCCGTGATTACCCTAAGTGCCTGGTTTTGCACCTTACCTAGCTCATGTAATGTGGTGTTTGATGCTGGACACCACGCAGCTGACCCATATTCCAGGTGTGGTCGTATGCCCTGCTGGTAAACTTTACTTAGTATTTTCCCGCTGACTCCCCTTGTGGTTCCACTTAGTTTTCTCAGGACGGCTAACTTCCTCCTGGCCTTTGTTGCTGCCTTGTTGATGTGCTGCTTCCATGTCAGCCTATCATCGAATGTAACTCCGAGATAGGTGGGTTGTTTATTTTCTCATGAGTTCTTCGTTTATCTTGATGACACCAGCTTTTTGTTTGCGAGAGAGGATGAAGAGCATAGTGCTGCACTTGTCTGTATTGATGCTGACACACCATCTATTTGCCCATGAGGTTAAGGCATCTATAGCTCTTTGTAGCAGTTTGGTGGCCGCTGTTGCATGCTCATCTGTGCACCATATTACTAGGTCATCTGCGTACATTGCCACTTTCATTCCATGCGGTAGTTCAGCAACCAGGTCGTTGATGTAGACTAGGAAAAGTGTGGGGGACAGAACCCCTCCCTGAGGGACGCCATGACGCAGTAGAATTTTCTTACTCTTGAGGCCATCTAGTTGTACTCGGGCTGTTCTGTTATGCAAGTATGCTTTCACCCATTTGTACATCTTACCATTCACTCTACAGTTTCTCAGTTTCTTCAGAAGCCCTTCTTTCCAAACCTTGTCAAATGCTTTCCTTAGATCTATCCATGCTGCCAGTACCAGTTTCTTATCTAGGAACGCATCCCCACTCTCTTAGGAAAGGTAAGTTGCCTGATCTTCGGTAGAATAACACTGCCTAAAGCCCGCCTGCTGTGGTACAAGAAGGTTTTCACTTTCAAGCTACCACTGCAGCCTGAGGTAGATGATACGTTCCATTGTTTTGCAGAGGCAGCTTGTAAGGCTGATTGGTCTGTTTTTGGAGGCAGTGGAACTGTCTTTTCCTGGTTTTAGGAGTGGTATCATGATTGCTTCCCTCCAGGTCTGTGGAACTCTGCCTGAGTTCCAACAGATATTGAAGATCTGCAGCAGCTTTGTTTTTGCTGCGGTTCCCAAGTTCTTAATCATTTCATTGGACACTCCATCAACTCCTGGCGACTTTCTCATTTTCAATTTGGATATTGCAAGCTCCAGTTCTCTGAATGTGATTGGTGCCTCCATAACTTCAGGTATGGTTCCATCTCGTCCTGCACATTGTTGTTTCTCACGAGTCTCCTGTTGCTTCTCTGGGCTAACTTCGATGTTGTTGTCTTTAGCAAAGGAGTCTGCAAAGTGATCAGCTGCCTGTTTTCCCATGAGGATGTTTCCATTATTGTACAGAGCAATCCTTGAGTTTCTCCCTGAACCTTCATCGTTAAGTTGTTTTACCAGCTTCCACAGTTTCTTTGTATCTCTTTCGAAGTTCAAGGACTCTGTTTTCTCCTTCCAGCTTCTTCGCCTGGCCTGCAACTTGGCCCTTTGACATTTGGCCTTAGCTTGCTGGTAGTTATTGTGGGGTTCTTGGCATGGACTGGTCTCTGCCTGCTTTCGAGATGTTTCCACGTCGTTGTGCAGCTGCTCTAGTTCACTATTTCAATATGGTTTGTAGTGCTTACGAGCCCCTCTAGGTATTGTTTCACGAGCAGCCAGTAATATGCATCTGCTGAATTCATCGACTAGCTTATTGATGTCTTTGTCTACAGTCAGATCTCTACCCAGTATACTAGTACGATGCTGATACATTGTCCAGTCTGCCTTCTTGTAGTTCCACCTAGAGAGAGTGCTGCTCTCCTTGACAAGTTTATTTTCCACAATTAGGAAGACTGGCCGGTGGTCGCTGCCTCCAAGTTGTTTCCCTACAACGCGTGTGGTGTTCCACTCCAGCCCGGGGGATTGGAATGCCAGGTCTGGTATAGAGTCGGTGTGCCATGATCTCGAGTAGCAGGTTGGTGGGTCGATTGGCTGGTTAATCAGGATAAGCCCATTGTCATCCTGCCAGTTTTCAAGCTCCTCACCTCTCCTGTCCATGTGATCATAGCCCCAGCTCTGTGAGTGGCTGTTGAAGTCTCCTCATACAATCAGTCTTTCTTTTCCTGGGATTGTATCTACTGCCAGTGGGCGGTCGCTCGGACAGTAGTAGTTGAGCAGGTGGAATTCTGAACTTTCTGTCCTGAGATGAAGCATCTGGTATTCCGCCCCCTCCATATATGTTTCAATCTGACATGCACTGATGTTATTCCTCACAAGTGTCAGTATTCCACCCTTTCGCCTGTCTATTCGGTCAGATCGGTAGCACTGGTAGCCTCTGATTTTGAAGGCTATGTCCTTGTTGAGGTGGCTTTCTTGCAAGCAACATACATTTACTTGCTCTTCATTGAAGATATTTTCGAGCTCTAATTTTTTTGGTGTAGCCGTCTTTTTTACTATTGACGCCTTCAGCATTCCAGTGCATTATTTTAAATGATCTTTTCTTTGCTTGGCCAGTAGCTCTATTCTCATGCCTCGTGGCTCCACAAGGCAATTGAGAAGGACCCCAGTAGTAGGGGTTGGGCCCTTCCGAGGCAGAGGGCCCGGCACTGCGCCTGCCTGGGTGTCCGTCACAGGGCGAGTGCCATAACGTTTTGCAGATATAGGCATACTTCCATAGCGCGTGTGCGTGGCATCCTGATTGCGGTGGTGTGCCTCTTGGCTGGTTGACTCCGTCTTCAGCACCTTGACTTGCTAGGGCAGACTGTGGTCTTGGTCGAGTGTAGGAGGGCCTGGCCAGTCTTGGTTTTTCAACCGCTGATGGCTGTACTTGAGCCCCATCTCCACGTCAAGTAGCTGGCCTCGATGGGGTGGGGTTGTTGCTGCTTTTGCTTTTCTTAGCGAATTAGCATAAAACAGCCAACCAGCGCTTGCAGTAGTGTTTTATGAATGTCCCTTAAGTTTGCAGTCTTTGTATTTATAAATGCGGGTTTACTTTTAAGTTTGAAAGTTGCACAAATATTTTCGATCTGTCACTTATAATTTTGCAATTCTTAGTCCTATGTTTCTCTGGCTCCTGGGAGTTGCTAATTTGACTTTGTGATACAGTCTGATTTTTTGACTAGGTTATATCTCTCATTCTAAGTTCAAATCCCAGATTGTACTTCCGACGAATTTTCCATTGAAAACAATTGTGTATCCCGTCTCTCAAATCACGCCAATCGTAAGCTCTGAACTATATGGGTAGGGGTGTTTAATTTAATTCTCCCCCGTGTGTTTTAAAATATTACATTTTAAAATTCCATCTCATGACCTCTTCTCATTTCCTGACTTGGTGCTTTCCGCTAATATTGACTAGCTTGACAGATTATTTCAGCAATTAGACGGGGATGGATCGGCGGAAGCTATTATCTCATTATCACCTGTGTTTTCATGCCTCCGCCAGACGCATCTCTCAGACAGGCAATGTGGCATCCTATTTATCGCTCCTACGAGACCATATTGTTTCAATAAAGAGTGTCTCTAACAAAGGTGGCTAGCGACTCAACTGATCAACGTATCACCCGCTGTGTAATTAACATAATATTGTTACGATTTACCTGGCGGAACGTAAACAAGTATAGGGTGCGGTCACAGCAAAACAAATGTAAGGGCAATAAATATGCCAAAAATAAGACGATTATTGAGAAAATAAAGAAATGAACTGACACTGCAAGAGAGACCAAAAGTTGTGAAGAGTGCATCCAAATAATAAGCGGATGAAAGGGAGAGAGAGGGGCACAAAAGTACTTGAACAAACCCGTTTTGTGACAGGCTGCTTGATGCAGTTTATTTATGAATCTCTTCACATGGTTTTATACGTTTGCAGGAAGCTCAGCTCAACGGAATCAAAGTACTCCATTGAGCAAGAGTTACTGACGCTGGTATGGAGTTTAACGTAATCGATATTTATTGGGTACTAGATTCAGACGGACCAGAAGTCTCTGACATTCATTCAGACTGTAAAGTTTCCCAATCAACGAGTCACCCGATATGCTATACACTTATAGGCCTACAACAACTCGGTTCTACCCACTGATGGCAAGACGAACGTGTTGACTGATACATTGTCCGTATGTATTGATAACTGATTTAATGACGTAACATGATCATCTTGGCATTTATGATGAACTTTATTCGTGACTCACTTCTTCGGGGCATGTACACAGTACATCGTGGACCAAGTTTTAAGAGCACTGTTTATTATTGGAACTTCTTATTTCCTTATTAGATTTATACTTACTGTATTTATTGGACATTAATATTTATAATGGGGATAAGCTAATAAGTTTCTGTAGCATTAACAACCTGGTCATTGGAGGAACACTTTTCCCACATAAGGAAATTCACAAGTTAACATGGGAATCACCAAATGGTCGGGACAGAAACCAGATAGACCACATCATGGTTAACGGTAGATGGAGACATGCATTACAAGATGTGTAGGTAAGAAGAGGTGCAGATGTGGGAAGCGATCACCATTTAGTAGTAGCAAAACTGAAAGTGAAACTAAGAAGGGCTGGACCAACTGTGACTACACAGAAAAGGTTTGACATCAGCAAATTGAAGGACCCCCTTACCAGAAAAGCGTTTGCGGCCGACATTAAGAAACGATATCAATTTGCCAAAAGCCAGGAAAAGACATTGACTGATGATATAGACCAGAAATTTAACACCATTTCAACAATATATAAGGAAAGTAGCAAATCATGCTTAGGATTCCAGGAAAGGAAGAAGCAAGACTGGATAACACCAGAAACACTAAACACCATAAAGATGAGAAAGGAAATGAAAAGAAAGAAAACAGAAGCGAAGTCCCCCAGGTTAAAGCAACTATATAGCGAACAGTACAGTCAACTGGACAGGGAAGTTAAACGCCAAACCCGAGCCAACAAAAGGAATTTCCTAGACGATCTTGCAAAACAGGCAGAAGAGGCAGCACTGAGAAATGAACAAAGCACAGTATACAAAATAACTAAATTCATCAGCGGAAAACAAGGTGCAAACAATATTACATTAGTAAGAGATAAGCAAGGAAATCTCAACAAGACAGCAGAGGGACAGGAAACAAGATGGGCAGAGCACTTCAGAGAAACTCTGAACAAGAAAATACCAGAGACACAATTGAATGTTCCTGAGGCTGAAAACGATCTAGATGTAAATACAGACATTCCACGACAAGAAGAAATCATCACAGCAATCAAAGGGTTAAAGAACGGCAAAGCTCCGGGCCATGATAACTTAAATGCAGAGCTATTTAAGACAGACCCTGAGCTAGCAGCAGAACTATTAGAACCACTATTTGCACAAGTGTGGAAAACGGGGACAACACCATCAGAGTGGAACAAAGGAATAATTGTCAAATTGCCCAAGAAGGGAGATCTTTCAGACTGCAATAATTGGAGAGGAATCACTCTTCTCTCAGTTCCCAGCAAAATACTAGGCAGGATAATTATACAGAGAATTTCAAAGGCAGTAGACTACAAACTGAGGAAAGAACAAGCAGGATTTAGAAAGAACAGAGATGTGTAGACCATATATTCACTCTCAGGAACATTATAGAGCAGTGCTCAGAATGGCAAAGACAGCTTTACATAAATTTTGTTGATTTTGAAAAGGCTTTTGACAGCATACATAGGGACAGTTTATGGAAAATACTGAGGGCTTATGGAATTCCAAGCTGCATAGTGTCAATCATAAAAAAGCCTCTATGCCAACTTTACGTGTAGTGTTGGGCAGAGCAACCTAACCTTCGAGGTGAAGACAGGAGTACGACAGGGATGCCCCTTATCAACCACTCTATTTTTTAACAGTCATAGACTGGGTGATGCGCCAGACAACAGAGGGCAGTCCAAGAGGAATAAGATGGACTACATTTTCAACATTGGAAGATCTGGAATATGCAGATGACATTGCACTGCTGGCACATTCACATCAACACATCCAGGAAAAAACGGATAGACTCAATAAATTTAGCCAGCAGGTGGGCTTGAACATCAATTTAAAGAAGTCTGAGGTCATGACGCTCAATGTGAGCAACCCTGAGCCCATATCAGTAAGGAATCAGCAACTGGTACAGACAGATACCTTCACATACCTAGGAAGCATAGTAACACCAGACGGTGGGGCAGGCAAAGACATCAACATCAGAATGAATAAGGCAAGAACAGCCTTCTTTAGCCTAAATAACATCTGGAAGTCCTCCCAATACAGCACAAGCACAAAATTAAGATTATACCAGAGTTGCGTGCTTTCTGTGCTTCTCTATGATGCGGAATGCTGGAGAGTCACAGAGAAGGAAATGTCAAAATTGTCCTCTTTTCACACAACATGCCTAAGAAAAAATTCACCGAATCTTTTGGCCGAATACCATCACCAACCAAGATCTGCTTACTCGTAGCAAGCAAGAGGACATGCATACCATCATAGCTGGCAGACGCTGGAGCTGGGTTGGTCATGTCCTCAGAAGAGACCCCGATGCCATCACAAGAACAGCTATGCTTTGGACCCCTGAAGGAAAGCGAAAGAGAGGCCGACCAAAAACAACTTGGCGGAGGACTGTGGAGGCTGAGATGCAAAGAATGAACCAGAGTTGGGGCACTGTACGAAGGATGGCCACCGACCGTGCAGAGTGGAATCAATTTGTTGTTGCCCTACAAGACGCCACTAGGCGTGATGGCCACTGACTGCTTTGACGGCCGGTGGCTAAGGATCGAAGAAGAAGAAGAATATTTATAACGACGACTGATTAGAAATTAAATATTATTCTGACTTGGACTGTCGCCGTGATGTTCCAGGCAGGTTGGCTTGGAATTCTTTGACCATCCTTATTCTGAAAACCGTTGCACACCACAAAGCGTCCATTATTTTGGAACTTTGTGGTGCTAAACAGGACGTTGCTTAGCGCGTCGTTACGCGTAATAATTATGACGTGTGTGCTCGTGCACAACAACGAGGAAGTCCGTTTGGTGTAGCCAGCCGTAATGTCTGTGTTGCGAGTTCTCTGTGATGTAGCCAGCCGAGATAGTTGTGTTTTCAGAATGTGTCGCTAACGTCCGTTTACACATTTCATAGGGTTTAGTCGTGGATATGTTAAGAGTATCTATATCTTATTGGATCACACGGACAAATTTCATCAGTGTTTTCCTATCCATCGCCATCGTCATCTTCTCATCTCTTGTTCCTCTGGCTATAGTCTGGTTCTTGTCATCAGTTCCACATTGGTGATCTTGTTGTGCATTTTTATCCTTCCATCTTCATCCCCAATTCCACTCCCTGCTATGACAGCATTTAGCCCACAACATGCCAGAAGTGATGAAGGCAGGCAATCAAATAGAGATAAAGGTAAAGGATCCCGTTACACGCCTATTGAGGCATATTGGGAATATGGCGTTAGGCCGATACTTTCTCGACCATCGGCACAGTAGGGATGATGTGGTCAGCACCAGCCGGCGGCCTTAACCTTCCCGAAGTTGCTCTGGTACCCAATTCATGAGACTGGGCCGACCTCGGAGCCGTTTGCGGTCTACAAAATCCCACCTCAACTGGGGATCGAACCATGGACCACCGAGCTAGGAAGCCAGTACACTAACCACTGTGTTACAATCAAATAGAGTTAAAACCTCAGACCTAAGGGTCTATTTGGACATGCGCCCTAATATAACCGACTAGGTTGAACGGGACGCGCCTCGCTAAAACGAGGCAAAACTTTATTCTAAAAAAAAAAGGTAGAGCGGAAACACTTAGCTGTGGAATGAATCAGGGAGATGTACCCTACCACAGAATGGACGAACATATATACAGGTTGATCGGCAACCAACGCTACAAAAAAAATGAAGCAGGGGTCTATACATAAAATTAAAGAATGGACAGGAAATACATATCTCCACGGCCACTGGAAAATTATCAAATAACTTTAAAGCGGAGGCAGAAGCTACAAAAAGCTACAATTACTTTCATGAAAAATTCTGATCTTGCTAGACACACGATAGTAGTCCTCGCAGACTCTCTGTCAGTCTTCACTGCTCTCGGGAACAATACAAACAATGAATTAGACAGCCTGGTAGAAACACTAATGAAAACCAGCTATGAATGAATTTACCTGAAGGGAAAGTAAAGTGGATCCTCGCCCACTGCAAGATATAAGGAAATAAGAAGGCAGATAAACTTGCCAACGATGGTGGAAAGAAAACCCAAACAGAAAACAGTGCTATGTATGAAGAGATAAAAGTAATAAACAGAAACAACTTTAGAGAAAAATTGCAGAAGGAACATCCAGAATCCAGTAATGCAGAACCATATTGTATATTACCATTAAAAGATCAAGTGATAACTTTCAGACTGAACATCGGCCATTGCACACTCAGATACCATCTGTACACCATGCTAAAAATTGGACAGATATGTGTCCATGTGGGCAGAAAAAACAAACAGTAAGATATGTACTTCAAAACTATCGGCTCCTTGAGAGGAGCAATGTCGCAGCGTGGACTTCTCTAGCCTAGTTGAGGGAGAAACTGCCAGCCTTATGGAAAAAGAGATATATGGGTTATTTTGAGAGCGAACGGGCGACGAAGACGAATCCTTCTATTCTACTCAGGCACCTTTTTATGAAAGCCTGTAGTAGTTTTTTTTTATTTTTTTTATTTTTTGTTGTTGTTCACCATGTTTCAGACCCAGACAATAGGACCGACTTGACATTTGATCAGAAGATACTTCTTATTTTTTTTTTATTGCACGTGATTTCTCTTGATCACCATATATTGTCCAATGCAGTGAAAGTTCCTCTGGCTTTTTGTATTCTGATTTTGAAGTTATTGTCTGTCCCTCTAACTGTGTTTAGAATGCTACCATGATATGTGTGTTATTTCACATTTTATCTTGGAGTTTCTTCAAGTTAAATTTTGCTGTACTTTATTTACGACATGTTTTAACGATGTCGTCTGCTACAGTTGGCAGCGCGTTTGGAGTACGCATTTTGAGGTTGAGAGATTTTTAATATAGAATACTTTTATGCTTCATGGTTTTTTAGTGAACACAAATCGCATGGTTCGATTGTGACGTGGTAGCGTTGATATGGTCACGCTTGGTGACTATAGTAGTTCACTCTTTTTATTCTGACCGTCAAGCCATGAAGACGTGTTTTTATTCCTTCTAGTATTAGGCTTCATATTGGCCGAATTTTATATTGAGATGAGGACAGAGGTTCAATCCATATTATTATAATGAATTGATGGAATTTTATGGTTGTTGGAGAACCATTATGGAAGGATTGTTGATCATTTTTTTATGAGCTATATTCGCCAAACTAATGGGTATCATTTCTGACTGTCTGCATAGCAGCAGTGCACGTACACAGCCCATGATGTTCTTACGACAACTAATTAATTGGAAATGACGGTAATATTGTGTTTGAACTATGATGAAATGTCTGAAATGCCGTAACTATGCTGTCTTCAGGGAGTATCGTATTAAAATTGTATTAATTGGACTCAGAACCCAAGGACTTATCAAATCGATCAAGTTGAAGTTTGGCGCAGATATTAAGCTTGATGCCATTTTTAAATGTTAAATGTTTTTATATATGCATATATGTTGTTTTGTTCAACTTAGCGGGTTTGGTTGGCGGGAATCAGAACTGATGTTATGTCGCGTCGGCTGACCGCAACAGTTCTGATCGTTCCTAGGGTTTATTGAATATTTGCAATTTTGGATACAAGAGATCCCCAAATAAATTACCTGGGAACTATCTGCTTTTAATTGCAAAAATTCAATATTAGGTGTTAGTTGTAAATTGATATGATATCTGGTGTATTTTTCTGTACTAAGTTTCAGTTTTATTTATTTCTCGTCGTTCGTTTGTAAGCTATTACGTCTATTCTCAACCCTTCTATCATTTAGTTTATAATTATTAAATATTTGTCAGTTATAGAGTCCTGTGACGTCACCGTTTTCAGTGTACGGGCTTTAACTTAGATTTGATTTAACCTTGACCCTACCTCCGATTTTCTGCTTGTTTCATATAATCTTTTTAATGTTGGAATTTGTCAATTGTGGCGTAAAATAGTGTCGTAACACTTTTGTTTATTGTATTTTCTGTATTTATTCATTTATAATTTATACTGTAATTATATTAAGAGTATAATATTAATATAAAACATTTAATTAATTTTCACAAGAAAATTACTTAATGAATAGGATGATTGCATTAATTTGCACTTGTAGTCCAAGTCACTACTGTTTTATCATGTTGCATAGGGCATGATGTCGTAATATATTAATAAAATATTATAAATTTATATCTTACCTTGAATTTATTAAGAATATTGAGGGTAAATTTATTGATTGGTCTAGTCAAGGTACTATATTGTCCAAAGGGAATATATTAGTGAATAATATAATAAGGGATAGATGATACTCACAATTATTAAGTGAAGATAATTTCTGAACTTACAATTAGCTGTAAGGAAACATGAGAGGTAGTGATTGGTTATATAGAATGACCAAACATTATTGTATACACATATAATTAATTGATTAATTTAGATTGGTGATTAATATTAATAGTTGATTAAGTGAAGGATTTCTCAGATGTTTACTTACGAGGAGGAAACATCTTAAATATTTTTTGAATCGCCTACATTAATGTTGAGCATGAATCAAGTTTTTTATACAACAAATACATCATGCGAGTAATTTGATGAGTGTCTCCACGAAGGCGTCAAAAAAGAACAGAACCATCAATGATAATGGGGATGGAATTAGGATGCCGTCAAATTACCACCTCTATCGACACCAGGTATTACAATGCAAGATGTGGGTGTCTTATCTGGTTTAGATTGTTGCTGTGTGTGTGTTGCATTTAGAACAGTTATCAGGGTACACCAACAGGCAAACAATGAACGTGGTAGAGGTTCAATAAAAATGTAACTTT